>CM028929.1:3603448-4203448 GCA_016801845.1 Polydactylus sextarius
AGAAGGGAAGGTGCTGATGTGGCAGATGTACTTCCCCTCATCGGCAAACACTGTGCTCATGATGACCAGAGACGAGTCCACCGTGGGCTCGCTGCTTTTGAAGTGCACACGCTGAGACCACGTCCCGAATGCTGCAGAAAGAGACGGGCGAAGTAAAAGGAAGAAAGAGAGCGAAAACAAGAAGAGTTAGAAGAAAGTGTAAGAGGAAGGATGTGACACTGAGAAAAAATAATGTCCAGCAAGTTTAAAAACAAACCTTTAGGCTTTTTTTCTGTCACTTTCAGTTCCACACACATGCTTAATCTCAATCTTAGTCTTGAAATTTGAAATCTTTTCATTCTGAGGCTTTAATTAATATGTCATTCGCTCTCAAAGGTTGCAAGCTTCAGTTACGTAAATCAACAAAAGGTATGAGAAAGCAAAAATGCAAAGCAACATGTGTCTCTCACAATCCATGGTTGTTTTAGACATTTATCTTAACGATCTGATCAACCTAGAATATCAAAGTTTGCTCATCAGCATGATGCTATAAAAGTTAGTGCTTTGATAAGAATCCCTTTTTCACTGTGAGGAAGGAGGAAGTTACTATGTGTGAATTTAAATTCAGTGTGAAAACTTTTTTTGCATGAGGCTGAAAATGTAAAGTGATTGTGACTGGAGTTGACAAAGTTGACTGACCTGTCTGTCCACTCAGGTGGTGCGCGGTGATGATCTGGTCCTTGGTACCATCAGTTTGCTCCTTATACCAAGTGACCTGAACCACCACCACGCTGCTGTCACGCGGCTGGTAGCGGCAGGGCAGGACAGTCTTCTCGTCCGTCAACGAGCGTATGGTGTCATTGGGAGGGAGCTCCACAAACTCACCTCGTATCACTGTAACTGAGAGAGGAGTAGGGTGGGTCAGTATATCCACACACTCAGCAATAAGGCATGATAATTATTTAGATAATGAACCTGACAGACATGTTTGACCTACTAGCTAAAAACGTAGCATAAGGGACAAAGCGGCTAAAGAAATGATCTCATTTGCTTAATGCTTAACTTACCTAAAGATAATAACTTATCTTGATAATTTACTGCTTCAAAATGATAAAATCTGTAAGAGGAAACCGCTAATAGTAGAAAAGCCAGTGCATTTCCCTCTAAACTTATCTTCACTGACCCTTCAAGTCCAAACTTGAAGCTCTTTGCTACTTGTAGAATGATTTTCTTTATAAATAGAGGCTGCAATTATTTTGGTCTAAACTTCTTCTTTGTCATAGCTGCGAATGTGTTATGAAGCACGGCCATTGTTAACTCAAGCTTCAAAAAAGTCTCGAGGCAATGTGCGAAGCAAAATGGCAACTTCCCACCACATGAAAACAGGCTGCCATTGTGTCTTCTCATAAACCCAATGTATGCCTATTTTCAGTTCATTTTTAATGAATGGCACTACATTAAATAGAAATTTGGATATGAAAGGCAGTTGGTAGGGTACACCCAGATCACTCAGAATTTCCCAAACAGCAAATCTGACTCTATGTGAAGGTAGAGTCCAATAATAACATCCATAATTCACTAAGTGCCACATCATATAATGTATACGTAGTTAAAAAGGTCAAGACATTCTGTGCTGGTGTATTTTTGGTCAAGCACAGGAAGCCAGACTAGCTGCAGCTGCAGCCATAAATTCACTATACAACATGTGAATCAACTCTCTGCAAGAAGTTCACATGAGCTTCAGTTTCATAGGTTTATTACATGCAGAATTAATCGGGTGAAAATACAACAACTTCAGTTGTGAAACTGGAGGCAAAGAGCAGCATAAATGGGATTCATAAAGGGTTTCACACAGTGCAGACAGACACAAGGGAGGAGAGAGTAAACATGTTGTCCATCAGAACAGCTGAGTACAAGAGAAGATATGTCGCTTAACTAGTCGCCCGAGATAAGATGAAATACAAACTCAGCGAGGGTTACCTCAGTGTCTGGAGAGAACGAGACTCAGCAGGGCCTCAGGAAACACAGGGTACAGGACATTCTGTGTTATAAAGTCTATATACACTGCATAACGTGTGTCACGTAATGCTTTTTCCACTTTCACCTCTGTGATTACGGATCATATTTACCTGTCTGTCTGATGTAGGCAAACTACAGTGTGTCACCTTATCCTCTCCTGTCCTGCAGCAATCTCAGAAAATACACGCTAACACATGTGAGAGAGTCACAACAGTCACAACATGTGGACCGTATAACCTGCATTTAATACTTATGTTTCAAATTACCAGGGTTGAAAGTTTGTTTGCATCAGTCCAAGTGATATTTGTCTCAGTACAGTGTTTGTGAAAGTAAAGGGCAACTCAAAGCCCGGACAGATGAGTCATCATCACAACATATTATTTTACTACTACTTTTGTCGTTCATGCTTATGATGCTGTTGATTTATTTACTTTGAAAGGGTGTGGTTTCTTGCTGTTGAGTTCAAATGAAAACATTAATTTCAGTAAATAGATTACTCCCTAATGCTAATGATATATCAATTTACAACAAGACAGATCATGTGTGCGTCTAAGGGAAAGGTATTTATATATCTGAATATATCGTCTGTGGTCACTTCTTCTCTGCTGATACCGAAGTCACTGTGCTGCTATTAGTAGCTCAAACTTGTTAGTATCTGTTTACACAAGTCTATGTTTCCAGTTTCACTATTATATAATCGATATCAAGTTTTGACTTGTCTTTTTGCAGAAATTTTATATAAGTGAAACCGCTCAGTATCCTACTTTAGCTGAAAGTGTTAATGTCCAAAAAAACAAACAAACAAACAAAAAACAAAAACTAGAGGCCATACCTTTTTGGCCATATTCAGTGTTATAACATGCTAACATGATTGTCATGAGTTTTTAAAGAGTTTTGGGTCAAAACCCAAAGTGGTGGTTATTAGATAAATCTAAAAATATATAAGATTGTTAGTAGTCAAAATTTGACTACAGCTGACTATCTGACATAATGAAACAAGGCTACAGCTGTGTTAGCAACACTAGAGAGCTGTGTTTGTGGCCACAGTTACGCTTTCTGGGTCAGCCATCTTAGTTTGGTTTGTTAGCTAAGTAGCACCGAATAAGCCTGAGGCTACTGTGAATGCAGTTAGTTTCTCATGTTTAGTTATGTTATGTGTTGAAAGTCTGGCATGCTGACGGTAACACATGAATATTTTTTACTCAAACCCATAAATAACCTCATAATGATGCCAGAGGATCATCAAGAGCATTATGTTCCACCCTCTGTGATCATGACCATGATCATGAATGTTAAATGTCACGGTGATTCATCTCAAAGTTGAAAGAAATTTGTCAAGAATTTTCAGTCCAGTTGAATCAATAGCAAAATCATGCAGAGGGTGTGAATTTGGAATCCATTGAGCTGTGCAACTAAGATGGCTAAAGTCAAGAAAATTAGAAAGAAGATAAAAATTAAGGTCAAGGTCAGAACATGATGGTCACAGTAGTTTCTTTACATGGTCTGTCACACTATTTCCTGTTAATTCAGACTGCTTGACCCACCATAAACTGCACCAAGAGGTCACCCCAGATTGCAGCTTTGTATGGCAGAACTTTGAGAGCAAGTGTGAAAAAGCAAGAGAAGACAAGTGTTGAGCAGCTCTTACAGGTGCTGATTCAGTCGCTGGTGTGAGAGAATGTGTCCTGATACGTCAGAAGTTACAATGTGAGTCATGCATTTACCATAAAGCTCTGATGAGTGTACTCTGTAGACAGGTGTGTTTTTTTTCCAAGAGCGCGTGTTGTGTTTGTCACAATGATGTTTAAGCCTTCAGTGGATTTTTTTTTTTTATTTAAATAGTGTATGACGTCCACTATATGTAGCACAGTAGGAAGATTTATACACATAGATTGGCTTGAACAACACACACACACACACTAGGAGGATCCTTACAGTTCTCTGAAATCAGACAGAAGGAGGTAAAGTGATCAACAGCAACCTGTTTTTCCTGAAATATCAGACAACGCTGCTCTGTTTGAGTCTGTTCTGGCTTGAGGAAAGGTGGCTGCCTGCCCTGCATGTACAGAACGTAGCTTATGAATGTGCATTTGACACTAGAGTGATAAACAAGAAAACCAAAGGTCATTTCTCAACTGACCTTATTTGTTTCCATTACCACTTTTTGCTTCATTTCTAGTGAACCATTTCCTCCTTTAAAAAAAAAAAAAAACTGGCGAGGCCCACGAGACTGCACAGATGTGTTATCAGATTATTACAGAGGTAGGAGCTACATAAACACTATTATTTAAGCCTACTATTTGTTGACAGGGAAAAACATCAGAAAAAAAACAAAACACTAAGACAAGAATATAGAATATTTCCATATCTTCATGTAAAGAATTCTTACCACAAATCAGCAGGACAAAGAGACACAGGTGGAGTGTGTTCAGCAGAGATGTCATTCTCCCCGGCTGTTACTGTTAACTGAACACAAGCTGGGATGATTTCAAAGCCGGGATCAGTCTCATCAGTCCAAGTAATAATATCCTAAATTACAGGCATGTATGAGGCACAGAGGCAGAGTCATGCCTCGTGCTGCTGGATCATCCTCTCTCTCTCTCTCTCTCTCTCTCTCTCTTTCTTCTTTCACTTCTCAGATCCCTTCAAAAAATAATGGAAAAAAAAAAAACCAAACATACACGTGGAGCTGTGTTAATCTCACAGGTGTAGATGAAAGCCTACACACTCAGTCCTGGTGAAACAGTGTAAATCCTTTCAGTGTGGTTAGGTGTTGATTTGTCAAGCGCACGCCATACTGATTTCCCTTTAGTAAAAAGAAAAAAAAAAAAACAGGCGCACCTTACAGATACACCTGTTTGCCCTTTGTGCACCACCCTCTTCCACCCACACACCCCCTCCCTCCCCCCCTCCTTCCCTCCTCTCTCTCTCTCTCTCTCTCTCTCTCTCTCTCACACACACACACACACACAAACACACACACCAAAAAGTCACCTTTCCGGTTTAGTTGAAGCAACTTGACAGTTATTTTTCTCGCCTTTACTTGCACGGCTCAGAGGAGAGGCAGGTGAAAAAGCAGGCAAGTCTGTTTCAAAGTCTGCTTAAAGCGTGTCCCAGTGACGCAGCACACCTCAGTATTATTACAGACAATCTATCGCCAAAAGTTAAAGGCGTCTCCTCCCATTGACGAAAAAAAAAAAACAAAATTAATCTTTTAATGACTATAAAGATGTATAACCAGGTTTGGCCTCATGTGTTATTATAAAAACATGAGGATGAAGCACTGAAAAATAAACCAGTCACCCCAACCAGATCATGTTTAATTTCACAAAAACACTCCAGATGTTCCAGATTAAATCATCATCGCCACACGGTTGCAGTGTTTTGAAGTTTTATTGACATTTCTTTTTTTCTTTTTTTTTTTTTTTTAATAGAAACAACTCATAGTAATCAAACTACTAATCATGTGACTGTTTAACAGCTGGAGATTTACCACTCCTTATATAAAACATAATCGCTAAAAAACAGGCAAGGTTGACCCAATTTTTCCACTACAATTCAATTCAGTAATTCAACAATAATAATAAACAATAAGAACGTTTGTGTATATATATATTTCGTATAAATGTAAGTATAACAATTCTAAGCTTCCTACAGGCAGCAGCTCACATACAAAGTAACTTTTACAGCAGGTAGGCTTTTTTTTTTTCTTTTCATTTCACAGTTTTATCTCAAGCACATGGACAGGTAAGGAGCACACCACGGAAACTATCACTGCCCTCCTGTGGTGTGTAGGAAACACAGCTCAGTACCTCCAAAGATTCATCCATAACCTGCCATCTCTCCCAATAACATGCTGCCTATCTCCAAAATTGTCTAAAAGCAACATTAAAGTAAAACTTGCTTAGCATAAAGGCGGAGCGGACTTCTCTATTCACATACATTCATACATACTTCAAGTGATGCCTCCCACAGATTAAACACAACAGCATTTCTGAGAAACGCATGTATATGGGCTCAACTTCCCTCTTTCTCGCTCCTCTTTCTTAACATAACTGCCCATAGGTTCCCCACAGAGCAAAGAGGAAACAAACACTGTTATATTAAATCTCACACCTACTTATGCGAACTATAAAATGCAATATTTAAATACAAAAAACCAAACAAACAAACAAAAATGAATTATGTTGAAAATGTCTCATTGCATCACTTCTTCATGCCAATGGTTTCGTATGTATCCTGGGCGTGAGGGGTCAAACCCTGACAGGAAGACAAAGATGGACAATATGAGAATATGAGAAATTCACTGTAAGTTATCATTTAGTTATTGTTGCTGTTATATATCACTTCATAGTGTAGAACTGAAACTCACCGTATAGATGCCTTCTTCAACATTCTGCGGGGGAGAAGGAAACAGTTTTATTAGATACATATCAGATACAATACAGCTGTAAGTAAACACAAGACGACGCAAGAAGAGGTTGTGTTATTTTTTCCTTCCCGGTTGTAACATGTGAGAACACATATATCAACACTGTGTAAGGAGGAAGGGTGAGAGTCAAGCTATACAAGAAATGATGCAAGCTGAGTGAGTGGCTCACATGTGTGTGCATGCGTGTGAGTGTGTGTGTGTGTGTGTGTGTGTGTGTGTGTGAGTTCAGCTGCGTTTGTGGCGAGTAATAGGAAATAATACACTAAAATAGGCAGTGAAGCAGCGAAACTGTAGGTTAGAGCTCCTGTCACAAAAGTTCAAACACAAACTCTGTCTGTTCAGGCTTGTATGTGAAGTATAAATGCCTTAAAACCAAGATCATGAAGAAACGATTTGAAAAAGACGCCAGAGGTTTTCATTATTTCACATCCGTTAAAGTTTGTAGGAGAGATTAAAGTTCCTACAGTTCTCTTTTAATGGCGCCCAAGTGCAACATTACACTGCTGTCTGAGTCTGAGGTCTGGGTGCGCTTCTTGGTCATTGGAGGAAATATGGCATGAGCCAGTTTCATTTCTTCATGCTGCCTGGCTGCTTTCCCCTCTGAGGTTTGACCTGACCAGCAAAATTATTTTTTTCGTCTTGCAGAAGAGCGAGTGCAGAGCGCAACGCTGGATGTGTGTTTTTGTTCTTGCAGTGTTCTAACCGCTTTACATGCATTTAAGACAACACACCATGTCCTCATGTGTATTTTAATTACACCCGCAGTGTGTGTGTGTGTGACTTGTCACATACCTGTTTTGGCTTTCCTTTTGCAGCTTGAGCCTCCTTTGCATTGTATACCTGTACCAAAATATAATAGTGTCAATTATATGATTCCCACGCTATATATGTTTATTTCATTGGACATGAGAACATTGATACTGGTTGCATCTCACAAAATCATACTGTTATTCAGAACAGTTATTAGTAGAGCTAATTAAAAAAAGAAAAAAAAAAAAAAAAAAACAATGCTCACTCGGGTTTAACTCAGTGCAAATATTTTAGTTTTAAAGTGAAAGTTCAGACACAGTGACATCATTTCAAGTGATGATACATATTTTCCTTTCCTGTTTCCACTTGAATTTTATTTAACCGCACCATTCTGGATTTAAAGACACCTCTCTTATTTACAGAGGATGCTTTATTTTGCAGATGACACACTATTTTACACCCAAACATTCATGACATATCAGATGAAGTTTTTACGACGCTGTGGCAGTTCTTTTCTTGAATATATCTACACTTTGTCATGCACAGTGCTGCATAAACTCAAGGGAAGAAATATAGTATGTTTGTGAAAATGTGTATAAAGTGTATAACATGCAAACCTTGATTTTGCAGTAGAGCGCCGTCAGGATGATGCCGTACAAAAACAGGATGCCATCCAGTATGTAACAGATCTGAGGCTCTGCAAGAGCAGCTGAGTGAACACACAGGAGGAATAATCATTATAGACAAAATCAATAATAATAACGATAATAATAGTGACAGAAATAAAAAAAATAATATGTTGTCTACATTGTCACAACTTAAACAATTTAAATTGACTCTTGGTACCAGAATAACTGAACAACATGGCTCTTTCTCCATTAATGTTACCTAAACAGATATTATATTATTAAACACCCATTATCGTACTGTTACATGGCCATAAGTTTAGTCAGTGACGCTCACATGACGTGATCATTTAACGAATGGCGACGAGAGCAACGGTGTCAGCATTGTCGATTGTGAAAGAAATCAGTAAGAGCTTCATATAACATAACAAAACCAACATGAAAACATAGACAAAAAAAAAAAAAAAAAAAACTGTGCGTATGAGAAAATATTATGCACCAATTTGTACACAACTTCTAGAAAACAGTGGCTTTGTTTTTTTTTTTTTTTTTGAAAATTGAGGTTTAAATAAAAATGTGAATTAAAATGGAAATAAACATGTCAATAACTCTGAGGGAAACAGTTAGCGAGGTGTGTTCACTCTGCTAGAAAAGCAGGACGTCCGTCCAGCGCTGGCAGCAGAAGGCCTGTTGGACGATTCTTACTATGATAAATATTCGATGTGGGGTTTAACTTTTATAGACGAGCGTTTTTATTCTGATGATTCCGTCGTGACGTTTACGCAACGCTAAGAGTAAGGAACCACACAAGATGGACTTGACCACTAACTGTCCACGTAACTTAGACGTAACACGAGGCAAAATCTTTATTTTGGGGGAAATGGGGAGTCGTTAAAGTGACAAACACACTATTTATCTTATTATAAAACAATTAAGGGGCAACAGCAACTCGAGTTACTTGTAACTTCTGTAGACGCTTGCATGACTTGAAAGCCACAAGCTTTTTGTGGATTATGGCATATCAAACATTCACACTATCACGTATTCAAAACCCCATTGCACAAGTGTTTTGATAGGGTTTTTATATTTTCACACTTCCACATGTGTTGCAAAAGCACAAGCGTGTAAGATGTTCCAGTACATGTATGTCATGTATGATGTAGATTTATAAATGGATCGGTCTTCAAGTTTTGTTTCTCTTTTTTACCGTGTTAATATATGTTATGTAATTGATGATTTCTAACGCTTTATGTTTCCATAACATGATCAGCAAAATATTTCAAAATGAGAAGCTCAAAGGCCCCCCCAAAAAAGGAAAACAAACAAACAAACAAACCAAAAAACTGACCAATCACATTTAACTGGAATTTCTTCATTTATTTAGTTTATAGTTTTAATTCAATTAGAATGATGCCATCATGTAAAACTGTCATGTTAGACATGTCAGAAAAAGAAAAGCTAACTTAGTAAATCTAATTAATGTAATAATCTGAAACGTTTCATAATTATTCCCTATTAATTATTTGATCAGACAACTCTGGATGCAAGTTATGAATATATTAATAATTATATTTAATTAATCGTATTTCATTTGCATTCATTTAATTTATAATAATATATTTCTAACAATAGAATCCTTAGTACACTAATAGATAATATACTTCAAAGGCAACAGTGATTCCTGTTGGAATAATAAATCATTTTAAATTACTGAAGTTATTAGTTGTCAGAGCTCAAGTAAACTGATATATATATATATATATATATATATATGAAACATTTTTTCTCCTACATTCTGACACAAGCACCATGATGACTTTAGCATAATAAAATCCCCTATTCAAACGTCATGTTGTTTCATGTCTGGTCCTTCCCCTTTTTTCTTTTTTCTTGACCACATGATTCCCACAAACACAATCGTTTCCAAAAAACAGTCATTGCCTTTTTCAAAGTAAGAGTGTTTTGCATCTGCCTCACGCAGCTGCAAAACACAGTAGGCCACACATACATTAAATAGGCCGTGGTCAGTTTTGGTTTGGAACCAAAACTGAATTATGTCAGGTGCAATATCACTAGAATCTTCATCAATGAACCAACCAGTTAAACAGAAAGCTCAGTTCATTAGTGGCTTATTTCTATCTGATTTATTTCCTTGATTAAGTGCTTGATTGTTTGGTCTATAAAATCTTTAATCTATTTTTGTTTAATATAGTGTGAGACAAGTAAAAGTAGTAGATAAGCACATTTTAAAAAGCTGGAACCATTAAATATCTGGCATCATTTGTTTATTAGTATCATTAGTATTAGTATCAGTTTGTTAGGCATCATTTATTAGTATCTGCTAATCAGTATTTAGTATATTACAGTATATTACAGTGAATGGTTTGGCAGATGTGGCTCGGTGATGGAACAGACATAAAAGACAATTTAGATTCAGTATCTTGGTCAAGAACACTTCAACATGGACGGGAGGAGCCAGGAATCGAACCGTCAACCCTCCAACTCACTTTACCTCCTGAGCCTCAGTTAAATTGACAAATAGTTTCAGGTCTATAGTTGTACCTGCCCCACTTAATGTGTTCATGGCCTATTAAACTCTCATTATTAACCATCTGTTTGAAGGGGAAATGTACGTTATGTTCCTGCTGGTGTAAAGAAATATATCAAATTAATCTTCCTACTTATTTTTCGAAAGATTGAAAGACTGTTTTCTTGTTAGTGTTTTTTTTTTTTTTTCAAAGATTTTATTTAGTTACTTGCGCTTATTTTAAAGAAAATAAGCGCAAGTAACTGTCAAACTGTCCAAACTGCCCATGGCGGGGTGCGCATGAGAAATGCTAACCAAAAAAAAAAAAAAAAAAAGAAGAGAGAGAGAGACAAAAATAAGAAGCCACGTAACCCACAGTGTCATTGGGCAGTTTCACAAGTAAAAAGAACCAACAAGGCCAGCTTCTCTTTTCACAGGAACTGTAATATAGTGACTACATCTCTGCTGTTGTCTACACCGAATGAAATAAGATCAGACGTCAGGAAATCACACCTGTCTTTAAAAAATATATATGTATACCTGTCTGGCAACTCAGATCATACATACATTTTAAAACACCTTTTTGTGTACATAGCTCTCAAGTATTTCATGTAAATCGAGATCATCTCCATCTTGGTTTATTGTTGAAAACACCAGCTTCTCTTAAATGAAATTTTAGTTTTATTTCCTCATTACTAGTAACACTGGTCTTAGCATAAAGCTGAAACTGTCGCTTTCAGGTTTTAAACAACACAAAAAAAAAAGACAAAAAAAGACAAAAAAAAAAAAAAAAAGTAGGATTCATATTTGAAATTACGGCTGTCTGAGTGTTTTAACTCACCGACTCTCCCAAAACACATCCACAGAGGAATAGCCACAAGTAACGGGCTCCTGCCCCACATTGCCATGATGACTCGGTCTCAACGCGTTAAGCTGGTCTCCTTCAGAGAACAGAAGTGCTTGTGGCAGCTTCTGCCTCTACACGTTCTGATGAAAAGTCGAGTATTGCATACCTCACAGCCAAGGGGGGAAGTTGTGGTCTGAGCTCTAAGTCCACTCGTCTCAGATCTGATCAGACCACTCCCCCTTTTTAACACCACATACAGAGGAAAAACATACTGTTGAAGCTTTGGGCTCTGCTGTCATGTTTATACTCATGGTTTCAAACGAATCAAGGAAATGGTGCATTTTGACAAGAAAGTAGGTGGGTGGTATCGAACTCGCCATCATGCCACACTGTCTCAAAGTGGGAAAAAATAACAAAAACTCAACTCGCCACGTCAGTGTTGGGTCATAAAATATTTATTAGGTTTATTTGGGCATTGTACATCACTGATTATAAGCAGAGTTGTCTGTAAGAAGTGTCACTACAGCACAAAGCGACAGGAAGAGAACCTGACTAACAGATGCGTGAAGGAGAGAATGAATTCTTTTCAGGAAACCAACATTTAATGCAGCATCACATCAACGGTCCACTTCGCCAAACACTATATCCTGTGTACCTAAAAGACAATACAAAGAAGAGTGAATATGAAGAAAATTTACATGATCTGTTCCACATTTTAACAGAATAATCATTGTTCTGTTAGATCATTTTAAAAGGAAGTTAGATAATCATCACTCTATTACCAATAATGGCCACCACGTCAGCCAACATGTGTCCTTTGGCCATTTTATCCAGACCAGCCTACAAAGAAGAACACATGTGTTAGAGTGAAGACCAGCCACCGCTATTCAGGACACATGAGCTCATAGGAGAGTGAATATTAATAATTCATGAGATTATAGCCTCAAGTTTATGCACTAACTACTGTAATAGTTTGTTTATGCAACTTTAAAGACCAAAATTCAAATGACTAGCTTAAACAGCGGTTCATGTAGCCATGAGCAGGAAGTAGAGCGATGAGGTGGGGGTGGGTGGGCTCTGTGTGCTTTTAAAAATGGCTCTACAGTAATTTATTAAATTGTACTTAATGAACTAAAAGTAGCCTTAAGAACCAGATGTTAAACGCTTTGAATAATTGATGCACGGTGCGTTTAATATTTCACGGTGTCTTGTGAAGTTTTTAAGTGCGCACCAAGTGAGCGAATCCGGGAGCTTTGATCTTGCAGCGATAGGGTCTGCTGGAACCGTCTGATACCAGATAAACACCAAACTCTCCCTGCGAGACACACACACATTAAGATATACAAGTAAGCACAACACAAACAACTGTGAGAGACCAGACAAAGTCTTCTCAAAAACCCAACACACTAATAACCTGAAGAATCAGATATTTAAAAATAAAAATAGTAGCACTTTTGTTGTTGTATAAAAAGCCTGTCACCTTTGGTGCCTCCACAGCTGTGTATGTTGCCCCTGGCGGTACCTGGTATCCCTCTGTGTACAGTTTAAAGTGGTGGATCAGAGACTCCATGGACATCTAGGACAAGGGGGAGACAAAAACATGTTGCAGCTATTATGATAATGGAACATTTAGAAGTGCATCACATCTATGTTGTCAGAAATGTATAATTACAACACGGGAAAAAACTGTAACGCTGAGGTAATCTAAAGGAGAGAGGTGTTCTCCTGCATCAAGGGCAGCTGAAAAAAAAAAAAAAAAAACCTAAAAGTGGATTTGACAGCAGAATAGGCCTAATTCAGTCCAGAGGGGTGATGTGGAGATAAATTAGTGACACCGTTGAGATTTAATTAACACAGAGAGGAGATAAAGCGCAGGGGAAAACCTAGAATTTCAAGAATAAATCACATATGTCCATTATAGCCAAGCTCACCTTCATCTCAGACCTCTTGGGCGGGGCCACCTTGGCGTCGTCGACCTTAATCTCTCCTTCTGGCATCTTGTTGAGCGCCTGGAGCATGATCCGGAGGGACTGCCTCATCTCCTCCACTCTGCACAGATACCTGGGAACAAACACATACACGGATGCTGCTAAATAGATGTTGATAAAACTGAAAAACAGTTTCTCTGTAATGACCATTTTTGTTCATAATAAATCATAAAGATAAAAACAGAAAAGGGCAGAGAAATGGAGAGAAATGTTCGTACCTGTCATAGCAGTCTCCCTTGCTTCCAATGGGGACATCAAACTCCACCTCGTCATACTTGTCGTACGGCTGAGACTTCCTCAGGTCCCATTTGATGCCCGACCCTCGCAGCATCACTCCGCTGGTAGAGGGAGGAGGAAGGTAAATATTGCTTTTTATACAAAGTTCTGCTAATTAAGTGAAGTAACTTCAGTTGCACTCTCTGTGACAGGGTAGCCCGGTTTCCAGCCGAGGGGAAAAGCACTCGCACTTTACCTGAAGCCGTAGTTGAGGGCTTCCTCAGCAGACACAACCCCGATCCCCACGGTGCGATTCTTCCAGATGCGATTGTTCGTCAGCATCTACGCAGAAGAAAAGCACAACAGCTGATTCTTCACAGGTCTATTATGTTTACTTTCTGTGGAGAGATGCAGGAAGTGACAAAAGTACAGTTGCTGACCTCTTCCACTTCATCGATTCTAATGGAGAAATTCTTGCACCACTCGTAGATGTCGTCCATCAGCCCCAGGGGCAGATCCTGGTGCACAGTGAAGACAATTAGCACGTCAAATACATACATGTTTACCAACTTCCTTTTTGCAGCTTTTTCAACAATAGAGCTTTCCAAAGAGAATTATGTAATGACTTCTCGTACCTGATGAACACCACCAGGTCTGACGTAAGCAGCGTGCATCCTGGCTCCAGACACTCGCTCATAAAACTCAAACATCTGCGAGGAAACAGGGCATGAACAGTTAAAATCATTTACTCTTTTATATCATGCATCATACACAAGTAGCTCTGTTTATAACATTAGGCTATAGGTCATTTGATTGTGTTGTGGTTTTGGGCCAAACGGTTTCAAAAACACAAAAACACAAGAAAACCTGCACTGATACGAGAGCATGTTAGTGACTGTGGAACAGAATCTCTGAACACATTACCACTTATTTCTTAGCCAATGAGAAAGAAGCACGAAATTCTTGACTGATTCACCAAATTCATCATAAAAATAGGCGATGTATCACTCCGTTGGGTGAGCTAAGACTTGCATGCTGCGCAATATCGTGTGAACGCTGTAATGTGTTACTGTATAAATGTGTCTTTAGGGAAGTAGAAAGCAAACCACACTGTGAGAGCATGCAGGACTAAAGAACAGCGCCATCTCCAGATCGACAAAGTTTTAAAATAGGACGAGGCTATTTCTGGGTTTGACTGAGTGATAAAGGTCTGAGCAGCAGCGGTTTTCCTGACCTTCTCTCGCTCCTCGAACATCCAGAAGAAGGGCGTCATGGCTCCGATGTCCAGGGCGTGTGTGGTGATGGCCATGATGTGGTTCAGGATGCGAGTCAATTCTCCGTACAACACTGCACACACAACATAGAACATTTACAGCTAGCAACATCATTTATTAATAAATTAATATCTGTTAATGTTTTTGTTTTTCTTTGTTTCCTAATTCTCTAGACTGATTGTAGCATTTCCCAAACATGAATCTATTGGTGACAACCCATCACAATGTCAACAGTGACCGACACACACTGATGTTTCATCTTTTTTAACCGCTTCAAATGGGCAAAATCATATTTCATGGTAGCGATTAGCGCAGTGCATTGATTCGCTCAACCCCTCCTCGCTCTTTCATCATCTCTCTCTTTTTCCTCTGTCTCTCAAACCCACTGCAGAAGGACCAGTCTATGAATAGTCTGTGAATAGTTGAGTCTTTACTGCCGAATGTTTGTTCACAGATAAATGCGGAAAAATATTTTCAAAAACTCAAAGCGGAAGAGGCGTAAAGACAAGAGAGTCTGCGCTCGAGGTTTTAGCAGATCAGAAAACAAACTTAGGAAAGTCTAACGTAGTTAGGGAGGATGAGGAAGAAGCTGAAGCCAATGATGAGAGAGATGTGGAGAGCACCAGTCGGGGTAGAGGCAAGAGCTTGGATTGACAAAAAACACCGAGATGAAGCTGTACATTGCGTTTTAAATTCATTGAGATAATAACAGGCAGATTGAATTTATATATCATAACAAAATGGAACAGGAAAAGACCTGTGTAATCTATATAGCATTTTAGGGCACAAATATCAAACAAAAAGTCTACAGGTTTCAGTCATGAACTGTTCTATTGTTATGTTGCATACACACCACTGCAGCAGCTGCCATGTTGGCATGTCAAAGGCCTGTGAAACTGCTCATAGACAGGAAGGAGTAAACAACAAATGCCACATGTGTGATGTGGTTTCTGTTTTATATTTAACAGAATTCAAAGGATTATTATCTTTATTATTTAAAGGCTCAATAGAACCAGCACACATTCAGACAATGTCTCATCTGTACCTCTGATCCACTGTGCACGGGGAGGTGCTTGGATGTTGAGCAGCTTTTCGACAGCCAGAGAGTAGGCCTCCTCATTACACATCATGGAAACATAGTCGAGACGATCGAAGTAGGGCAGTGCCTGAACCAGAAACAGAAGAGGAACTGAGGCATATGGGATAAGGGACTTCCAAGAATTACGTAACACATGACACATATTCAAGTTGTTCTTTTTTCCCTGAATCACTTCTGTTGAGGTATTTAAATTTGTCATAGGGGTGAAGTATTACACCATATCTCTTGAGTCATATTGTTTTTTGAAGGTCAATTAAATCAACGTGACACTCAAACCAAATCGAAATCAAACAGATACGAGCTAGAAACCAGAACACACAAATAAAACATTTTGTAAATGGTTCAGTACCTGTAGGTAGGTCTTGTACTCGATGAGCTTCTCTGTGCCGCGGTGAAGCAGGCCAATGTGAGGGTCGCACTTCTTGACTGACTCTCCGCTGAGCTCCAACACTAGACGCAGCACACCGTGGGCTGCGGGATGCTGGGGGCCAAAGTTAATGGTCAGGTTGGAAACATCCTTCTCTGCAGGAGGGTCCTTGTCTGAAAGAACAACACAGGAAGTTGTGCGTTTGCCACAGAAGATGATAAAGAACGTTACATCTTTCCAAGCAAAATTAAATAAAAAAAAAATAAATAAAAAAAATAAAAAATTACTGCCGGATTTGATTTTTCTGTCCAGCAAATTGCTATCTGCAGTGCAAACAATAAACATGTCCCTTATGATTTAAATAAATAACTGCCCGGTGTGTGACTGTGTATGTGGACGCTACCATTCCATGGGGGTGGGCTCCATTTCTCATTAAGGGCAGTGGGATACATCACTGCCCCAGAGAACTGCTCCATCCACTCCACATCTGGCTGCCATTGTTTCTGCCTGTAAATAAAACATATGATGAAAATATGGTGATGTGACACAGTGTCAGTTTTGAACCAATGTAGACACAAACACGGATTAATGATCAGACTTCCAGCATTTAATTCAGGAGTCCTTAATCTGACTTTGTTGACTCTGTCATCTAGAACTAGTGAGCTGGAAACCTGGCAGCTGATAATCACATTTGGCTGATATGCATAGAGAACGTATATAGGTCAGTACAACAAATGTTTATCATTGCCAATAATTCCATACCAACAATTAATTGTGTAAACATATGTTGATAACGGGTATACGCAGAAACGGACAAAAGAGATTTCTAAGATGACATAAATAACTGGTAGTTGTTGTTTTCTTTAACATTAAAGGTTATGAGGTTAGATGTTATGGCGACACTTACACTCTGTTTATATGTCCACTTGTCAGCTATTTATTTTGCAACCGTTGTCGCTCTGTTTTTGTATCAATCTCGTTGAAGTATTTGACTGCACAGAATATACACAGAGTTGATTTAGTAAATACTGCCACACGTTGGATAATGAGACAGCTCACTGTTACATCTCATGTAACGGCTAACCAGCAGGGAAGCTAACATCCCCCGCACTGTACACCATGCGGGTTGTGTTTAGTTTACAAGTATTATATGTCTATTACAATTATGTGCGGTCTTTAAACGAAGGTTTTTCATTCACAAAGTAAGTATAAACACTGACAGACGACTGGTCATTTTGGAGACACACTAAGTCGGCTTAGTTAGCATAATGCTAACATTAGCATCTCGGTGTGCATATGATTCTGCTTGCGATATAACCACATCTATGAGAGGTCAGGTGCTGTTTTCTTTTAACTTACCTGTTTTGCAGAACGGCGCAGCCAGGGCTGAGCAAATTATTATTTAGTAAAATTTTTGTTGAAGGACGTCCTAGTTTGCTAAGCGACCTCAACATTGTGGCCGCCATCTTGGCCTGTCAGGCAACCTCTGGCCACTGACGTAAGGAAGTTTCTTCTTTTGTTGTTGCATGAGGCATTAGACGTTAACAGCGCGTGACTGCCACCTATCGGCGTCTTATGTGCCAAGTTAGAATGTAGTTATGGGAAGTGTAGTTTTTGTAAAAAGTTTTTATAAACTAAATATGTAAACACAAACTATTATGGTTTTAATAATTATTTTCAATCATCATAATTATTTTATTTTTTTAACCCGCACCCCCAAAAAACATTATCATCATATCATAAACAATCAGAATATATGATATTATTTGTGTAAAGTATAACAAAGAACATGAACTCCAATGCCCGTTGGTTTAAAGATGACAAACAGCATTTTATAAAAAACAGTGCTTTTTATTTATGTAATACTGTGGAAAAATAATTACATACCATTTTTAAAAAATATTGAAGATAATGAAATTAAAAAATGAGAGTTTAACGTTCGTTGTACATCTTTTTGAACAGTTTTTTTTTTCTGCTACGAAGAACAGTACAATAAGATAAACATTGGATTTTTCTAAATTCAAAGACACAATAATACAGGATACAGTCCTACCAGAGGTATAAAAGTACTGTAACAGGATTGTGAGAGAAATGATATGGACATATACTGAAACGCACACACACCCTCATACTTGGACACACACATGCACACATACATACTGTATACACATCGACATGCATACAATAGTCGCACGCTCGAGTTGGGCGCCGCGTGTTTACAGTATCTTTCTCATTCACACGCAGTCATTCACACATCTATACAAACATACTGTACAAATCAATGTGCGCGCCAATGCCCACACACTCCCTCTTTATCTCTCTCTCTCACACACACTCACAAACTCAATCATACACTACTACATGTCAATATTGTGGACAAGCCTTCATTGAACCTCTCGATACACATTCTCCTCTGGCCGTTTTGGCAGACAGATGATGAGGAATGATTCAAAATGGAAATGTATGACATGTTCCCCTATAAGGCCACTCAGTTCGAAACCCAACATCTGTGTTTTTCTCTCTGTCTGCACCAGGCTTGTAGTTAGGAGCACAGCGAAAAAAAGGCTCCAACCTACGAAAAATGTCTGGGAATGACTCAAGGCCCCGAGCCCGGTTTGTAAAGCAACAGTTGCCAATAGAAGGAGCTTCTACTGCATATACATGGTGTAAGGTGAAGAACGACATGAACACTTGGCACTAGGTTTCTTTCATACACTGATATACCCTTCTGATGTGAAATACGTCCTGATTACAGGCTCTGTTCTTGGCACAACTCTTCACTCTCGTCTCAGTGGATTTCCACTCGGGGGGGAAAAAACAACTGCCCGAGTTTATGTGCGCTCACGTTCAAACTTTTGGTCCATACATACACATTACATGTTTTACATTGACAAAAATAATTCTGTAATGTTAAAAAATAGAATACAAAGCTCTAGTCTGGTGTGCAAATAAAAAGAAGACATTACACAGATATAGATAAGGGACGTCCAAGCACGAATACTGTAGATGCAGTGCAAAATGATGACAACCCTCCCAACCCCATCCCAGCCCCCCCATACACTCCTCCATGATGGCATGTACCACTGTACAGGAGGGCATTCTGGGATAGTGTATATATATATATATATATATATATATATATATATATATATATATATGTATGTGTGTGTGTGTGTGTGTGTGTGTGTGTGTGTGTGTGTGTGCTCTATGATCATTGAATAAGACAACCAGCAAAAAAACAAAACAAAAACAAAAAACAAAAACAAACAAAAACTAAAAATGGCGGCCAGAAATGACTTCCACTGGTTGAGGTTTTTTTTTTTTTTTTTCCGATCAGCGTGTACCATATTTGACAGTCAGTCAGTTTGCCTTAAGACGTTCACTCTCATCATTTACAAAGTCAGTTCACAGCAAAAGCTATGGGCTTCAAAAGATCTGTGATCTCTCCTCTTCTCTCTGGTTCTTGCTCCGTTTTCCCCAGTCTTGATTGTGACTTGCGTTGTCCGCTCTTTCAGAGCTCAGATATACAAACACATCGGGAGTGAGGGAATTCAAAATTGTGTGGAATTTCCCTTCCCTGTCTCGCTAAAATTCCCACTTTCTTTTCCACTCGATTCTTGTTTTTTTTCTAAGTATGTTTCTCATACCCTCCCTGTCTCATGGGCATGGTCTTCTGACTCTGTGCATGGGTGTGTGTGTGTGTGATGTTTTTTTTGTTGTTTTTTTGTGTGTGTCTGTAATTGTGTTTGCGTTCATGTGTGCGTGTAACTCTGTGATTACGCGTGTTTGTGTGTGTGTGTGTGTTTTTTAGGTGTGACACTATTTATAAGATGCGTCCTCATGCTCGGCTAAGACTGTGAGGTGGTTATGCGTCTCTATCTCACACGTGAGTCTGCATCCTCTGTGTGTGTCGGCTGTGGGAGTAGTCAGAGTGTTGCGAGGTGTAGGAGAAGCGAGTGGAGCTGCCATACTTCCCTAGTCCAGTCTCTGATCCCGAGGGAGCCGGGCCCCCGGGACCGGCACCAACCCCGGGGCCCGGCACCCCAGACCCCACCCCGTACATCTCATAGGATGGGCCGGCCTCCAGCGGAGCCAAGCTGGACGGGGCGAAACCCATGCGGTAGGTCGGGTAATGCGGGTATCCGTAGTTGTCGTACGCCAGCTGAGAAGTGGAGTCCAGGAGGCTGCAGTCGCCTGGGAAGTCGCTGGCTGCCGGTGCGGGGTTGGCAGGTGGGGGCTGCTGGCTCTGGCCCCCACGGGTGAAGGTGTTGAACTGGGCGTAACTGATGTGAGACAGTCTGGATGGGGGTCGGGGGTCGTAGCAGGCCTGGGGGCGGCCGGGGGAAGTGAGGGGTCCGGGTGGACCGGGGGCTCCTCCGCTGGCCGTGGCTCCCGAGCCGCCAGCGCTACTGCTGATGGACGCGGCGCCCCCTGGTGTTCCTGCAGGGGAGCGGTAGTCAGAGTAGTGCATGGTGGAGCGGGAGGCGGGGCGGCCTTCGTCGTGAGTGGAGGCTCGCACGTTGTAGTAGCCGTTGGTAGGATCCTGGAAACAGAGAAAGAACACACGTGATGACGATCTTTAAAGCAAGTTGTAGAAATTACAGTCACAGCAACAATTTCCTACAAAACTGTAGAAATAATGCACCAAGACTGGGTACAATCTTTATTTCTAATACCTATGTGAGTTTCCCTACATCTGTTTTAGTTTGTTTTAGTTGTGAGCAGCTCTTACATTTCCTCTGGAAATACGATCCAACACCGGCACACTCCCAAATCATTTCTTAGCATGTATACACACTTTTTCATGTAACTCTGTTATCCTTGAGCGTGACCGTACTACATGCTCAAAAACCTGCTCTAAAATATTGCATTATGTGGTATGGAACTAGATCAAGTTTAAGAAAAAATATCATGGATTGCTGCCAACATGCAGGGTCGACCCCAGGTTGTCCTGGTGGAGGACAGAGAGCTCTAATACCCGGACTTTCCTCCTCCACCACACACCCAATTCTGTTTCGCTGATTTGGAGCCTCGGGCTGCAGTAAAAAAAAAAACAAAAAAAAAAACATTTTGGCTAAGGCAGTTGTCGGAGTGATCACCAGCTAGAGAGGTGGTGTGTTTGCCCTCTCAAAATATTCATGGGAGGTGGGGTGGGGTGGTGGGGGTTCAGCAAGAACATTTTGGCAGCTTTTTACGCGTGAAAATACATTCATCACCTTAACCCAATCCCACAGTGTCAAAATGTATAAATGATTCATGCCAGCTGGATGGGCAGAAAACGCTCGAGCTTCCTTTGTTCCTTTTCAATTCTCTTTCTGTCTTTAAATATCTTCAAGATGAGCGAGCCAAACGTCTCAGTAATCAGAGAAGCCCGTTGCCTCACAGTTGGACTGAGAGTGAAGGGCAGAGACAAATCCAGCGATTAAAGAGAGACGCTGACTGCACTGCAAACATGTTTTTTTTTTGTTTTGTTTTTTTTTTGTCTTTAAACATCCTGCTCCCATATACAGTCAGTTTAAAGTTCACATCGCTGGTGAAGATACTGTGAAGTCTGTTTTGGTTTGATTAGTCCGAATGAGGAACTGGCTTCAAATCAGAAGAATCATTACACTGAGTTTTTTTTTTTTTTTTTTCTGTGCTGGTCACAGCCAACAACATGTTGCCCAGAGAAAACAAGGCGACCGGTGCCAAAAAAACAAAAACACATCAACACGAATCCAACGTAGTGACTCGAGTAAAGAAAACTAAAGCACAAAGGGAAGTTTACGACGTCTGTGTGGACAGGAACGGTCATATTTATTGTTGTTTCATCATCATCAAGTTATTAACAACTCATATTATGTGGTTTAAAAATAAATAGCTGAATTATCAACCAGTTTAGACACATTGCAAGTCAACACCTTGTTTGAGTTTGTCTCCTTGGTTAAAAATCCAGATTGCAGCTGTCAATTCAAATGACACTCTAGAGGGTTGCAAATAGATTTTTTATTTTTTCAAATTGAATTTTTTTTTTTTTTTTTTATGTCAAACTGAGCTTTGTCCTTCACAAAACATTGGGTTGAAACTTTAAACTCAAAAGAAAAAAGTGTTTTTAAAATTGCTCCATACTTGTTTGGGTGACCGATCACTTTCATTTTGAGTCAATCAATGGGCTCGGTCACATTTATATTTATAAATGAGGGTGTGTTTCAGTATAAAAAATTTAAGCACACAATTCTTCTGGGTCTGTTTTTTTTTTCTTCCAGCCTGGCAGATACTGTCAGCGTCATCCTAGGTGACGACATCGTACATCATTGGATGAAAGTTATCACCCAGAGTCACCATGTCAGTAATGATTAGGATATATGCAGCCCTTTGAGGTATAATTAGAATGAAACCTTGCTCCAAAATGAACTCCAACAAGAACTCACTTTGACTTTAGAGCAATTTCTTGTCTAGTTTGACTCTTTTGGATCATCTGTGTGTATTTTTCTACCTGCGATTGTAACCCTTGTGAGTTTTTTTTTTTTTTTTTTTTTTTATTATTTAAGGTTGTCTGCTTCCCGAGGGGACCGATAGAAATGAGTCTTTCTGGCATCTGTGTGATCTCACCTTTAGGTCATACTCCTGGCGGGTGTCCAGGGTGTCGCTGCGGAGGTCAGACTTGAGCTCTATGTCATCTTTAAAGGGCTGATTGGAGGGAGAGAAGGACACAGAGGGGAGAAACTAAACCATCAAACAACAAAACAAAACAAAACAAAAAGGAGGAGAGAAGGTGCCGTAAAACAAAAACAGAAGGAGGGAGAGGAGGCAACAGAGTATGACAGGAAAAGAGAAAATGGAATTAAAAGCGTTAAAAAAGGAGCGTTTACAATGGGAAAGCATTGAGTTTGTTTTTAGTCATCAGGTGTAGCGCGGGGAGAGGTTACTGAGTTAATCTGAGCTTTTCTTCTACAACTACAGGCTGTGTAAACAGTATCCGGCACAAGAGCACACATATCCCGCTGCTGCTCACCGAGTACATGGCCTTGACCATGCGCGAAGCCGTGGACACGCTGCCGGAGTCCTCCTCCAAGCTGTGGGTCTCCTTGTTTATCGTCTCCACCTTGATGTCGGGCTTACCCAGCGTGACCCCGCGCCGACCTGGAAGCAAAACACGGCAAGGTTGAATACAGCTGGACACACGCAACTCGACCGGTGTGTGTTTTCACTGAAAGCTGAAGGAGAAAAGGGGACACGTCTCCATATGGTGGAGAGGAAACTGTAGGGTCTAGTGATGAGCACACATTTAAACAGTGATTCTCTGCTGTATTTGCAGATCGCATATGTCTTTTTATTGTGTTTGTAAAGCACATGGAGAGTATGACTCACTGCCTTTGCGCTGCCGGTAGAAGATAAGAACGAGGGCCAGCAGGAAGATGAAGAGGACGATGGTGGATCCCACCGTCCCACCGGCGATTATTCCCACTGGGACTTCATCTGACATGAGAGACACAGCCAGAGAAATGATGAGTCCAATGTTTTGTGATGTTTGTCATGTGATGCTATGATAAAAACCCACAACACACCGGTCTCCTCCAGGGTGATGATCATGGTGCCGGGGCCGAACGAGTTCCACGCCGTGCAGTTGTACGTGGACAGGAAGTCGGACTCCATCACGTTGTTGATGGTGAGGGTGGAGAGGACGCCGCCGCCTTCGGCCGACGACTTGCTCTGCTCCACCGTGTAACGCTCCAGGAGGGTTCCCTTCTCCTTCTCCCACACGTTCTCCTTCCACGCCCACACCTACAACACACACAGGAGGCCATACTAGATTATATCAATTAGTTAAAACCTATTTAGAAGACATTTATTCAACTCAGGGGTTATGTTAGATAATAATACTTAATTCCCTGAATTCAATCTTCTTTACTAGGCTTCTGGTTTCCTGTGTTTTTGGTACCAAGGCACCTCCTTAATCTAACATGTTATTTAAACCCCCTGATGGATGTCTGACTATACAAACATGGGGCCTTTCAGTGAAGAACGGACTAACAAATGTGAAAACATTTAGAAAAACTGAAATAGGATGAAGACCTGGAGAGACGGATAGAGATTGCAACATCTAAGATTAATACAACCTGGTAACCTTTCTTGACATTTGTAGGAGTTTTTTGTGTTTCGTATCATGACCTTCATTAAAAAACAAACAAACAAACAAACAAAAAAACAGTATACACCCGTAATAGTCGGTACAGTTGTTACAACTTCATGTGAGTATTACGAACTCCAAGGAGTCTTAAGGCTGGAAGTGGGAGATTTTACACAGGCGTATGTTTTGGAGCTGCACCCATTAGATTTCCTGTGGGTCAAATGTCATTGTAACCATGGCAACTATAACTCAAGTAAACCAAGGAAAATACCATGGAAAAAACTGACAGTTCCTCTGAGGGAATACCTACAAACTTAAAGCCATTTACTGAAAATGTTCAAATGTTTCAAAGGGAGATTGCAGCGTTGGGGGAAGTAAACTTATTTGCCTTATTAGATATAAAGACTGATTCTAAACTCAGTATGTGTATGCTAAATATTAAGCAGCCAGCAAGGAGAGACATAATAGCAGTCTTCATAAATAGTAATCTCCTTCTATATCATTGTTGTTTAATGAGTTGGTGTCTCGTGTACTACGAGAAAAATGGGTACAAGTCTAAGAAATCTTTAAATAAAGGATATAAAAGGAAAGTACAACTGAATATTTATATCAGCCAGTCATAGCAGAGTGAATGGCTGATATGATATTTAATGGACGACCAGCAACGGTCTGCTCAGTACACACTCACACGTAAACACACGTTGCAAGACTTCCAAGGATCAGCAACAGTTTGTGTGTTTCTACAGACATAAGTGGAGGTGGGAGGGGGCGACCGAGTCAGTGAGAATCTTGCACATTCTCCGACTATAAAACCACTAAAAGCAGCTCTATTATTCAGCATTGAAGTACTGTACTGAGGCAAGTTAATTATGTATAAACCCACATGTTCCCATAATCTGCCCATTTATTCCAGAGAAGGAGAATCTCCTGACTGAGGCGTTTACTGGGACAACTGTTCCCCTCCAGTCCTTTTATATTTTATAAATCTTTTTCTGTCCCCACCTCTGCCACTTGCATTATCAGTGCGCAGTGCGAGTCAGGACGGATCAGTCACAGAGGCTGGAGAGCCGAGGAACCAGCACCGCTGTGTCTCCGCAATACAGCCGAACGCCGAGAGCAGCCCGGGCTGATTTCTTTTGACGCAAGAGCTAAAAGCGGAGTGGTTTAGTGTTAGTGTTGGTTTGTTTATGTGATGAGATGGAGGAACATTCTGGGAGAGTTTAAGGGTGAGTCACCGCTCAGAGAGAGAAAGAAAAAAAAAAAAAGGGGGGCCAGTGTCTAAAAGCATTAAACGTGCAGGAGTGGAGGCATTTAGGAGCAGGAAGGTCAAAATACAAACCACTGTAAGATTAAAAGGTACAACCTCAGGCTCTTTTTTTCTCTTTTCATTTGAAGAATTGATGATGGGTTCAAATTCAGACATTTTACTTTTTTTTTTTTAGGTTTGGTGCCAGAAATATATTTCTAAACCTTTCACTTACAATCTTGTCTGGAGGAGGTGTACTGGCTATGTAGCACTTCACCTCTCCCCTCTCCCCTCTCACTGCGTACTGGACCGGATCACTGGAGATGATGGGAGGACCTGCGCGGGTCAAAAAAAAACACATCACACGACACGTTAAAATATAACAAACTGCAAAAAAGAAATAAAAAAAAAACAGACTGGATCCTGGTGGTTTGTTGACCCTACCAGGCCAGGTTGGAAAGAAAACAGTAAAATAAAAGCAAGACAAGATATTCATCTTTTCATCTACAGGAGTTGATAGGTAAAATTTTCTGACCGTTGACTGTGAGCGTGACCTCTGTCTCTCCTACTCCGATCCGTGGGACGATGGCCTTGCATACGTACTGACCGGCATCCGCCTGGCTTACCGACTTCAGATACAGCTGGTTGCTGTTACTCAGAACCTGTGGGCGAGTGAAAAATGACACAAATATAAACAAAACAGCAGGAGGGGGATAAACAAAATACAGCCTAGTGTGCACAGGTAAAAAAAAAAAAAAAAAAAAAAAAAAAAAGAGGCTAATGCACAAGTTTATTTCCACTACTCTGACCCGAACTGGTGAACAATGCAAACTTGCAAATCTGTTTTTAACCCATCGAAAAAGGTTTTGTAGTTGCCTAGCAACCACATCCATCAGGAAAATTAGCTACAAAATGAGCTATTATAAAGACTATCAGGGAAAAAAAAGAGAGAGATCATGACAGAGAGAGATATCAGGGCGTGCAGACACACAGATAAATTCTTCTGAACTGTAAAAATAGCGCCAATACGAGAAGCGAGGAGTCGTGTGCGGAGCGTGGGCTCTCAGCTTCTCACCATGTTTGATCCCTTTTTGAACCAGGTGAGCGTGAGCGGAGGGTTTCCAGCCCATTTGCAGTTGAGGGTGACATCAGAGTCGACATCGACCGTTTTTGGCTGCGGTTCCACCAACAGGATCGGACCGACTGGAGACAAAGAGACAAAGAGAGGGAGAGAAAGTTGTTCTTTGTTGTGTGTTTGAGCAATAATGCAGCAGGACTAAAGGGGAGACGGAGCTCAGAGAAAAACAACACAAAACAACAACAATAGCAGCGTTTTACTCCTCTCGGCTCGAGCGTTTGAACGAGGTGAGAGACGAGCGGTTAGCGTGACTCACAGTGAACGTCCACCAGGATGCTGACGTTTGTCTTTCCCACAGCGTTGAAAACCAGACAGGACACGGGTTCGGTGAAGAAGGAGTGGTCGGCCTTGGTGGTGAACACGCTCTCCCTGGCACCCTGCAGCACCACACCTCCTTTAGCCCACCTGGTTTTTAAAGACAAAGACGTTTACATACACATTTCTGGACAGGTTACTGTTACTTTAAGATGTCCCCCAGAGAACATGAGACTCTGTTTTGTATGTGGAAACCGACCTGTAGCCCATAATAGGAGGGTTGGCGTGAGCCTGGCAGGTGAAGGTGACTCGTTCTCCCTCTAGGACAGAGCGAGGCTCGATGGACAAGGTCACTGTCGGTGGATCTGGAGGAAAGAGAGAGAGAGAGAGACATTAAACAGCTTTACTTTATCTAATGCATGCAGCAATCTGGTGGATTGTTTGCTGTAAAATGGCCGCCATGTATTATTTAGAAACAGCAATAAACACATTTGACCTCTAAGTTATTTAACCTTTACTTCTTTGTTGTCTTTGCATAAATTCAAAGAAAAACTAAATGTATTTCTCAGGTTAAGAGCAGCATCTTACGGTGCACGTTGAGGGTGACAGTTGTGCTTTTGCCGGTGGGAGTAGCCAGGTTAGTGGCCACACAGCTGTAGTTCCTCCCAGTGTCGGTGTCGACGGGCTGGATGGGGAGGTAGCTACGTGTGGTCACTCTCTTCCTGTCTGAAAGCACCTCCTGATAGCGGTTAGAGGACAAAGAAAGATCAAACTGTAAATACAGGTCATGAAAAATGTGTGTGTGTGGCTCTGTTTTTATTTTATTTTGTGGACTTACAGTGGCGCTAACAGCCCCGTCCACAGGCAGACCATCTTTAAGCCACTCGATCATAGAAGGCGGTTTAGCCCCTCGAGATATGCAGGTCAGGTTGTAGGACTCCCCCGCATTCAGCAGCACCTCCAGACCCCCATCAATCACTGGGTCATCTGGGGGGACTAGGTGGAGAGAGAAAAAGAGAGGGCAGCGTTAGAAAACAAAAAGGACACCATCTCACATAATGTATACTCACACACACACACACACACACACACAGATAGGAAACATACTGAGCACGGTGAGTTTGGCTCTCCTGGACCTCAGCGCCGCATCAGGGGCCTGACACTCGTACAGAGAGTCGTCAGACAGATCAGCTGACAGGATCTCCAGGTTGTACTGCCCCAACTCCTGCACACGCAGCACACGGTACCTGGGCCAGGCTGGAACACACAAACACACACACATCATCACAACACAAGCCACATTTCCACCTCAAGCTAATTAGGACATTCTATAGCTTTTTTTTTTTTAATTTCAAATCAGTCGTTCTTTATTATTATTTAGTTGAAACTTAAAATTCAGTCACATGTCTACCCCATGTGGTCTGGATCAAACACTGAAGTAATGCGACATCAGGCAGCTTGTTGCGGTTCAATATGATCAAAAAAAAAAACACAAGGTTGGACTTTTTCTTCATCGGGATAAATGACAACAGAGAGATGTGAGGACATACCATGGGATAGATGTGCAACAACACCCTCACATGACCAAACATACACACACACCCACACACATACACACACATTCAGCAGCTCCAATCCTCCCTTTCCCTTCCCCCCATCTGCCACACAGCCCAGCTGTGTCACTGCTGTACATTCTCACCATTAGGTGGCATCCACGCTCTCTTTCAACCAGCAGAGGGGGAAAAGATGAATGCATTATGACAACAACGTTTTAGAGGACTCAAATCGACTCCAGTCCTCGGTTGCAGAAAAATCGTGTTCGCTGCCCAGACGTAGATCGCATGTGAAATTCTCTCGCCCCGGCCCGTTTTTTCCACGTGCGGCCTCTGGACTGAGCCCCGCCGCTCGCCTAACCTTGTGTGTCCTTGTTTCTGCATGCATGTGTGCACGTGTGAGCGTACGCCTTCTATATACGTGCATTTGCATGTGAAATGTCGAGTGCGAGAAAGCGTATGAAAAGCCTAGAGAAAAAGAGGGGAGAGGGGATAGAGGAGGGGGGGGCAGGCAGGAGGACAGAGCCTCATACACAAACATACACACGCACCCACTGAGTGTATGTGTGCATGAAGCAGCCAGTGTTCATTCACATGTTTTTATTTAAAAGCTTTGGCTTGAAGCACTGGACCATTACAGTAACAATATGATTAAAAGAAAGGGGAGGGGGGGAGGAGGAAGGGAGGGGACAGACGAGGACAGAGAGAAGAGGGAGACAGGCAAGATGAAGGTGAGACGAGAGACAGAGAGACAAGGTAGGAGAGTTAAACGAAGAATAAGTGGAGACGTCTCGATGCAACAGAGGCACAGGAACGAAGGAGAACACGAGGGAGAGAGGAGGAGAACAAGGGTCACGAAGGAATAGCGTGACAGACAGCAGAGGAGAGGACAATGAGGAGTGGAAGAAAACTGAAAGAAATGGTGGAAAAAGAAAGCAGAGTGTTCGGGTTTTAAACAATAAACAGAGCCACCCAACACTGTAATATTAAGGCCACAGCTTGTCACAAATGATGCAGTCCCCCTCTGGACCGATTGCTTACATGCCCACTTGTTTTGAGCGGTAATTGCACAACCCCCTCCGGGCTAATCGGCGCAATTCTGAAAATGCTGCAACACTTTGATGAGATGCATCACAAACCCCCTCCAACCCCCTCCACCCCCACCCCGACCCATCAACCTCAAGTTTTGTCAAAGTCAAGAGAAGCCGTGTCTTAAATTACTTGTCTTGACAGACTGAAAAGAGAGAAAGAGCAGAGAACAGTTTGGGGACGGAGAGCTGCGTAGAAAGGATGGATGGATGGATGGAGGGTGTGTATTTGCTGACGAATCTGCCTTTCAATATAAATCAGATATTAGCCAGTCAGTATCACCCACTGCTTCCATGACAAAGGTGATGATGTGATGCTCCTCAGCAGAGTTGAAGGGTGTCAGTTTGTAACAAAAAAAAAAAAAACGCCTGAGGGAGCTTAGAATTTCCCATCACACATTTGACAGTATGTGCAGAAAAGTGGCCAAATATATATATATATATATATATATATATAAAAATAGTGCACAGTGTACAATGAGCTGTCTTTCAGCTTGTCTTGCCATCACAGTCACTAACATGCATTGTCATGCAGACTCTTGGGCGTGTATGTGTGTGTGTGTGTGTGTGTGTGTGTGTGTGTGTGTGCACGCGCACTGCAAGAGAGTTCTGCTTCGTCAAGCATTTTAAGGAAAAACCAAATTCCACATCAGTAACGCAAGAAGTAGCACAGTTAGCTTTGTCCTGGTGAGAAAGTTATCAGCTGAAAAAATGATGTTTTTATTATATCATAAGTTAAAACGTCAGCCAAGAAAACTTGGCCACGGTAAAAGCTGACATGGACTATGTTGTTGACCTGCTGTGTCAACAACATACACAGATCCTGACAATAAGTCTTCATGAGCTAAGTGTTTGTTTATTTTCAGTTAGTTTCAATTCAGTTGGCTCTTAAATATACAGCTGACTGTAGCATTTAGCTCAAAGCAACACTGTCCAAAGCATAAAATAGGCTTTACATAGGCTATTATCCATATCCTTCCCTTACGCTCAAGTCAAAGAAAAAGAATGGTGAACCATTGTGGTGTTGAGTACCAGAGCGAACTGAGGACATTTATACAATCCTAACTTCTAAACCTTTAAACATGCAGCATGAAATTTTGCCTATCAGCTGCTCCGATCCAAAGATGTCAGACTCAGCTTTGGAAAAAAAAAAACAACAAAAAAAAAAAAAAAAAACATCTTAGTCAGAGGCTGAACAAACGCAGCAGAGGAAGCCCCGAGGAGGCTTCATGACGTCTCACCCTGCAGATCTTCTCCGATGCCCAGAGCCAGGCCATCTTTGGTCCACTGAACAATGCCCGAGTAGTTGAAGACAACACAGGACAGGATCACCCTCTGGCCCCGCACCACCGACTGGTCTGCTGGCTCCTGAGAGAACCTCGCTGTCCACACTGGGGGTTGAGAGAGACACACACACAGAAGAGAAGAAGTTAGGGACTTTCTTACTTTCAATGTGTGCACACTTGTAGGCAAACTACTGTAAAATCACCCCAAGCCCGATTATAGCATGTTATTGTATCTGTGGGTTTATGGTTAATTGATTAGAAACGCCGCCCCCCCCCACCTCCCCCAGCAGCAACAGAATGCCACGATTGCCATCTTTGATCACACAGTGGCTCGCGGCCGTTAAGTGAGGAGCCAAGAGTAACAGGAGAACGGCACGGCAAAAGACGGAGGTGTCAAAAGAGGAGGAAAATCAGAACGGAGTTAAGAGAAGAAAGAGAAAGAAATGAAGAGGAAGAGGCGGTTAATGCTGACTCAGGAGGGAAGAGCTGGGAGATCAAACATGCAGCTTCAGCCATAGGGTCTCTCACACCCCTTTTTCTTCTCGCTCCCGACATTTTTTTTTTTTTTTTATTTCTTCAAAACTCTCCGTCCTCTCCCTCCTTCCTCTAGTCTCCCCTCTGTTTCCCTCTTCTTCATTCCTCCCTATGAGTCATCTCCCAGGCTTCCACTCCCCAAACCAAAAAACTACAGTGGCTGTCATTGTCTACTAGACTCTCTCCCTCTTTTTCTCTTTCGCCCCTACAGTTTGAAGTCCAGTGCCACGGCAGATAGACCAGCGCCGCGCTGGCCCACCGACCAACCCCTCCGCTATTGTTCCACGCCGTATGACGACAAGTTGTAATTAGCTGTCCCTTGAAGACATGACACCCGTATAATAGAGCGGAGGCAATCACTGTGGAGGGATTTGCATCTCGCTTTAAATTTCCTCTTCTTTCCATTCTGCCTCTCACTTTCATTTGTCTCCTCTCTCCCACTTGTTATTTCGAAGACTTCTGTACAGTAGATCATTAACCCAATGCTGCATTGTGCACCCCCCCCCCTCACCCCCACCCCTCCACTCTCCTCCTCTGCCATTACCTCTCTCCTTCTCTTCTCTCTCTCTCTAATGTTGTATGTCCTTTACCCAAATTGCCTCCTTTCACTCTCCGCTTTTCCCTCCATATGTATGCATCCCCACTCGCCTCTTTCACTTTGTACATCTATAATGCTGTCTATGAATGTCCTTTTGGCTGCACTGATTTTCCTCTGCCTCTCCCTCTCCACAGCATGTACGCACCTCCTTCTTTCTATATACATATATAATGCTGTATATGTCCTTTTACCCATAATGCTTTCTATTTCTGTGTTCCTCCTCCTCGCTGGTTGGAAGGGGGTTAGAGGCGGACTGTCACAACTCATTTATCACATTAAATATCAGCCCTCCAGCACTTTTCTCTCTCCCTCTCTTTTTCACCCCCCCCTTCCCTCCGTTCATCTGTCTTCCTCTTCTCTCACTTTTTTCCCTCACTCCCTTTTCTTCACCTCCGACCATTTACATCTCTCCTTCTCACTTGTCCTCTCCACTTTTTATATCCCCCCCAATCCCCGTACGCTCTCTTCCCCTCGCTCATTCCCTCACACTTCTCCCTCCGAGCCCTGCAGCACTTTTTTCTGAAGGTTCCCATCTCTCGCACTTCTTCTTTTTTTTTTTAACAACTGCCATATGCCTGTGCACCCCACCACCCCACTGCCCCCACCGTGATGACCCTCAGTCCCTATCGCGTGTTCGCCCGCCCTCTCCTCCCTTTCAAATGTACTCTCCCGCTATCATGTCAGATTTGGTGTAATATATGCCTGATTATTTATATATATATTTATATATATATATATATATATATATAAAGAAGAAGCCAGTCATGCAAAAAGATTTCCATACCGATCACAACAATGGCTTCTGACATTAATATTCTGCAGATAAAGGAGATGTGCGAGAGTACGCTGTGAAAAGAGGAATCAGATGCAGATGGAGATTTGCAGCGCGCATACCTAGAATAATTCAGCGATGAACCGACAAATACGAAAGAAAAGAAACGAAAAGCAAAACAGCAGCCCTTAATTTGATCCCTGAGGAACGCCCGAATTAACAAGATTAATGAATTGAAATAAACAAAGCAAACAGCATAGCAACAGCAATTGGCTTTGAAAAGTTGGGAGGTTAAAATCCAGTCAAATAATGTCACAAACTTTAACAGAAAGCACAGGAAAGAAAGCGCAGCAACAGAACTCATATTCACGGAGCCTACACAGTGACCGTGTGTATGGACGTTTGATAGAAACTACCCGCTTCTTATAGCAACTATAGCTTTGTTTGGCTTCTTCAGGGAAATGAACACTTAAAGCACTGAAACATATTTTCTATTTCATCCTCTTACTGTCAGTGATGGGCTCCTGCGTGTTCAATTTTCTGCCAAAGTTAGGAACCTTTTGATTTTTCATGAGAGAAAAAAAAAAATCTGTGTTTCTCTCTTTTACTCTATGCCCCTGACACTGTTGGTGTACTTCCACGCACCGAGTCTTCATTTCCTAATAAATAATACTTAATAAATAAAACTCCAGCGTATTATTTCTGATCTTGACATTTCACTGTTGCACTTTAGTCAGGAATATTTAATAGTTGTAGAGAAACAAGATTCAAATCAGAGAGGCTGTCAGCAGGGTTATGTCTGAATTCTGTTGAGCGTCCACCATTTTTCCCTGTTAAACTTTCTGTCCACATTTACTGTGGCGACACTGGGAGGACGACTTGAAGACACGGTTTCTTGAGAAGAAACCTCCTGAATACTCTGGTTATGTCCAAAACTTACATGGTAATCGATAATCAAAACACTCGCAGATGTTTTAAGCTTCTGCTATTACTGCATTATTTAGAGTAATTCCATAAATGCCATCGTGGTGATGAGTTTAGTTAGCCACGACCTGCTGGAACTGCTGGTTTGAATATTGCATGTTGCTCACACTTGGTCACCAAAGCAAAAAGCGCGATAGCTTTTGTCTCCCTTGTAACTTATACTGCTTAAATGGAAGGATAAACCTCCTCCAGCGTTTGTTCGATGGATTAAAGATCAGAAAGCACAAACATTAAAAATTACATTTTTTTTTAAACTTATGTTGGAAAATAGTGGTGCTACTGTTTTTTCTATAAAACTGACCCCCATTTTTTATCTGCCGCGCTGTTTAATTTAATATTTCCTTTTCTCTCACTAATTTATCAGTGCGTATGCATGTATATGTACTTAGAGAGGTGACTCTGTTTACAACATAACATAGTAACAGGGACAGAGCTCCGGTGGAGCAGGGGGTGGGGGATTTGTGTTCTTTGTCTAACTGTGTCAGTGAATTACTGCTTTCTATATGTATTAAAAAAAAAAAAAAAAACAGTCAGAGCCAAATGTCATTTCTTCCTGTTTCCTCTTTTGCTCGAGCAGTAATTCCAGAAAAAACTCAAAGATATTTAATTTACAACGATTTGCTTTGATTTATTTCATCTCGCGCTCTGTGTTCGTAAGCAGCAGAAACAATGCCGACGCAACGCCGACATATTACTCATTAGCGAGCAGTTGCTTATTTAGACATTCAGCAAACCCAGAGGGACTGAGGAGGGGGTAGAGCTTGTTATCACCAGTGACCCCTTTAACTTAAACATAGCCATGTGATCCATTGTAAATACAGAAATATAGATTATAGCTGAATTAAGCAGCGTTTGATGCTCCACTTGCTCCAGGCAAATCCAATCAAATGCAGGAATCTGTTATCGTACATGCTTATTTCTTACTCCTCCAGAAGGTGAAGGTGCAGTATTAATGCAAAATGTGTTTTTTAAGCTGACTGTAACAAGCACATATGACATTGATGAAGTAGTAATAGAGTTGGAGAATGCATAATTAGCAAGGTATTTTGGAAAAAGTGCCATAATAAAAAAAAGGGTAATCCTAGACAGAATTAATTTCCTGTATAGTCTCTAATTCGATAAAACTTGTGTTTGTGTAATGCTAATTACTGGAAAGTACAGTGCGCATTTGTGTCATCCTAAAAAGCATGAAAAGCCTTTCTCAGATATACATGGGTGTAAAGAGAGTTTAGCTGGGTTTAAACTACCCCGCAACATCGACTGTAGCCTGAGGGCAAGCAAATCCTTTCCTCCACCACCTCAGATATGCTAGCTGGAGGTATTCCCTCAACTGCCTCAGTAAACCACGAACATAATCCAAACTGAATACTCCTGAGTGGAAGATACACAATCTGTGGATAAAAAAACACCCATGCAAAGGCAGGAGAACTGAAAACACTGACTCATTTAAACATGTGCTCATCGCCTTCTGATTTCCATATTACCCAGTTAACACTTGTCAACACGAGTGTATGCGCCGCTTGAAACAAGGAAATCTACGACGCAGAGAGCAACCGGAGCGAAGGCAAGGCAGAGCAGCCTATGCGAGGGATGTATTCTTTCATTATGTGGGTTATGCTGCAGTGACAAATTTAGAGTGTCCTGATTTCCTTGAGTCACTGATCCCAAGATACCACCGGGAGACTCCGAGCACCCTGTCCACACAAAGACCACGGTCACAAAGAGCTGCGACCATGACCACGTGCACATGGGAAACACACACACACACACAAAAACAGGCACCACACATGATCTAACCCTCACCACATGGGCTAACCATTTCCTGTCAACACACACACAAACATAACCAGTCTAAACCCCAAACATATAATCGACACATAGAGGCGGTTTCCTGAACATAGATTACACTGCGATTCGGAAACGTCAAGCCGGCGGAGCATCTCTTGTCTCCCTCGGGAATGGGGTCTCAGTTTAGTCTAGGATTAAGTAGAGCCCTGGTCAAAGTTTGGAAAGGGATTAGGATTAATCTAGGGGCCGAGGACAACAGCCCCTGCAGACACTGTGACACCAACCTCATCTTGTCAAAGCAGACACAGCCACGAGGCGAAGCACGCAAATGCCATCACCAGGGGTGACTCACCAAAAGCACGGGCCACACGCCGCTATAGTGTGAACCACCACCACGATTTAAACCCCCAAGACCACCACTCTCTCTCTATCTCTCTCTACGCCGTACCACGGCGTTTTATGGTGGGGTAATGAACCGTCAATTTGTTGCTGAAAATTACAGAAAGAGGTACATGCATGCGAAGATGTTTGGGTGTTCTATTTTTAGTAAGCGTGCTGCTCATATGCCCTGCATTCCTTAATTTGGCACACACCCTGCCATTCGGTGGTGAATGTCAACGCTCGCTTCTCAGCGTTTAAATACAGACTCGCCTCGCTTCTCCGAACGGGACAGGAGACAAGGCTGGAAGTGATGCCGTGCAACAGAGAGTTCTGGGAAGTGTTCGCTGGTTGCATTCAGCCTCATTGAATCAGATGCTATTGAATAAAATGCCATTTGTATGGATTGTTATGCATCGATCTAATTATCTTTGTGTCTACCACCCTCCCCGCCCCCCATCCCATCCTCTTCCTCCTCCCCATACCCCTCTCGTCTAGTCTGTACCCCTCCAACAAAGTCCTCCCCTGCCTTCCTCCTTCCTCTCCTTCGCTGCTCTCCAGCCAATCCCGCGCTCCGGCTGGATCACAGAATTGCGTCACCATAGCAACAGCTGACGTATAAAGTAGCTGCCCAAAAAAAAAAGTTTTCTGTACGAGCAGCGTCTGAGAGCGCACACGCGTATGTGCATCTGTGTGTCTGATGAAATCCTCCCTTGTGCTTGGTACACCCATTTTTTTTTGTAAAAAAAAAAAATAAATTATAATAATTAAAAAAAAAATAAAAAAAAATGAATGACCTCATCCTCCCTCCACCTATCCAATTAATAGCCAGGCGGCTGCACTGGTCTCTCATTATTTCACTCTTTCAACCCCCCACCCCTACCCCCACACACACACTCTTCACTGTTAGTCAATCCGCTCCAAATTGATTCTGTTATCTGTCTAATTCCATATCGCCGCTGTGTGTGGCCAATGCGCTGGTGTTATGGAGGGGCTGCCTGAAAATAAGATGCAGGAGCAGGAGAACAAAGAGACGGCCGAGGTCCACAGATACACTAGACTGTGAACGTAGTGATGGAGGAGGATGACATCATTGTATTTTGGGACAAAGTTGCAGCCATAGGAGTCGTACGGCACTGACTCAACCTCTCTCTCTCCCTCTGTGTTCGCCATTTGTGACTGTAGGTACGGTGCACCGAGCTGTCAGTCAGTCAGTCTGCTGCACTGACAGATCACAGATGGATGGTCTTGTCGGTATAGGCAGGAGATTTGATTCTCTAAAAAGTTCCCTTCCCTGATTCGGAAAACTTGCTTCAAACACGGAAGACGCTGTTTGTTTTAGCTCCTGAAAAGAGACATACAGTACACAACTAATGCATTATAAACATATACAATATGCATGTATGTGTGGTGTGTGCGCTACATGTTGCATGTAACGTTTGATTGTATTTCTATTATTGATTCATCTCCTTAGAGTCTATTAAATGTCAGTAGTAGAGAGTGGAAAACGTGGTGATGTTTTATTTTTATTTTATTTTGTAGGATTGTCAGTTAGGACAAAGGCATTAAATCCTCATGACAAATGATCCAAAGCTCAGTCAGCTGACTGATCAATACATCCACCAGATCATATGAGAGCCCTCTCCATCCATGTATCAATCCGGCCGTGGGAACTCTGCCACCTGCGCCTGTCCTCTCTCTCTCTCGACAACATGGCCGCCCAGCAAGGACTGGTCATAATAACTTGTCGTCATGGCGACGGCACTATAGGAACAAGCGAGGGGGACGTGGATGGAAGTGAAAGGAGGCGACACGCTGAGTCTGCTGACACTGTGTCAGTCAAACACAAAGGTGACTCCTGGAGGTGGGGACATGGCCGAGGAGGCGGGGGGGGGGATTAAGGCGCAGGGGACACGGAGCTGGAAAGAAAAAGAAAACGAGAAAGAGACTTGGAGACTCCGTTCTTTGTTTGCCGCATTGTCTGCCCGCTCGCTCCCTTCCTCTGTCATCTTACCTTGCCGTCCTCCCCCTTACTTGCAGTCAGCGACCTCTCTCTTTCTCCCCCTCTTTTGTGGCCTTGCCCTCATCTCATTCCCCATTCACTTCCTTTTGTGTGACAGGCATCTACTTAGAAGTTACCACTCCTCCTTCTCCTTCTTCTTCTCCTTCTCTCTACTTCACTCCTTTCCTAGAGCTACCTTTCCACCTTCAAACATATCTGCTTCTCTTTCCCTCCGTTGCTTCTCCCTTTCATTCTCTCTCTCTCTCTATTACTATCAAAATGGTTGCTGTGGAAACTTAGTGGGAAAATTAGTGTCGGCCCATTTTGATGCTGCCATGTGAAAGCGCATATGGTCCTCTAGAAACTGTGCGTGCGGGTTTTCAATGAATGTGCAGGTGAAGGTACAGTGTGTGTGTGTGTGTGTGTGTGTGTGTGTGTGTGTGTGTGTTTGTGTGTATGTGAGAGGCCGTGTGCATGCCACCCTTCCATTCTCTGGGGTTCCTCTCACACACGCGTTTCACATCTGAAGAGCTTTATTTGTACCAAACCTCTTTTAGAGACATCGTAACCATGGCTACAGCCAGTGAGGACCACTGACACAATGATAGACACGGTGGCCATGGCAACCTCCAGGATCAGTGGTGGGTAATATGATAATTTGTGGATGAGGTATGTGACACAATATGGGCACATGAATATGCTCTAGTGCTGGAGAGTCGGGCCCGTGGCTGGTAATCCACCAGCCTTTGTGCCTGAGCGGCTGACAAAGAATACGCTGCTGTAACCAAGGGTGACCAGAACTAACAAAAGCTGTAGTCCGGATCAGCTCCAACCAGGGGATACGTACGAATCAAGCTGCTACTCCACAGCAGTGAGCTGTGTAGCCTGTAGCGCAGGGGTCGCCTCTGAATTCAAGCGGCACAGTCGATATCATAATGAATCAATAATTCGCAGCAGTGGTTCCCCATTGATTTTGGACGTCGACCCGTTCCTCGAGCCTCTCCACTCCACCTCAAGAAGTCACATGACCTGGAACCCTGCGTCATCGGTCACGACAGCTTTCAGTCTGACCACCTCATTCACCTCACGACGTGGCGAAGCGATGGAATCCGCCAGGACTGTTTTACAAGCGGCGTCCCATCGATAAATCACCTCCTCCAAGGTCTGATTTAATTCAATCTGGTGCAATTTAATTTTATTGGTATGTACTGTAGCTTCTTGCAATGTCATCTGTCACAAACCATCCAATAAAAGCCTGGGGGCCTTGACCCCTTAGAGTGAAGTAATATTCATACGGAGCCGCTCGCTAATATCACAAGTGCACGCTGTCACTTTGAAGAGGAGACTTCACTGTAGACGACTAGAAAGCTAAGTGAGGACGTCCACATAGTACATCCACAGCACCCAAATTATATTCTAACCAACAGCGTGCCTCCAACTCAAAGCGCTTTCCTGTTTCATCATATGGACAAAGCCAGGTTAATTTTAAAAAATGGCTTTCCACAGAGTCCTGACGTCAACCTCCCACCTCCCCCAACACCTTTGGGATGAGCAGGAATGTCAGCTATGAGCCAGGTCTGATCGCACAACATGAATCCCTGCAGCTTTGTGGAAAACTTTAACTTCCCTTAAGAGCGGAGATGCCCACGATCCACAAAACTTTGTCCACGTTTCTCTGAGAAAATTCGCTGTACATGTAAATTAAATAGACTAATCTAAAGATGCGGCTAATCTGGGTTAAGATACGTTTCACCTCGCGGGTATAACATCAAGATGGTTGCGGCCGCCTCGGACAAAAATAATGCATCTGCACAACATTGTTTTAATGACCAGACTCCATAAAGCCATTGATGATTATTACTATCAAGAGATTGCTCACTCATTATTTGAAGTCTGCAACAATTTAGCCCGCAGGCTGTTACAACAGATGACGAGGAGACGGCGAACGTTACAGCGCCGTGGTAACCGATTTAGTTCGACGGCTGACCCTAATGTTGTTATTGTAAAAGGAAGATGGATGGAGAACGTCGAATCTCTCTCTCTCCCCTTTCTATATCCCTCCCTCCCTCCCTCTCTCTCCCTCTCTCTCTATCTGCCCTCTCTCTGTTGAGGAGCAGAAACTGGGAGAGCGGAGAAATGAAGTGACATCATCAGCGTCAGCCACATTCCTGCGGAGGGAGGGGGGGTAAGAGGGGAGAGGGGGGAACAAGGGAAGAGGAGGAGGAGAATGTCCCAAAACTTTTGAGGTTACAGGACCGACACCCCCCCCACCCAACCACCCACCCACCCTCCTCCTCCTACACACACAAAAATGTATCCATACGCGTGTGTGTGTGTGTATGCATGTTTTCCAGTGCATGTGTGTTACAGTACATGGGCTCCTCTTCCTCATCATGTGCTCCCTGTTTTAATTCATGTGCTTCTCCTCCTGTCCCCTCCCCCACAGCCACCCCCCCACTCATACCACCGCCACCTCCCCCCTCCCCTCTTCCCCTCTCCTCTCTTTCTCTCTCCACCGACCAGAGGAATGCAAGAACCACATCTGGAACTTATTAGAGAGAGAGAGAGAGAGAGAGAGAGAGAGAGAGAAAGGGGTAGATGGAAAGAGAAGTAATGGAGGAGGGGAGGGGGGGTAAGGATAGGGGGTGGCAGGGGGGAGTCTAGGAGGGGGGACAACGAGAGAGAAAGAATGAACTTTGGTAAGCAGAAAAAGGCTCATGTTGCAAGAGAAAGCCAAAGGAACGAGCAGGAATATGCGCAGGCGAACGCCGATTAATGCCAATTAACCTCAGCGGGAACACGGGTGAGGGGACGTCGGGAGGCGGGGGAAGAGCTCGGGTGGCACCTCAGATGTGGCTTCAATCACTCCCGATTCCAGCGCAAATGTAGCCTTTGAACCGGCCTCGACCATATTCTGTCTGAATGAGCAGCTTCACTGTCCCCACTGAGGGAGCAGTCGAGCCTGAGTAATAGTCCCTTTCTCTCTGCCGCTGGCCTCCAAACCACTCCTCCTCCTCCTCCGTCCTCGTCCCTCTCTCCTCTCTCCCCGGCTCGCTTTTCTTTTCATCCAGCACACCCTCCTCCCACTCCACAATACTTCACCCCCCCCCCTTCTTCCACACAACCCCTCCAACTCCCCATCTCTAAAACAAACAACAACAACAAAAAAATCGAATCACTCTCGATAAGGCTTTACCCCACCTGCCCGAATAACTACCCTTCTTTGTCCCCCCTCCTCCTCTTTTCCACTTCTCCCCCAAACAACTTTTTTGTGTAATCTGCCCTCCCACCCCCTCCTTCCCTGTTCCATCAACCCCAAATTGGTCCTCGCTGCAGAATGTGGCCGCACAGTTTTGGGAAAACAAGGCCAATAGATTCAGTCAGATGTGATAAGTGTTCTTCTCTCTCGCTCAGGGGACTCTGCATAAAGAAACATTTTTAAGGGGATGTTTTTTTTTTCTTTCTTTTTTTTTCCTTCTTCCATTTTTCTTTTTATAACTCGGATGCCCCCAGCCTGTCAAACACAATCAGATTACAGGGGCCTTTTAAATCCCGGGGCTTCAACTTGAGAAACATTCACGTAGCCGTTGAGGACGCTCAGAGGAAAATATGCACACTTTTTGATTTAATTTATCTCTGACCACAAGTTTGATAATGAATTACCACACTAAATACAGTCTGGGGTGTTTTTTTTTTTAACTGGATTGTCTAAAAGTGTTCATGCAAGTCTCTTTGTTCTCGCCAGAACCACTTCAAAAAGCATTATAGGACACTTGTGTCCAGAGGAATGCCCTTAAACAAACATATCAACTGAGAGAAGCAATCAACATGTCACACATTGACAAACACCCGCTGGTCTAGAAATGCCAAGAATCTGATGATTGAATGGAACCCAGTGGGGAACAACAGGCGTGGATGTACATTATAACATTACGGGCTCCATTCCCAGATTGAGCTTTACAGCTGGTTCAGTGATTGCTTTCAGTGGCTGATGTCAATTAGAGATGCTTTTCGGTAAATAGGCTTCATTCAGATCCAGTAAAAAAAAAAAAAAAAAACATGACCCGAATTCACATATTAACGGTAGGATGCTCGGGGAGTCATCGCAACCTCGCTCGCTGGGATCAAAATTAAAAACAGACCTCTGCCTTGCTACATGTGTCGCTCCAGATTTACACTCGGTGCCAGAAAGGGTTCAGTAAATCACTCCAAAACTGGTTCGTTAGCCTTGAAACCGTGTCAGGACGCTTTCAAAACGCATCGCGGCGCTATAAATAGTCCTGTGAGTGCTAATCCTAAAGATTCTCACACTGAATTTGACTACTCATATATGTGTAGAGTGTACTGTAATCTCTGCTAGAAATAATCTGAGCAGAAACAAGTCTTAGTTGTCATTTTGTATCAGACCTGAGTTCTTACATTTGTCCAGATGTGAGCGTAATGAGACTGTGTGAGATTAGCTCGGCCTAACTAACTACTCTCTTCTGCTTATATCTATTGTGAGAGCATAAAACAAATCAACTTGGACTTTTTTTTTTTTTTTGTCTCCAAGCAAATGGAAAAGATTTCATGTATTAAGCAGCGTCTCCAGAGTGGAAAAAATTGGAATTTATTCCGATGACAATGTCACAGATTATTACTGGCACGAATGTGTGAAATGCTATAAATCAGCAGTTTTAACAGAGTGTTTTAAAGCCACGCTGGATTCTTTTATGAGGCTTTCTTAATTCTTCATTTTCATTTGAACTGTTGAACAGCCCACATCGAGTAATTAACACTACACATATTATAACATTAATAATAATAATAATAAAACTGCTGCTTTCTTCTGATCAAAGAACCCTTGAGGAACCCTGATTTCTCTGGGTGTGAAAAAAAAGCCCCTACAATTGTGTCTGACTCCTCCGACGTCTGAATATTTTCTTCGCTGAGCCTACAACACAGGAATCCGTCTGAGGTCTATGATTCACGGCTCAGCCGTGTGATTCAGAGCGTACAGTAAGGACGGCGGCAGCAGCAGCAGCGGCAGCAGCTCATGGCCTCGGTCCGCACAAAAGGACAGAGGCTGACAAATGGTACACCTGCACACGAGCCTTTGTCCGAGTCAGCACTTCAGACCACCGTCTGGGCAGTGCTGCAAGTCCAACCTCAAGGCTCTCCTACTCATTAGGAAGTTAAAGGAGTGTGTTTGCAGTGATTGATTATGCAGTAACATTTAACAGCTGCGTTAATGGTGAGGCCTTGCTTGGGACTTATTACCAGGTTGGTATGTAGATACAAGGCCAAGATACTGAATCACTCCGGTAGACTCATTATAGTTAGTCCTGGTTATATCACTCAATCTAAATAACTTCAAAACATTCAGATTCTCCACAGCTTTAATTAGCTGCTCGACTAATAACCATGCAATCATTAGCACTAGTAGGCAATTACATGTGTGCAAATTGCAGGCCATGAAATACTGTTTTACTAGTGTAATGAAGAGATAAGAGTCTGTGTGTACTTGAGAAGAAGAAAAAAAAAAAACCTTACAGTAAGTGTTGTCTCCTCTGAGGTGATATTGACTTCAGCTCTCTCCAGATTACGCCTTCTCCTGTTGTGTTTTCACAGCCCCAACGCAAAAGCCACAGTGCAACATCAGAGCCTTAACATGCATTACACCATTTTAAATCTTACAGCGCTAACAGTAATCAGCAGATTTAACTGTGTTTTAGTAGCAGAATGCTAATCTTGTCTTGGGGAGGAGAAAAAAAGCTTTTGAAAGCAAATATATTTGTGTATTGAGAGGCCAACACAGAGTAATGATGGATTACGCTGTAATCTGTAACAGTGGACAATAGGACACATGGATTTACACATATGAAAAGACTATGTGTGCGTGTGCGTGCGTGTGCGATTATGTGTATCTGTACATGTGTCATGAACGCTTTATGAGTGGATGAATAAGCATGTGACAGAAACAAGGGGTCTCGACGGAGGCAGAACAGCAGCCGCGTGCTCGCCACATTGTGTCGTATCGTCATACGTGGAATCATGAAGCGGCCGATAACGTCGATTAAATGGGAACTGGCTCCTGACTGCATGTATGTAGATTGCCGTGCGCTCATGTGCAACACACACACATCACTCCCAGTAACACACTATGGGTGGATGCTGAGCACGGCGAGCCAGGCTGAGCGACACAAAGCCTGGCAGACACGGTGACATCATCCCTTTTTCTATACCTTCTCCTTTCTCTGCGAACACGCCCCCTACCTATCTGTGATGATGATGAAGTGGTGGTCGACTGGACCAGCGTGCACGCCAGAGTAGACAATAGAAGGAGGGTTTAAAAAGGAAAAGAAAGAAAAAAACAGGTTTACTGTAACTGTGCCACCACCACGATACCACAATGCACACAGATATGCTTCGATCAAACAGGTAGCCTAGAAAAATTACAACCATCCTCTCCTCCTCCTCCTTCAGCCTCCTGTCTCCTAGCAACTCGGCTACAGCTGTGATTACCATAAGCCAAGAGTCTACCTGGTACCCCACAGGTACGGAGGGGGAGCAGATGCTGCTGCACACACCTCATTGTGCTGCTGAAATACACAGAGGGGCACAAAAAAATGGGGGTTTGTGTCAGGTAGGATAGAAGGAGAGGGGTGATGTGTGTGTGTGTGAGAGAGAGAGAGAGTGTGTGAGGGGGGTGAGACAGGGGAGAAGGACAGAGTAGCTGTATAAGCTGCCTTTCACTACAGGATCACTACAGGGGCTTGTAGCAGTGGTCTCATTGACTGACACGCCATTCAGATGCGATAGCCGTGTGGAGGTGCTGCTGGCATGTAGAGCAGCGCTGCTCAATCACTGTCATTCCCGTCACGTCCTCAGCGCCTCACCACGGCCCGCGTGAATAACTAACCGGCACCGGTGGTGGTGGTGGTAGTGGTGGGCTTGTCATATGAAGAACGAAAAAAAAAAAAAAAAAAAAAAAAAAAAAAAAGGGGTCATTTGGGCCGGTAAGGCACGTGTGCGTGCGCTAGCCTAATCATGTTCAAGTTGAGGACGTACACGCACGTGCACAAATCGACCGACAAGAGTACAGAGGCGCGCGACAATGATCGTTAAAAAAGTGTGGTGATCCATTGCTGCGGTGCGGACACGCAGTCACACGCGCGCGCGCGCGTCCACATCCCCTCTCACTCTCTCTCAGTCTCTCTCTCACGCGCACACACACACGCCTAAGGTGATCCACTGCTGCGGTTTGTATGTTGAACGCTATGAAGTCATGTTGTATTTGTCTTGTCGTCCCCTAACACACGCGCGCGCGCGCACACATGCACACACACAAACACACGCGCACGTACACACTTCAAAAATGACCACCGACGAAAAGAGGTCCTCTAGCTCCGCATACGTTTTACATTTAAACATTAGTCGCCGTTAATTGTGCGATGAAAAGGGCAGAAAATTGAGTCTTACCAGTTTGAAAACTCAACACCAAACTCAGGAGCAGCAGCCTCTGCATGGTTCAGCCGACCAATAAGTCCGTTATTGGCTCAGACCTCCGTGAGGACAGCATCAAAAAGCGGGAGTTTACTGACTTTAACAGTAATTGTACAAACAACAATAATCCTCCTGCGTCGCTTCTCCTCGTCGCTCCCCTGACTCGGGTTGGACTCTTTCAGTTTTTACACCATTTCACTGTTTTTATTATCTCCTCCAGCCTCTCTCTTCTTCTCTCCTCAGCGACAGTCCGTTCTCTGCTTTACGATGGGGAGACAAGCTACCTGTAATGACGGGATCGACTTCCGGTTAGGCTCTTCAAAATAAAACTCAAAGTAGTTCTAATAAACGTAGTTTACTAACAAATTTATATGTTAATTTATCACCAGCACACGTGACATTTATTTACTAAATGTTCTATACATTTGTTACATTCACAGAACGTGTAAATCAAACTTATTTGACTCAAGACCTCTTGAAAAATACTAACAATTATTTTAACAATTATAACACGAGTCACATATGTTCTTAATCAATGCTAATGTTAAAGGGAATTCATGTTTTTTTTTTATCACTATTAAGAATAAATTTGATCAAACTAGGTGCACGACTTCATAATGTTGACTGGTTTCCAGTTAAATGGTTAAATAAAGGGTTTGTCACTGTGTGATAACATTTTGTGAAATTTACGTTTATGACATTGCATTTGATAATTCAATTATTTTGCTAATCGAAGTAGATTATTCTTTTTTTTTTTAACGGCGACATACAAATAATGAAAAAAAAACGGGGAAAAAAAAACACTCATCACTTTACTTCCGGCACGCGCTGTAATATCTCTGACTTGACGTCAAATTCACATTAGCGGCGCATTCCTCTCTCTCTCTCTCTCTCTCTCTCTCTCTCTCTCTCTCTTTCTCTGTCTCTCTCCATCTCTCTCTCTCACGTCAGCAGCACCACAGCACTGCCCCCCCTTCTCTCTCTCTCTCTCTCTCTCCTTGTCCACCACCAGCACAAAAATACATGATGAAATATAAAATGAAATAAATAAACCAGCTCAGAGAGGCATAATCATTTCTGACACTCTTGCTGTAGTGGAGACAGCCTGGTTTCTGCTCCACACATCGTGTTGGTTGATAACAATAGATAACACCTTTTCTTAACTTACCTGCGTCCACTTTATGCTTTACAATGAAGATATGAACACTATTTTATTAGTATATTTAAAGAGATGCTGTGTAGACTACTTAAACCACACACACAAAGCAGTGATGTCATCATGACAAAACAACCTTATTCCTGTCTCATAATGTGAGCTACAGATTTCCAGGACGTCTCCTTCTGATCCTGTGAAGTGTCTCAGTGAAGCCGAGTCCACAGGTGAAGAGAGTTTACACCCGGTGATAGAGCGCCCCCGTGTGGCGGTGATCAGTAGCGACCCCCCCGGCGCGAGTTGCTCCGAGCACAAGTAGAGCAAGGCTCCCAAAATATCTGCGCGCGCACGTAGGCACGCACGTTTTTCACTGGCACCGTTATTGACGGGAGTCAGACGTAATCCTGATCAGAGATGAAGAACCGTTTCAAATTTGAAAGAAATGCTTTTTTTTCCCCTTTTTTCCATTCACAAATACATGGATTACTACATGTATAAAATAAGACATACTGGAGTAATGCTTTTTGTCAATGATGATACTACAGACCAGGATGTTTTGAAGAAAACTATTCAATTACATTTTTGTTTATTTATTTATTTTATATAAAGGAAAAAAACGCATTACCCCACTACAAAAATTCTAATTATGGTTGTGTACAATACATCCTTTGAGCTGGTTTTCTTAGCCCATGTTAAGAGATCCGTCTGCAGAAGAATAGAATAAGATTTCAAAACACTACCAGATGCACAATAAGATAAAAAAAAAAAGAAAAAAGAAAAGAAAAAAAGGTTCAAATGTTTCAAGTAAAAATGGAGTTAATGTAAAGAAACGTACATTTTATATGATGTGGTGGTATTATCACCACAGAAACATCCACGTGCTCATATGAGTAAATCTAATTCTTTAACTATAGTCTGTAATCTATGTATGTATTTTAATATCAGGATTAGGATTCAACAGAAAAGATAAAATGATTCAAAGCAGACATGAACAGTGATGGGGCTCTGGTGTATTCGTTCACCGTAGCTCACAATGATGCCACATAAACGAGATTCGACTCTTATTTATAAACTGGAAGCGACACATCACGTCTGTGTGCGGATGATAAAGAAAAAGAACCGCAGGTCTGCCGTGTGGCACACAGAGTGACTCATCTCTGCCGGGACTCGAACCCGGAGCCTCTGGATTAGAAGTCCAGCGCGCTATTCCATTGCGCCACAGAGACTGCGCCAGAGATTCTGAGGGCTGGCACGGTTTAGATACCTCACATCCTCTCATATCGTTGCTCTGCATCCTCGCAGCATCAGGACCAGTCTGAGCGGACATGTTGGCGTTTCCAGAGTTGACCACCAGAGGGCGCCGTTGCAATGCGCTTCAGGCGGGGAGCCTGCCGGAAAAGCGTCAAGTTAGTCGGGGTAAAACAGGAAGCTGGGAGTTTCAGTACTAAGAAAATAAAAGTCATGGTGTATGCTTTTATAGCGGAGGGGATTATTTTGAAACTCCATCATTCGGAAGTGTATTTTAATCGAGCCACCTTAACATTTGCTACCCAAACAATGCACATGGAATAAATGATGTCTGATGGAGGTTTGAATTCACCGTTTTCACTGTGAAATATTAAATGTGTGTGTCGGTGAGTTGGCGGATTTAATAATAATAATAATGATAATAATAATAATAATAATAATAATTGAAATTATAGAAAATAAAATGTTTTTACACGACGCAGTAAGATCAATAACATCAGGGAGCGCTTGATATTCTCGGTAGAAAGAGCTTGATTAAAACAAATGAAGTTACATGCACACAGCACAGTATGTGTGTTGTTATGGACCCATTTTCTCTCAGATGTAGGTCAGTGGAGAGACTGACTGTATGGAACAACACTAGACTGGGTTACATGACGATTGCATCAGATAACTGATTTACACACTTCCCTCTACATCCACGTGCCCTTCACCACAACCTGACATCCTAATTAACTCCCTGTCATCCCACACTTCCCTTCTGCCTTTTGTATCAAGGACATGCAAAGTAGAACATTACATGAGAGATGAGATCAGATGTTTTTGTTCTGGTGGTTTTGTTCACATGTTTGGATCGAACTGATGGTTTCTCAGCTGTTTTGTTTGTTTGCTTATACTATTAGGTGTTCTTAATAACATGATAAATGTTTACCAAGTTTGATAATTAGAAAGGTGTCTTTTACAAGATGACATCCAAGATGGGCAGGAAGCCCTTAAAATATCCCAACTCTTTCATTATTTGTCCTAGCCAAGTAATCTTAGACTAACCCCATGTTTTCTGGGTCTATGAATCCAGACTTGTCTAAATTGCACTGACATGATTAAATACTTATGGAATTTTTACATGTTATTTTATTTATTTATTTATTTATTTTTACATTTTTACATATGGAATTTTATGAGATTACTTATCTTTGCTTGGGTTGAACCAGAGATGTAAACAATTTAGCCTATGATTCTTGCCTATTTTTCGTTGAAACACAGACTGGACATTCAATGTAAAAGTTATTACACCTAAAAGTTACAACCTGAACTACCCTGAATTAGCCTGAACAGAAGCCTGTGTGTGGACCCTCTAAAACAATCACTCATTTCAATTTGAATAAGGTAGTACATATGTAATGCATCCTCTATAGATGTTTCTGAGTATAAAGGTAACATTATACTAAACCCAACAAAATTCACAATTTTCAGCAATTCAGAAGAGAATACTGACATTTGATATTGCCTGCCTCATTTCTGCTCCTACATCAAGCAAGGAATGTCATAGAGGACCATAGGACCAAGGCAATGGCAGCGTTGTTAAGTGAAAAGAGTATGGAGGACATATGGAGTACCATGCAGGTCTGCTTATAAACCATGTCAAGTTGGGAATCACTAAAATCAACCTCTATGAGAGGAAGAGTGTGAAGACTGGTAAATCTAGTGAAGGTCATAGTGCAAAAAAGTATAACAAATAAATCAAAATAAGAGGAAATAACTGATGAAAATAGAAAAAGTTAAGTATAAATGAGTAAAGCATTAAAAATATATAAAAACAATCAAAAAGACGCAATATAAAAAAAAATATTTAAAAAAACACAGAAAAAATAGAAAACACAAAAAAATAAAAGGGGTTAGCAGTACTGAGGCCTAACGTGGCAGCCCTGTTTTGACTTATTTTACAGTACCACAAAGTTTTAATTAATTAATTTTTTATTGAAATTAAAAGAATGGTTATGAACCACAGAAACACTACTAGACAAAATGATATGAGAAAGGAGAAATATGCAATTACTTAAGGGAAATTGTACTTATTTTTCGCATAAATGTGCTTGTAACCAATTGCTTTAATATAAAACTATACATGTAATCACTTATCTATCAAGCAAATATGCTAACTAGAAGATTACATGGTCAAAACATGTGTCAGGCACCAGTATTCCTGGTCTAGGAGGAAAACATGGGAATAATGGTCATTTTAAGGCCCTGGCGGCTGCCATTTTGAAGGCCTTTCTTGGAGTCAAACTTTGGTAAACTTTTAGTATGTTTTTAAGTACATCTGATACTACTCTAAACCACTAATAAAACTTTTGTTAGAAATTTTTGGGGTCAAGTCATATTTGCATCTGACTATACAGCGTATAAGCGATAGTACACAGAGGCCAACGAGTTCTAACAATTCTTGGTGTTGGATACATCAAATAACAGGAGCTGGATTGCATTAAACTCATCCAGTCTCCCAGTCAATGTGTTTTGAGGCAAATCCAACAGACATGTGACAGAAAGGTTGAAGCTTAAACTTGTCGCTCTTCAGAGAGTCATTCAAAATCTAATCCTTGACACTGAAGGGTTCCGATTATTGTGATTGTTTCAAGATTATAACACATACACATAAAGTTGCATTTCAGCTTTTTTGTGTGATGCAACAGTTTTGCACAGTTTTGCCAGCCTTGCACAAAGAAGCAAATTTAAATGGAATTACAAAACATCCGTGTCTAGGGTTAGATTACTGAAGAAATAAACACTTCCTGTCAGATTCACTCTGTTTTTAAAAGTGGAACTTGTCTCTGTGAGTAAGGAATCGTTTTCTTTGACACTTTCTTGTTTTGCTTTCGATTCAGTGGACCACTTTACTAATTTCTAGTCCAAGGCCGAGATGAACCTAAGAGACTACTGGCCTGACAATCTGAAAACAAAAGTCTCTGGGCTATGTGGCTAGTAGACCTGGGCCACTAGCACCTAGGTGGCCCCCACATGGCCCAGCCTGGTCCGACAGTGTGAAGCCGGCTAATGTCAGGATCTGGTTCCTCGACTCATCAAGACCGGGGCTCCACTAGGCCTCTAAAGGTGCTGTTGTATCTGGAATCAAAGCATTAGTAGCAGTTCTTTTAAGTCTTGTAAGTTTAGAGGTGAGGCTTCTGTAGATTGGACTTCTTTTGTCCAGCACATCTCACAGATGCCTCATTGGATTGAAATCTGGGGAATTTGAAGGCAACACCTTGAACTTATTGTTGTGTTTATCAAACCAAGTCCAACGCATCACACCAGATTTTTATTTTCTTCCTATGTTGCATCCTGTGATACATTGTGTCATATCTTTTCCTTTCCATCACAACCAGCGTTGAAAGACATTCTTCAGAAGCCCAGTTCAGAGTTCACTGTAAGTAATGTGTCTTTAATAGGATTCTAAAAAATGGCGAGCCGACTGATGCAGCGCATGTCTCACCAAGAGCAGCAGTCAGGGGACGCAGTTTATAAAAGTAGAAGGGGTGTCGACCAGACAGTATGTAAATGAAACAAAAGTCATTGTTCAGACAGGGGCAGTGCATAAGAAAGGTAAGGCCCAGGAATGGGGTCGACCAAGGTGTGAAGGTACTGGAACTAGCAGGATACCAGCATGAGGTAGGAAAGGTGGTTGTAGGTGGCAGGTAACAAAAGACACCACAGTATGGGGTGGTGGCTCCCAGACCAGGTGGGGGAAGCGGGGGAGTTGGATATTGTTATATCAAGGGAGCCGGGTTCAGGAAGGGTTGGGGTAATATGTATCTGTTAATTAACATGTCTGCCAGTGTCCATCTGCGTAGCTCAAGTTTGTATATTTTCTTCATCACCAGCAAAAACCTTTTCAGCAGTTTGAACCACAGCAGCTTTTCTGTCATATCAGACCACTCGTGCCTGCCTTCACTCCCCATTCCTATCGGCTCACCATTTTTTCTTCGCTGGAGATTCCTGGAGATTTTCTGTCCTAGTTGTCTCATAGTTGCTCACATGCTTTCTCTGCTCAATTTTCCTGCTTCTACAAAATGTTCACTCTCTGTCTAATATACCCCACTTAATGACAGTTGCCATTGTGAGAGCTTTATCTGTCAGTGGTCACACTGTTATGGCAGATCAGTGTGTTTTATGGACATTTATTAACTTTAGGGAACTTAATACAGACTTTCTGTATGTGCTGCTTCTGTTCTCACAGATAATACTCAATTGTTCAGTGGTTGATCCATGGAATTGACACATTGGTCATGACTACCACAGTTTGCAGAAGTGGATGTTATGAAACTTTTGAAGTTCTTGTCAGAAGTATGAAATTCTTATTCCATAGTAGCTCCGGGTTTCAGGGTTGATATTCTTCAGGAGCAGGCCAGTGAGTTTCACAAAAAAAAAAAAAATTATCTGCAGGAACTTGTTGCTGCTTTACCACTCTTATCACTCTGTTTATTTAATTAATGTAGCTCTGGGCTCTGGACTTGGCCCAAAGTGTTTCAGCAGAAGAAGACACAAGTCACAGAGAGTACACATTAATTAATTACAAAAAAGAAGAAAGCAGAAATAATACTACTCTTTACAAACGGGCCATTACACAAATGATTTTACAAAAACAATGACTAGAGAAGTGATGTTACAACAATACGTTGGGGGAAATCCAAAGTCTCATAAAAATAATAGCTGTTTAATGAACTCTTCATAACACAGGAAACATTAAGAAAACATGGGATATCAACTGGTGTCAAATCACAGTCAAACTGCAGATTTTATAGTTTTTGCACGAACAAATATTGACATTGTTCTACCCAGAGTGAAGGGAAATTCTATGATGCATGATTTTATTTTCCCTGTAAGAAACAGTAACAGTCACCGCATGTGTGACCGACTTCACTAGCATGGTATGGGTGGTATCAGTTCCTAAAATGTTTAACTGTTATTTGAATCCATCAAATGTATTTCTTCTTTTTTTTCCTTGTACAGAAATTACAACTTCAAATGGTCATAAAAAAAAAAAAACATCGCATCACATCAGGTAAAACAGCTACATAACAGTTAATTAACAGAACGATATTCACATTCAAGCTAGAAAAGTGTGTAAATTTGTCTCACTCATTTCACAATCACAGCACAAAAGAGGGAGGTAATACCCACAGTAAAAAGAAACTGTCAGCTGAATGCATGTTGCTGCTCTTTACATTCACTATACAGCAAATAATTGTATTTTTTATCATCTCCATTTTTTTTTTTTTTTTTTTTTGCACCACTAATGATTTGATGTACATAAGCAATTACATACAAATCCTTTAAAACATACAAACAATAGAAAAATGAAATGTTTTTCAGCACTGACTGAAGCTAAATATACAGATGTTGATGTCCTGGGGACAAAGCCAGCAACTGATGATTTTTATTCTATACAGCATAGATCGTTTAGACTTATTTTGTTCAACAAATAGTCCAACATGCTGCTTGCATTGGCGTTGCCAATAGTTCCAAAAAAGAATTTGCAGTTTTTAATTTTGCCTGGTAACCACAAAAAAACAAAACAAAATTGACTGACTTCCAAAAAAAAGTAACTTCACTTCCTGAAAATAAATTGTTGCAGAACTAGGGACGTGTTTTTTATAGATAATGAACTCAGCCTTAGCTATCAATACAAAGTGCTGTGGTCTGTGTTGTTCAGTCTAAAATTCCATTTGCGTCACTGTGACTTAAATCAACAAGAGAAGGTGTATCTCAACTGCAGAATGTGAACACTGCATAGAAGTAGTAGCACAATGCACAATGTGTTTTTGGTTTTTTTTTTTTTTTTTGTCAAAAGAGGTTCAAGTTGTCATCTCTCTTAAAAAAAACTCATTTGCTCAACATCCAAAGTTTTATAAAACCTTGATGGTCATCTTCCTGAAAATACTTCCCAGATTCACTACTTCACCATGACTTTGAGAGACATTTCATCTGCTCCACATAAACGTTGTTACCAGTGCATTGACTTGTCAGCAGTTCCTTTGGTTGATTGAGGATCTATCACCATGGAAATTTTGCAAGTCTCGTCATCTCTTATTGGCATATACAAGTTGCAAACAGAATTCTGAGAAGAAAAATAAGCAGAAAAATGTTAGGACGTGGGAGGAAGTCAGATGTTGATTGATGATTGTTGTTGTTAAAGGGTATAGTATTTGATAACACTAACATCTATACACTAAATAGCATAGAGATTGGCATTAATCTGTTAGCTTAGCTTAGCACAGAGACCAGAGGCAGCTATCATGTCACCTCTAAAGTGCAGGATGATCATGGAATAAATCCCAACCTTATTCACCTTATTGTTGTTGTTAGAAATATCACTGAGGAGGTCCTTGGGTTTTGGTACTTTGGGGAAGATGTGTTCCTTATTCCTGTAAGGTGAAGAGTTAAATATCAAAGGCACATAATCAAACACAAATACAAAAAATGTCACCACAACCAATATGAGCCAAGACTTTACATACTTCCTGCAATATTGAAACACTAGGAGGGCTATGAGAGCAACCACCAGCGGAGGGATGATGATGACAGCGTAAACCATCAGATTGGAACTCACATCTATAAAAATATCAATGACACAAAGATTGGTTGAGAGCAACTTGTGGACAGAATCATTTTTAAAACTACGTTAAGATGACAGCGAGAGACAATGACTGTACCAAAGTTCTTGGCGATGGTCCAGTCCATCATTAATGACTTTCCCTCAGCTCTCATTTTAATGCTGTATGGACAGTGAGGAAGCAAGTCCAACTCATAGGATGTTGTATTCTTTTCAGGAACTGTTTTTTGCTGTGAAAAATGAAGGCAAATTTGTAACCATTCTGCAAAGTAATTGTAAAATATCACCATTTTGATTTGAATCTTAGAGGCATCTGAAGGCCTGTGAATTTAATGAAACTTCAACTTATATTTGAGGTCAACACTACAGCTACTGCATTTATCTTCCATCTCATTAATTACTGCATAGATCTTTGTTGAGATACCCACACTACAGGTGGAAGCTCTGACCAGATGGTGGTACTAAGAGAAAAGTTATGGGATCTCATATGTCAATGATTCTCATCAAGCCGAGGGTCATGAATATGTGAACCAAGTTCACGCCAGTTTCTACAAGTATATACAAGGTATTATAAACCAAAAAGAAAAAACCAAAAGAAGCATTCTTGCACATGATGGTGTGGGTACTGTTTAGTCATTCATGAGTTATGACCAAAAAGTCATTAGCGATCGCAGTGACCCTTAGTCACTAAGATCAAACAATGTGGCCATGACATTAAAGTTTTTCTTGGTAGCTATGGTGAATTTATCAGAGCAAAATTGAAATGTTCGAAGAAATGGAAAGATAATGTGTAAATATACAAGGTCAATGTCCTTAAAATAAACAACATTTCAATGTGAACCCAGATATCTGATGTCAGTGCACATCTGCTTACTAACAGAGCTAATGGGACTAATGAGCAGTGATGTGAAGTACCGATTTTATTGTCAGCACACTTTGATGTATGGCAAGGTACACACTGCTGTTTTCTGGAAAAGTTTGTCTTCAAAATATCCTTGCAAGTTGCAAGTATCTGGACTTGGTTTGATGCAAGTAGTAAAATCAATTTCATTTTCTCTGTCAGGGTTGAAAACCAAAAACAAATCTTAATCAAAATGTCAAATCTTCTTGCTTTTGCACACATTTACTACCCCCCACCCCAATTTTTGTCACCCCCACCAAATCTCACTCTAAGGTTTTTGGAAAAGTTGTCAGCTTTGGAAAGAGGAGGCCAAGTGAACAGACATGTTCCAGATGAAATAAGGGCTACAGTTGTAGACTATGTCATCAGTCATAGTGTTACAATGACTAAGGCTGGATGAAGAGTGAAGCCAAATGTTGGAAAAACCACTGTGTTCTCAGCAAGACATTTGCACCATGGTAATTGTAAATAATGCTATTAGACTGACAACATAACAATGTTGTCTGACTACCTTGTTCATATACAATGATGTAATGACTTGATATTCTGATAGTATTGACAGTTTCAGTGACATAAATATTTGCTATTGAGACATAAACTAAGCACTTTGACAAAGATACATGCTTTTGCAGTTAATCCACTATGTGGTTCAGTTTGCACTGATTGTTTTGAGAAATGCACTAACTGATGTGCAAAAACATGTTTCGTTAAGTATCAGTAACTTTTGACATTTGACAACCAAAATCTAATCTGTTCATTTTTGAGTCCAAGTGAATTTTTGAGCCAAGGTGTTTCTGTGTTATCCACGTTCAGAAGAATGGGATACAAGACAAACACAAAACATAATGTCTGCAGCTACACAGCTGTCACCATCACTAAGACATAACAATTCAAACTGAGACTGCTCAGTTTCATTCAGGCTCTATTGCTCGGAAGCCTCAGATGATATAGGTTTTTTTGGGTCATTATAAAACATCCATTAATGATTCAAGTTCACACTACTCTCACTCCACTTGTGTTTTGCTTACCTTCATTTCACCACACTCAGTGTATTGAATCCTGTAGCTAATCCCATACAGGTTGGTGTCAGGTAGAGTCCAGGTAATGATGAATTTATTCCCAGATTTAACAACGTTCCAGTTAAGGGCAGGAAGTCTCACTGTGCAGGGAGATAACACAGCATGATACTCACTGGTTATACGCAACCAGAAAGTAGTGTTAAGCAACTCTCTTAAAAATTCCCCTCTCTGTCTCTCGCTCTCTCTCACACACACACACATTTATCCGACTAGAACATTTCTAAGAACAACTTCTCTTATAAATGTGACACTGAATGGGGAAGCGCAACACATTTCAACAGAATCTTTCTCCTAGAGAAGCATCGGTATCAGATTAGCTATGTTCACTCATACCTTCATCAATTAATTTGTGGTAGGTGTTCCTGAAAGTGTTATTGTCCATTGTTCCATTAAACAAGATCTGGATGTCATTCATTAAGTTGGCCTGTAGATCACAACCAGTCCTGACACCTTCAGTGACGTTGTATGATGGGCACTCCTGAAAGTTCAACTCCATTCTTGGAAAGAAAGAGAAAAAGAAGACTGACTTTTACTCAACACACTGTTACTGAAATCATATGTTTATTTTACCTAATCAAAGACAAAAAGGGGAAAAGCCACACTGGCTCTGCCCAAAGTTAACAAATCTGGCCCACACCTCTACCTGTTATCTTAAGATGTAGCTACTTCCTCAAGTTTCCACTGGAGACGTTGGTAAATCTTGCCAAGAAATATTACTCTACTAAGAAGGTGAATTACTTCATCTACAGGGACTTTTAACTTTAGAGCGGGTGTAAGTGATATTTTCCATAACATTAAAACAATATTTGGCTGCACAAAGCTCTATCTTGAGTTTGAACTCAGTATTTATCTATGTGGTCTGGAAATGTTTGAATTTCCTGCAAATGAGCATCTTCATTTTTAGTAGGTTGTTTTTTAGTTTGTTTGTTTTCAGTGATAAAAGCTTTACTGGACTACTAGGCAGACAAGACAGAGTTAACGTAGTGGAGCATTTAGCTGCTCACCATCCCTCTTTAGGTCCACAGAGAGCCAAAAGTATTGTGGCCAAAAACTATGCATTATTGTTAATGCTTCACAGCCACTTGATTTAGAACCAAGTAAACGGCCAAAAATGGCCTGAAATGGTCAAGAAAAAGCAGTTTCACTCTACGTGTCACATACAAATCAGTCATCATACTAAAGACACATACAAAACAAAAACAGAAAGTTTCTTAGTTGCTGTAGCACATTTAGTTGTTGTTGTTCATAAATCTTATAACCACACCCATCAGTCCAGCTTTCTCAGTCAGCTCCAGGACCACCCATTCCCAATGCACATGCAGTGGGAATTCAGTGACTTCATAAAACAACTGAGCAACTTGTTGTAAATCACGACAAACATAATTAAATTATGGTTGTGTCTGTCTGGCAGGCAAACATTGCTATTGTCATTATTATTCATACAAACATTAGAAGCCAGGTGTTTTAATCTAAGACCCATTTACTTGGAAAAAAATATTCAAGAAGTGATTGATGTGATTCACAAGCCTATGTGTATGTGTGTGTGTGTGGTCTAGGTATACCTTACGTTGTGGGGACTTAAATCTGTTTACACACTCACATTATGGGGACCTGTCTCCCTTATTAAAATTTTAAAAATTAAGGCATGATTTAAGGTTTGGTTAAGGTTAGGGTCAGTTGAGATCTCTAGGGTTTCCAGGAAATGAATGAAAGTCAATGAAATGTCCCCAGAAGTTATGGAAACCAGACTCTGTGTGTGTGTGTGTGTGCGTGCGTGTAGTGGGGCAAACTAAGCCACATTTGATTCACAGAGCAACCCACAGCTTTTAAGTGGTGCATGCAATTGCCAGTATTTCCTATCGGGTCATATTTGAGGGGTCAATTTTTTATTTTAGAGACCTTCAGAATTTACTAAAATGGTGAAAATTTATTTTATTGTGTTAAAATAATTGTGTTGCTGAGGATATTATTAAGTCTTGCTCCAATAAAAAAAAAAAAAAAGCAAAAGGTACTTTTTATATACCTAAACTTGAAAACTGGTCAAACACGATATGAGGGTTAAGACACATGGGTGCGTAATGGAGACGCACTTCAAATAAAGTACAGTTGTCCTATGCTTGCAATGAAGCAAAGTGTCACAATTTGAAGTGAAGGTTTCAACAACTGTCATGTTTGTTTAATAACGGCTGAAGGTTGTGATAAGTTGCTCTTTACTTAACTATACATAACCATATCCGCTGTGTGCCTAAACAAATACAAGCCTAACGAAATTCAACAGACAAACATTTGAACTGATAAAAACCAGAGTCATTAGATAGAAGTAAATTTGGTCCTAACTGAACAGCAGCTCATTACTTTATTTACTTTTCTCACATCTCTTGCAGTTTCTTACATGAAAAAAAAAAAACAAAGTTAAACACCTCCTGTTGGAGGAAGTGTTGTAACACAACTTGCAGCCATATGCTGTGTAATGGTGAGTTTTAGTTTGCTGATTGCTCTGAGACAAAGTTTAACAGTGTCATGTTCTAAGAAGAAAAAAAAAAAGAGAAACACTTACATCTGGTAGTAAAAACCCAAAGTGGGATTAGTTGACTTCCATGAGCAGTGACAATTAGTAGAGGAACTCATGTAGCAGGTCAAATTCTCCGCCACCACTAAGGGTATTAAAGATGGACACACACATCTCAGTGAGCAAACAGACATGAAACGAGTCCAGATGGTCCAGATGTATCATTCATGTCCATATCTTCTCAAAAGTTTTCAAAAACAAGATCAGAATTTATTATATTGAGCAGCTACCTGGGTAATTGACACTATAGTTCTGCTCACTCCTTGTGCCGTTACAGACAGCTGTAACTTTAAAGTCCAGGGATCCTCCATTCATCCATGTATTCTGGTTCCAGTAAGGTCTGGTAACTGACTGACAACACCAACAGAGAGAGAAAAAAAGCAAAAAGTGAACTATCAAACAATCATCAGCAAAATTTACACGCAGACCACCTGACATGATTATGTGTTTATCATTGTGTATATATATATATATATATATATATATATATATATTTCAAACTCTCAACCCATGAAGCACATGCACACTACTGCTACTGACTGTAAACGTGAACACTGTCATGAACATACACACCGAGCAATGATTTCTCACAGACTTACAGCTACGTTTTCTTGGTGATAAACGTCATACGTGCAGTTTGTCGCTAAAGTTGGAGGTTCCCACGTCAAAACTGGTTTAAATACATTTGTCCAGTCTATCAAAAAAGGTTGTCGTGGTGATGACTGTGGTGGTGGTGGTGACATATGACCTTAAGGATGAAAAACAAAAAAGACATGGATGATCAAATAAAAAGAGGATGTTCCTGTTCAACCTACACCGCTGAGCTGTATGTGTGTGGAAGTTTCAGTTGTGTGGATTTAAATCTTATAACAACAACAACAACAACAGGCTTTATTAAAAAAACATTTCTGTCTTTTATCTGTCCTAAGTTTTGTTATTTCACTTTACTTAACGATGACGAACACCAGCGCTGACGTCATTGCTGGGAAACATGGTGCGTTAACGGAACCATGGTTAAAAAAGAAAAGGAAGAAGAAATCCTCATGGGAAACAAGAAGAGGATAAAGGAAAGAGTTTGTCAGTAGTCACGTACACAACTCGTACACAACTTTACCTGTCACACGTCCAGTCGCAAATAAGTAAAGTAAAAGCAACAAGTTTGCGCTTTGACACATCCTCTTCATCCTTCTTGACTTGTCCTTTTGTTAAGTTTTGTTTTTGTTTTTAGTTAGTTTGTTTTTTGTTTTTTTTTCCCCTCACGAACGTCGAAATTTAGACTTTTCTAACTTTGATTCCTGAACGTTAAACACTAGCTCCTCGTCCGGTGTCCGGTTTGGCCGCCGCCGCCGCCGCCTGTTAGAAAAGTGACCCAAGTAAATGTCGGTGTCTCTTATTTCGACTTTCGCTTCCAGTCTCTCTCATATGGAAACAAACCCACAAATGAAGAAATGTGGGAGGGTTAAAGAGCGCTCTCTCTCTCTCTCTCTCTCTCTCTCTCTCTCTCTCTCTCTTTTTTTTTTTATTTACTTATTTTTCTCAGTAGAGACCCTAAGTAACTAAGTATGAAGTATATGTTTGGAGACAGTCGTTCCTTTTAAGGATATAAACAGACGCACACTTGGGGATTTGTGATTAAATATAACCAATTACATAGAGAATATAAAGACAAATTTAAAAAGTATAAACAGTTTGGGGATTGTAATAGATTGTGATGTGAATGTTTTGACAGTAGAAGTCCAAGGAGAAAAAGAAGAATAATATTGAGGGAAGAGTGAATCAGGCATTTCCTGCCGATCAGACATAAGGTTATGACTGTTTGTGACTGACACATCGTGTAGGTCTTCCATTTCCCGCTAAAACACCCTCTGAACTCTGAAGATGTGCTGTTGTATCTGGCACAGATACTTGATGCTCTGTAAATTGTCAAGGTCAGCGCTCCATAAAAAAACTTATTTGTTTGAACTCATTGTTTGAGCCGAGGTTTTGTTTGTGCCAGCAGAACATTACCCATGGAATCACACCACCTTTTTTTTTCCATAGTGCATACATGAAGTATAAGACAATGTTAATCATTGGCCGTCTTGTCCCACTGCTATTGTTCTCGTCTGTGGATCATCCTCTCAGAGGACATACAAACATAAGAAAAAAGTTGATATGTTTAAAAGCAAAACTGAAGACTTACCTACCTTTTTGTAATTGAATCCTACTTATTTATTTCTTCTATGTATCTATTTATGTATCAGTCCCTATTCTGTATGTTTTTTTCTTAAAATCATGTCCTGTACTACTACTACTACTACTGCTACTGCTACTTTTTGCTATTCTTCACTGTTTTTAATTATTTTCTGAATGTCTGTATGATAGCATGTCCTCAGTTCAGTTCCTGCTTTTACAATGTAGTTCTTGTTTGTCTTTTATATCTCTTGGAAGTTGTAGCACATGCCCTACAGTAGTGAACACGCCATCGAGACCATTGTTCAACATGCGCTCCAGCCCGTTAGCATTACATCTACCAAGTGCCATAATAAATGGAGGACTCTTATCACTGGCCCAATTTTGAAACTATGGCAGAGTTAACTAGACTATGACGGGGTGCCACAGTCTCATCCATGTATGGGAAACACTCTGCTCTCACCATCTTCAGCCACTGCCTCTTCTGTCTGTCTGACTGACTGCAGGTTATTAACAGTTTCAGGCAGATAAGTAAACGAACCGTTTACACCAGGAGTAAACAAACTTGAGTTAACTGCATTAAATTATTTTACAGACAGACAGACAGACAGATAGATAGATAGATAGATAGATATATTATAGATATATTATAGATATATTATAGATAGATAGATAGATTGACTGCATTGGGGTTCAGTTCTGATGCTTAGCTGCTGATGTTATCAGAAAGGTGTCGGCATGAAACCTGTTTTTACAGGCTTCTATCAGAACCAGCATCAACTTTTCCAGTTAGTTTGAGATACAGTAGCTCTTCTGTTGGGTGGGACTACATGGCCAAGCCTTTACTCCCCATGACTCTGACCCTGGGCCAGATTTCCTTCTTTGGGCCACTGTGGTCAGTGCTAACCGCTGCAGACCAGGAACATCCAACAAAAGCTGCTCAGTCTTTTGCAAGCAACATTTTGATTTAATATGTCTGAGACATCCTACCCACTGACAGGAACTTGTAACAACAATTTGTCTACTTCACCTTTCAGTAATCTTAACATTGCAGCTCATCTGTATGAGTGTATCCGTATGTGAACTGAAGGGATTGTTTAAATGATAAAAGCATAAATAAACATTCACGGTTTATTAACCAAAACATTAGTTACAACGTCAAAATCATTTCTAAACGAAACCCTCTATTGTAGTAGACATGTCAGGGATGAAATGTTCAATTCCTCCAACATGGAGTGACCCCTTCCATTGTACAAGACCATAACAGACAGCCGTGATGACAATACATCATGGTCAAACCCACACACTACACATATTTACGCTTTTCCTTTCTTTATTCTCTATTAAAGCAGGAACAATTATTTACAGGCAGTCACCAAACACATGGTGTAAATTAAAACAGCACAACAAAGAGCATGAAAAAGTCCCCTCCATCAGCTTAAGGAAGTGACACTGTTTCTAAAGGTGATGTGGTATTTTGGAATTTGGATGTGGTGAATAGACAGCAGATAACACATAATCTACAGACCTGACAGAATTGTCAGAATTCTCTTATCACTGTTATTCTGTCCATAGCAGTGTTTTTTCCCCCTTCACACTCTTGATAACATTTAGTGTGTTAAGAGAGTAAATAAACTGATAATGTTTTATTGAGAGATTAGATATTCAGAATTCCACTGCAGCCATACCGAATCAATACATCTCACATACAAGCTGAAGTCTTTAAAAGTCTTAATTTATTTATCCTCAGATGTCATTGACCTCCCTGCACAAACACAAGTGTACCACATTCTGCCATTGCAGTGCATTCACCCTCACTTCCTTAGGATACAGTGTTTGTGTTATTCCTTATTTATGGGCTGATACAGCACTCTAGGATCACCTTTGACAGAAAAAAGATTGATAAGAAGTGGTTCCCTGCACTTAAGTTATTGCTTCCTGCTAACTGTACGTGGCAGTCACATTGAAATGTCATTCCGTTTAGGTTTGTGCAGCACATAACCAGGAATACAGCAGCTCCGCTTATTTGTGACAGTAAGTGTAGCTTGAAATCTCTGGCCCACTCGTAGTCCTCCACTTTATCCAACAAAACAGAGTCTGAGTCTTCGTCGTCCTCTCCTACAGTCATTTCTCAGGCATGCCCTCTGGATGTCAGCAAGGTGAAGGACAAATAAGCTTTATTTTGTTTGTTTTTGGAAATCCATTTGCACTTCAAAGCTGCTGCATTTTTTTTCGAAAGATGACTCCAAAGTTGCAGTTCATCTCCTTATCTTTTTTCCATGCAAAGTAAACCAACAAAATCTTGATTGCGCTGCCCTCTAGTGGTTGAAGTTCTCCCCTGGTTGCATTGAAACAGACCCGTACCCAGGTCAGTGTCGTACAGTCACAGCAGAACAATGACAAAGTTTTTCAGACAGGCGTTAGTTATCTCTGTAAATTACTGATGGATTTGCTCAGAGTAGATGGCCTGCCGGGAATGCAACCACCGACCACCACTGAGTGCTACTACTAGCTTTGCACGTGTTCATGTACGTCAGGAGTGTTGCTGGATGGGACTGACTTCAGCGACGTTGAAATGTTCAATAACATCTGGCACTGGTGTGTATACGTTCTCTCTGCATATGGACTGAAACACAGAACAGTGCAAATAAGACATTTGTGTAAACAGAGCAGATGTAGACGAGACTTTTTTTTTTCCTCTAAAATTTACCTTATTTTGTTTGTTTCCATTCATCATCATTTCCTTGAATATGACTGAAGGATCTGGTATGGTGGGGCAAATGATGTGGCTGTGCCTACAAACACAAACAAAACACGGATGTCAATGACGGAAAACAACTTAATCAAAATAAAAGACTTTAACATATCAACGGGCAGAATGTTTTTCTATGTCTGAGTCTGATATAAGAATGAATGTGCTGAGAGGAGAATATTTCTCAGCACACAAACACAAGCTACTTTGATAGTTGCGTAGCGAGCTGTGGTTAGAGTTGTGGTATCGTATGATACGAGTCACAGTTATCAGTGAAGTGGATGACATTTTATCTCCATTGCTTTAACATATGAAACATTAACAAAGTGTCAATTCGTTGCCAAATATTCAAAAACCCCACAATGACAATGGTGGATGATGTGCCGCTCCTATCCTAATATCCTAAACTCTACATTTGATATATCAGTTTTACTTGGAACAGACACAGGCATGTAGACAGGTGGATTGCTTAGCAATTTCTACTCCCATAAACACTCTGCTCACTAATTAAAACATTAAATCACTCTGGTGAAGACTTCCAGAAAGTCTTCTTCTTCTTCTTCAAAAGTCACTTCAGGTAGCTGTTACTTTCACAGTATAAGTCTGTTACCATATGTGAACAAAGTAAAATGCAGTTTAAAGTAAAAAAAGCTTCACATTGGTGGCAAGCTATGGCTGTTACAACATAATGATGATAATATTACTTCATACTATGGGCATATATATAACCAATGTTATCAACCAATCACCCAATCAACTTCTCTACAAGGTTTAGGTGTTGAGACATGACATGTGACATTCCCACAGACGACAACATTTTTTTCTCACATTGCAACACTGACTCTCGAAACAGATGACAACACTTAGACTATTATTTAAGCTATTAGGTTAGCCTGATATTTCGTCCGCTCCACCTGCGCCTTCTTGCGGCAGATGATGTGAACAGCAGTTGTGTTTCACCACACTTACTTCTTGAAGCAGTAGCAGGACACAATGACGCAGAGAAACACAATGACGGGGATGACGATGGCGATCACAGTCAGCGTCTTGTCACGAGGTTCATTCCTACCTGCGGGAGAATGACACGAGAAGGTCATGTGAGCTTTTCAAGAACGTTTCACTCTTTGCTTCAGGTTCAGAAAATCGATTCATCTCAACAGTATCCCACACTCAAACCCATTCATTAAGCCCAGCTCAGCTTTCCTGCTTACTCCAACGGAATACTAATGTTCCATGTCATAATCGATGTGAAATCATTTCAGTATGGCAAGGAAGCGGAGAACCTCCCATGCATGCAAGTCAGTGTGTGTTCTGTTACGTTCTCAAAGAAAACAAACAGTGCTAAGCCAATCTAGGAAAATAATCTTCTGATGTTACAACTCAGTTGTGATTATTGTTCTTTCTATTGAACACACACATAAAACATTTAAAGTCTTAGTGAAAAAAAGTCAGCGAGGTCTTGGAGTTAATAACAGTTTGAACCTCCTGGAGCAACAATAGCTTCAAACACTTCAAGCACTTCTAATAGCTGCAGATCAAAGCTGCAGTTACTGATCTGATTTTTTTTTTTCTTTTTCGGGAGGAATTTTAAACCGTTCTTTTGTCATAGATCTGCTTTCACTTCATATTCCATATTCTGTAGACGTTTGGTGTAAATGGTTGAGTTGGTTGGTTAAGGTCTGATTCCTGAGTGGGTCTGTCTAAAAAGCAGAGTTTCTTTGTTTAATGTCATTCAGACTTAGGAATGCTCTGTGCAGCCACACACCATGATTGTGAACGTTAGTCTTATGAACAGAGATGTTAACAGAGATATCAAAGCTTCTCTTTGGTGTTTGGAGCTGGGCGCCTGCTTCTAGGGAATGTACACAGAACACAACCGTCTTGATTGTGAACTGATGAATATATAAACCATTTGAAGTGAGTTTGTGAATAGCAAACTGTTTTCTATGAATTAAAGTAGCCCTGAGACATTTTCCAGTGTTGTTTAATTGGTTGGACAATTGCTAACTCCTCTTACTATTTCATCAGCCTGGGGGTGAACCTACTTTTCCTACCTACATTGTTTATTTAGCATAATTACCTGTTTTTATAGTTTGTTTCAAGAATTGAATGAAGTTGGTTGGATAGTTACCATATAGAACTGTTGTCTTTTCACTGGTCAGCACTGGACAATACTTATCAGTCCCACCTCTGTATGTGAACTTGTAGAGGCAGTTTTTGTCATAGGGTATTGTATGGGTGAAGTTAGTGATGTTAACGCAGACCTCAAAGAAAGCACAAAAATAGAATCACATTGTTGCAGTTTGTCAGGCAGAGAGAAAACAACGTACAGAGAATATACAAAGTCCACAGACTGTTGTTAAAATGACAGGTGTTTTAATTTAATTGAAAAAGAAACTGAAATCTACAGTTGATTCTACAGGTTAAAGGTTAAATTCAATTTTTTTTTTTTTTTTTTTTTTTCATACCTTATTACCAAAAACATATTCTAAATTATTAGGTAAAACAGTTCAAATCTGAGAACTTACTGCTGACAAACTGCACTTTTCATAGCAGAGCTCAAACCACATGCAATTTTGTCCAACTTTTGTTTTTTCCCACAACAGATTGAGGTATCCTTTCTCCTCTTTGATGGTCAGCTTTGGTGGTGGTACCTCTGACAATTTTGTAAAAGAGCAACAATCAAATTAATTACTGGTAAGAAAAAACATTTTAACTATCATCAATTATGTAATGAGAAAAAAAATAATGGAATGAATAGTGATTACACCAACCGAGAATAGGTTTCAAAGTTCTCTCTCCATCCGTGTTATTTACATGAATGCAGACGTCTGTTTCATTAGTAACATTCAGGTAACAGCCGTTCCTTGTCCCATTCTTGTAAGGATGAGTACAGTGTTTCAGACTTTTTATAAAGGCCTCAGATTCTCCACAAATCCTGCAAAAACAAAACGCGGTGATGAGAAATCGTGTGTTCCTTCAATCGCCACTAGATGTGTATCACGTATCACGTGATGGGTAAATATTCACAAGTCACAACTCGGCTGGTCCTGAACGTAGCATGGAACTTCTAACCGCTTGTAGTGAGTAATATTCTGACTCCGTATTATCTGGAAAGAGTGTTCATACATGCCAGCGCTGTTATGTTACAGCGTCACAGCCTGTGAGCAAACGTCACTGTAAGATTCTAAAGATTCTAAATTAAACTTCTAAAGCCTGACTAGACTAAACTAAACTAAACTAAACTAAACTAAACTAAACTAAACTAAACGCTAAGCTTAAAAAATATATTTATATTTAAAATTTAAAATGCAGCATCTCAGGGGGTGAATGTATACCTCAGGTTTTTGTTTATTCTTCATTGTCAGTTCAACAGTTTAGTTTTATGACAGAAACTGTTTGAATAATACTGCTCCAAAATATCCTGGAGCCAACCCAGTAACTATCACTAGCAAGTCTTTCAGCTGAACATTTTCTTGCAATAGCTAAACGGAATGTAATGAATATTGTAATCATGTCATTGTTTTCTTTGTTTGAACTGATTACACCGGTTTGCTCACGCGTTACGCTGCTGTTCTGTCATTATGTGTTTATTCGTAATCTGTGTATGAACTGAGTAGGCCGTCATATCAGGGATAAATAAAAGTTTTCTGTATCTGAGAATCTGAGCGTGAAACAATACAGTTATGGTATTTTGTTTTGTTTGTTTTCTGTTTATCTGCATCATTTAGCTGGGGATGTAATTCTCACCTGTAGGAGAGCTTCAGGTCTAGAGAGGGGTTCTGTGGGATCCAGGAACAGTTCATTCCTTTGGGGTCAACAACACATTTGAAGTCTTTCACTATATCGGCTATAATCGGACAAAAAGGCAAAGGATAAACAGATGGTGAAAAACACTCATGTGACGATCTCAATTACAATCTCTCCGTCATTTCATTTCATCTGTCTGGTTCTTACCCCAGCGTCTGAAGTTGACATTGATGGAGGCAGTTTCACTGTTGTCCCAACCACGACAGGTCTCATTAATAGAGTTAATGGTACTGGGATCAATGATAGCGTTAACAGTGTAACTCAGATGATCAAAATCCACCAAATGTGTGCAATATTTTTTTGATGTTATTCTCTGTGGACGGAGGTCAGAAGTATTAGTCAGAAATTCCAACACAAAGTCACTTCAGTTTTTCAGCACAGCTTAGTCATACATACATAGTACTACGTGGGTTAGTTGCCAAAAAAAACAAAAAACAAAAAAACAAACAAACACTGGTTCCTATTTTTCCAATGATGCAGTTAGATTGCACCTTTCAATAAGAAACTCCTAATCTGGCACACATTCTCATCTTTGCAATGCCACACTTCACAGACACTATAGGACCCTGTGTGAAAAGTATGTTGTTTCTGAAGGTAAGCCAATGAATGACACAGATGTGATTAATATCATTTCATGGGAAATCTATCAGATGCCTGTGTTAGACACATCTAACACAGCTGATGTCATTCAGTATAGTCCACAGGATCTATAGCTAAATCACCACAATCAGTCAGTCATAGTGGATCACAACCCAAACACACGCTTCTTACCACTTTGTTGTTGTATGCCTCTTTTTCCTGGCCCAGCAAGTGGATTTCATATATGATTTGACATTCCTGTGGCAGGTTGTTTGGACTCTGCCAGGACCAGGACAAATTCACAACGAACGGGTCGACCCACGTAACTGACAGATCTGTCACTGGAGGAAGACGATCTACAGCAACAACAACAACAAAAGAATAATTATAAAAATAGAAAGGTCATGAATTACCTTCACCTTTTTACTGAATTACACTGGACATTAATTATTTTAATAACTGTCCCACCCTACAACCAGTCGTGGGTTTTTTAATCAATCAATTAATTAATTAATTAAAAAACCTACACATCACACACACATCACAGTGATTAATTAGTAATTAGGCTACTATGAGAAAGAAAAAAAACCCGTCAAGGTGTTTGTGTGTGTGTGAATTTATATATATACATATATATATATATATACACATAAATACATACATACATATATATGGACATTTTTAATGTGACCTGAAAACAGACCTTTTTAAAAGAGCATATCACTGCTGATTTTATGTGCTTTATGTGCAATTTTTTTTCTGTAGCAATCAGAGATTTGCTTTTATGAGAAGCGCATTACCAATGAAATGTATAATAATATGTAACCGCACTTGTATTATACATATACATATTGTACATTTTAACGAGGCAGTAACTATGGCGACAGTTTGTCGCGAGAGGGATTATAAAATCAAAAGAAAGTTTCGGTTTACGCCTCTCCAGACCTGCGTGCGCTCCGGTTGAGTTACCGTACATACGTAATGGATGCGACGCAACAAATGAACGGACGAGGACGGAGCGCTTCTCTTAAAAGTAAAAAAAAAAAAAAGTCAATTCATATTCACATTTTTAATCTCATCTCGACCGGAAGAAGACATTAAGGACAATATGTTGAATTATAATTAGTGAAATCATGTTTGTGGTCTTCATGTGATGGTTTGTTTTCCTTATTTGTTTTCCAGATCAACTCCGCCTACACTGGCTGTTTGTCGGTAAACATTCATACGTGTAGAAGAAAAAAGAAAAGTTAGAAAATGAGTAATGTATAAAATCATAGTGTTGTAGTTAGTTTATCATAAAAAAAATAATAAAATAAAATAAAAAAAAGAGACAAGACTTATTTATTGGAACAGTAAATTACGTTAGAACTGTCGGTGAGTCACCGGGGAAGCTTTGGTATAATTAACTCATAACCTAAAAGAAATGATAAAAAGAAATGTGTATTTTTACTGGAAAGAGTTTTTTTTTTTTTTTTTTACCTGCAGTACAGTAGAAAACCAACATAGCGGTACCGGTCAAAAGGGAAAAAAATCTCCGATTTTTAGTCATGATGTCCTTCAAGATCAAACCCTCTGATAATCCTGCGTGGTGGTCGCTCAACCTCCGATCCTGTTGAATGTCAGGTGATGTCACCAGTGTGGGTTTTTTAGTGGACAAACACACTGGGAGAAAACAGGATGAAATGAGTAAAAAAAAGAAAAAAAAAACACACACAATCCTTGCGACTCCAAACACCACTCCGTACCCAACACTCAGATGTCTCAGCAGCGCAAGGACAGAATCCGGGAACAGCCGGGGGCGTGGATTGGCTGTGTGGGCGCGATTACACCCTGTGACGTAAGTTGAATGTTAAAGTAGTTCCGATAATCTCAACAGTGTCTCAACAATTCATCTCAAAACACTGAGTTGCTGAGTGGAGAGACAACTATCGCGCATGCGTGCGATCATAAGTGAGATATCACAAACCACAAGCGTCTATCCATTCCTCCAGGAAGTCGTCAGGCTCCAAATGAGTCTGTGAATCATTAAGCTGATTATCAGTGTGGTAATGGCTTTATGCAGCAACAAACAGCACAGAGTGGGCAAACTGATAGTACAAGGGCCAGCAAAACATAGCCAACACCACTGTAAAATGTACAGTGCCACACCGCTGGATTGTTCTCTGAAACCATATTATAGCAGGATAATGAATAAAAACCTGTAACACCCACCACCACAACATACAGCTCAATAGGTGACTCTTAAATGTCTATTTCATTCAAACCCACTTTCTCATGCAATAATGCATGAAATCATACTTGTTAACCTTTTCCCAGAGAGCATCCTCATAAACACACAGTTGCTCATCATGAAATATCCTTCGCATGCAGACGATGCAGATGTTCCAGTCGTGAGCGTGGCTACAGCTGTTTTTTGGCACCTCTAGCTCTTTTGACATGACTGTGGTACAGTGTGTGGAAATAGTTTTCCCAGTTTGGTGTGGAAGAAGTCAACTGGCTCACAGCCCCGACTACAACCATATCCAGCACCTTTAGGGTGATGTGGAGAACAGATTGAAATACTGGATCATGCAGCCGGGTTCACAAACAGTGAAAATATATATAGAAACTACCTATGTTCTGGAATGCACGTGTGTTAATGACAGCTGTGGGTATAACTGTTCATCATAAAGCTCAGTAGCATTTTCCAGGTTTTATTGGAAAAAGGTTTTACAAAGTAAGTTTGACAAGCAGCAGTACTTCAGTATACAATGCAGTAAAAATGAAAAACAAAAAGTCTCTCTGCTAGGACAGATTTTGGACTGAACAAGAGCCCAAATTTTGACAAATATAAATACATACATACAGTACGTACAAACATACATTGATACAGAATTCAATTTACAACATGAGAACAAATTTCTGTACATCTGCTTAAATATTATTATCTATCTGCTAATTTCAGTGTAGCACTTGTGAAATACTGTGAATAACCAGCACGCAATTTGTTCTTATTAACTGAGATGAAGGAGATTTTCCAGAAGGCAGAGCACAAAGGCACTGGATCTAAACCCAGATGAGAGGAACACATCACTCGCTCACTGTTAGTTCAGGAAATATTACCATGCTGCTGTGTCCATGTGTGACCATGTCAGTGTCTTCATTTCCCATGTCTGGCTTCATATGTCTACAGGCTGTGAAATTATACTGTCTGAATGATTGTTACAAAGCTCTGATACAGTTTGTAATGATAATCTTTTCTTTTCTTTCCAGGTTTGATTTCATTTTTTTTTCATTACCATGGAAAAAAAATTGCCATTAACAATAGATTTTTTTAAATACACATAAAATGTAACCGATCCCTCCTTATCACACAGCTTTCACACAACCCTGAGCTCTGTAACTTTGGAACAGGCTGAGGAAGCTTTTATAATTCATTAAGGTAACCAGGGAGAATCTTTGTCCCCACACTCACTATAAAACACTGCTCTGTAGATGTGACTTATCTGTTTATTACAGTCTGTCAACTGGAACAGGCACCAGTAACCTGGTGACGTTTTCAACACTGTGGGAAGGTGCTATTGAGTTGTCAAAGTCCCTTCAAGTATTAACAATTCACTTGTGGAGAGAGTGTTGGGTCCTGCATAGACGTGAAGGGAAACACTGCAGAGAGGCTCGGGACACAAAAATGCTTCAGTACCGTCTCTCTCTTTAAAAGAAACAACAGTCGATCCTGCAGTTTGCCGCCAAGGCAGATAAAAAGTGCAATGCAACCAAACATGACTCAGCAGAACGCCAAAGCCTAACATGCTGACAATTAGTTGGTGTTGCTGTAATACATTGTCAGAGGTACTGCTGCTGTGGCTTGTGAAGTATATCCAGCTGTTGTACAACTGTCCACTGTACATCCAGCAGAGTGGAGGGGGATTTATCCAGGGACACAGGAAACTATGAGCTGTCCCTGTTAGGTCCTACCCAGGTCCTTGAGGGAGAAGTGAGAGGATATTTATAAGGACGGGTTGGTGGCAGGGCCAGAGGTCAACCCAGGTCGGTGGATGTCCCGCTGATTGCACGAAACACATGAAGGGAGTTCTGTAGCAGCGAGCGCATCATATCCTCCTGGTAGATCTGTGGTTATAGCGAAAACAGAAGTAGTTTGAGCATCATCACGTCTCTCTCTCACACACGCGCACACACACGCACACACACACTGATGGGATGCAACTCACTATGACGCATGGAAGCTGAACATACAGTAACCTTGCAACAAACTAAAATAAATTAAGATGTTCATGCAGGAAGTGAACGCACCGTGGTCCTTGCTGCTGTGTGAACTGTCACATCATCCTTTTGTTTCATTAACTCTAAAACTTTTTTTTTTTAAATAAAAAACTATTTAAAAAAACATTTTTTTTTTTTTTACACACATTCTTTGTTTGCATGTTCAACCACCATGGTGAAATAGTTGTTTGATTTCACTTTATTTTTTCTTCTGATTTTTATTCTCTTGGAACAGTAAACAAGACTGAGCCGTGGGTGGGAAATCAGTCGCCGGGAACTAACTTTCCACTGCAGCTAGTTGTGTTTATACTTGCTGTTACTAAACACTTGTATTTATTCCAGTACAGCTGTTCCTGTTGATACTACACACTGGACCAGACATATATATATATATATATATATATATATATATATATATATATATATAAAAATTTATAAAAAAATTACATATACATTTATGTTTTTGTTGCACAAGCAAAAAAGTTAATATTTGTATTAACTCATGCCAACTACTTCACTAATAATTAGAAAGACTTGCAATTATGATTTTTTTATTTGCTGTGGCGTCAGTTACAGATCGATAACATGTAACATACTAAAATAAATATATCATTGTGATTTGTATATACATAAAATACGTAGCACCAACTGATCCTGGTGAAATGTTTGGTTCCTGAACCTGAACTTGCTGTGTCTAGGTGTTAAATAACTGAGGGTGAAGTCTGCTACAACATGCCGTGGATGTGAGCTTCACTAAACATGCATCAAAACTCTGCCAAGTTTATTAGAAGCATCTGCCCCAGTAACAAAACATGAAATGTGTCTGGGAGGATTTTGGGTGGTGGAGGGGGGAGGGTGTGTGTATGTGTGTGTGTCTGTCTGTGTGTGTGTGTGTGTGTGTTGGGGGGGGTCTTTTCTTTATCGTCTTGGTCAGAGCTTGATGATCACACTTCAGTTTTGTGGCTGACCACAGATTTAAACAGATCAGCACATTCTCTGCCTGATCCAAACAGAACATTTAGTTCTCTCATTCTGAACTGAGAGACATACTCAGGTTTTTCTTTGCTCCTGTGGAAACAGATTTTACTACTCGGAGGTGATGGCAGGAACCTGGATGGGAAAGTTTATTTACCAGTGTCCTGTTTAATTTGAAATAACCCAGGTGCCGGCAGACCTACTACCAGGATGTAGTTTTTACATGTGTGAACAGGCAAATGTTCCAGCCCAAACTAGGGCGCCGGTGAGTATGTAAACATAATTTGTTTAATGGCATCAATCATTTGCATTGTTTTCAACACCGTGTTCCATTATTTATAGTGTGAAAACTTTTCGTGTCTCAGGGTGAGCAGAGACTGCCTCGTCTGCCAAAACCACTTTCAGCCTCTAAGCCTCTATTGGTTGTTGTTAAATTGCCGGACTGATTTACATTACCTTCCCATTGAACTGTTAACAGAGACATTAAAAAGAAGGTAGATTAATGTGCAATGAGACAAACAGAGCTTTAATATACTTTACCTGTTTTCCCTTAAAGCTAAAGGCCAGCAGCACGTTGGAGAGAAAAGTCAGACCAGTTAGTTCAACAACATCAGAGCATATGTGATGTACTGTCAAAAACCCAGGCTGACAACATCAAACTGCGATACATTAGCTGTGTCAAGCCATGACGCAGCTAAACTGCGACAGCCTGAACGGGTTGAACAACCCCTTGCACACTGTTACAGACCAACATGTAGATTCTGTACATGGCTGTTTCTGAGCTTTGTCTATAAAATGTGCTTTTTCCATTCTACTCGCCCTCAGCGGAATCAGCCTGAATGAGGGTTTTCAGAGTGTGGCAACCCCTTCTGACACTGGATGAAAAGGAAATACAGTTTTTCTATACAACTCATTATGACTCAGTTCAAATCTGAACATGACCAGCCTCAAATACTGAGAACTGAGACATGACTTAATAGTCGTGGAGGAGAAAATGAAACCTTGGTTAATGTGGTGACAAAAGCTCCTTCCTGTGCCAGTAACACAGTAGTGTTTCCTCAAAAACTCTAAAATCTGGTGGTTACTACTGGCTGCTTTTTATTGCCTTATCACCTGATTATTCTGACATGTATCCATAAAAACAAAAAGGTGTAACAAGATCAGGTCATGGTGATTGTGGGCCCAATAAAATACTAGATACTCCTAAATTTAAATGTTGATTTCTATATATTTGTAAATGTAAGGATTTGGGTCCATTAACACTGCGTATACATTAGTGATGTGATGTCCACTCACAGTGGATAGAAATAATCTAATTAACATGCCTTTTACATGGAGCACGGGTCACTGTGATGCAACAGTAATGGGATTGTGTAGAGCTATAATGACTTTATAACTGAGCTGAAAGAGTGGCTTCACCCAACTTATGAGATTACATACAGTGGCACTTAACTCCAGTGGTATGTTAACATGTAGGTATTCTTGGTTTTATCTCTGTTGATCAGAATCCTTCTGTCTTTCCACAGTTCTTTGTAAAGGGAGGGTCACAATTGGCAGCAAATTGTTCCAGTAAAAAGTATGGTAGCTTCACAGGCTGGTTTGACCATTATCCACAGAAACTTAAAGTTCACGTCACTGACACATTCATCTCTCCATGTCCGTGTGATTTACAAAAAATGTGTTGCTACGTCTTTGTTCTTTTTAATAGGACTATTAAAAAATTTACAACATTGTAACAACGATTACAAGGGACATTTCAACTAAAGACGAATGAAAGGATCAGCCCTTAACCACAATATACAACTACAACAAATCATTCCCAGTTTCCTGTCCACCCAGTCAACATGGTCCATTGATGAGGAACCCACAGTTTTTAATATTTACTCTGTGCCAATGTATCAGTGTTTTAAAGGAAGAGTTGACCTATGGTGGTTGATTTCTACGCCACTGCAGGAAACTACAGTGGCGTGCTTTTTCTGACTGCACATGAAAGGAGAACAATAGAGCTCTGTGTGACATCACATGGGTGTGAAGCAAACGAAAACAAATTCACCAGAATATTTACTTTGTTTGCCCGTGTCATGACTAGTAGATATACCTGTTCGTGGATGATGTCTGACAACTCTTTCACCATTTCTTTGAAATTAGCCTTCAGGCCCTCGTGGTACTCGAACTGGTCCTCTTTGATCAGACGTTCGTTTATGTCTAGAGCCATGCTGCAAACCTCCACGAAACGCCTGCAATTATTGCAAATGGAAATGAGTACAAATGAGCAATGAATCTAATGAAAATCAACAAGTGGCCATTTACAGACACACTATACCTGAATATGTCTTTCAGTTCTTTGACTTTCTTATTGCCAGACTGGTTGGATTTACTGTCATCTAGGAATGCTCTAGCGTATGCCATGGGACCTGCATTCACCTGCCAGGAAACAAGCCAAAAAAGGAAGCATTATCACCTTACAGCCTTTTCCGGGTTTGTCATGCCACTCAACTATTTTTGCAGCTACAAGTCAGTTGGCATGCAGTTGGGGCAAGAAGCCTCTATTGATTTTTGTTTTTCCCTCAGTCGTGACTCAAACCTTTACCTGCACAGAGACACAGCCCTGTAGTTTGAGCTGCAGTTGGATCATGTCCACTTCCTGGCTGGAGCAGAGCTTGGTCAACTCCGCCGTTCGCGCCTTCATCTCGTCTATAGCTACGTCCACCGGCTTGAGCTCTACATGCTTCTCCCCCACCACCTCCACGCGCTTTTTCACATAGGGGAAGGCATTGGCAGCTAGAGATAAGAGGGCAGGCAAAACTGGTTTGGTTACACATGCCAGGATCACAAACCACGAGTCGAAGCGAGTCACACTCTTCTTTCAAATAGCCGTCACGAATAATAAGATAACACAGTTGATGAGTGAAGTGCACTGTACAGAAGTGTTTATAGCACACTGTGTCAAATAAGTATTTGGTTTGATGACCGAGTAAACAAAAACATATTCGATGAAATAATGGGCAAAAGCATCTGCTGTATGTGCACAGTAGCAGGAAAGAATAAGAGGAATAGTTGAATAGGGTGTAGCTGGAGGGATCCTAACACCCAGCTGCCACTGGCTGCACTCACCAGCTGCTTTAATGTTTACTCCTCACTGGAAGTTACAACATTGAACATATGCACAGTGCAGCAGAACTAAGAAATAATGCTGTGTCTTTTTTGAGATGCGAGGCTGATGTGTGTGTTTTTCATGTTTGTGACACTTGACTGTCAATGTGAAGCGCCACAGCACAGTGTCAGCGCGGTGTGTTTCACGTACTTGTCAGCACCGTCCTCTTCTTGCACTGCTCTTCCACGCCGCCGTGCTTTTTGCCCGACAGCGTGTATGGAGTCTCAAACACAAAGCGACTGATGTTGTGACACTTCTCGAAGTCAGTTTTCTTCTCCGGCGCCTCCTTCTCGTCAAAGTACGGTTTAACAAATGTCACCTGAACGTAGGCGAACTTGTGGTCCAGGTCTTTGGGGTTCACCTGTGGGCAATCCATCAATTGATACAAGCAGTTTAAGATGACACAGATTTCCTGAGGAAGTGTGAAAATGAGCTCTAAGGACAACTGAAACTTTCATAATATATGGTGACATCATATCCCCATCCCATATTTACAGCTTGTCAGCTGAGATTTAACTTGTACATTTTCCAAATTGTGTTGGACAGATGATATTTGGACAGAAAAATGTGCGACTGAAATGCCAAATGCTATTTAAAGCCAGAAAACACACATAAAGACTATTTATTTCAAAACTCTCCCACCCTTTCCTTCCTCCATTTATCTATTGCACCTTGTTTGAGTCCTGAATTATCTTGACGTTTTCCGGCCCAAACTTCTCCCCATAGAGTGTCATCAGCCGCTGAGAGATTTCAGACAGCCCAGTGAGTTTGGGCTCTTTGTAAATGTACTCCTTCCCATCTTCTTCTTCAAAGAAGCCCTGTGAAAAATACAAACTATAGTCTTCATCCAGTCACAAATATGATGAGAACCTGTTGAACGTTGCTGAAGTGTGCAGGGAGAAATAGGCAGCGATTCATTATTTTTGTTTAGTTCTGGGTTTTCAAAAAAAAAAAAAAAAAAAAACAGTTTTAAATGGCAGCTTTTTTAAATTGCTAAATTACTTTCTCTTGTTTTGAAATCATTAGTTCCTCACATCTGATGTTGTCAGTTACCGCAAGGGAAGTGTAATATGTGGAAATTTCCCCACTAACCTCCCATAAACCCTACTCAACAACATCTAGAACAAGAACCCAGACTGTATTCAAATATTCATCATTTCCAATAGCAAAGGCCAAATGCTGTATTTACTGAATGAAAACTTTGATATTAGTGAATCAAAGTCGTGCTGCATTTGACCCATGGAGTTGAAATTTTCCAAGATCCCCATTTCAACTGAAACACCCCCTGAAGTCAGACTTTCAACTGAGAGTTGGGAGAAGCTCACCCACCTGGACCCCAAAATCCAAGATGACTGTGCCGTGGTATTTTAATGGGCCATGCATTCACAGCAACATGAGATGTAATAACATGTGATTTGTTAAGACTTATGTCTTCGTCTATCAGTCCAACTTGTCTCTCTGTTTGCATACTTAAAACAGCAACAGGTTTCAACTGATATTTATAACAGTAATAACAACCTCCTGACTTGTAGTAGTGGGAACACATTTAACTTGGGTGTGGTGCTATTAACACAGAATTAATCCCTATAAACATGTGGTTAGATGCAAAGTGCAGCAGCGGGATTAAGATTGATGGTGCCTTATTAAACTTTGCAAATAAAGCACATACTGAATGTGTTGGTTATAAACTTATACATGATATCATAGACTTCATTTTTACTTCCTAAAACGCTGAAACTTAGCTGTGTTATTGTGTGACACAAAGGAACTCTGAATAACATTTAAATGCACATTACACTGTAAACTGAATAACTTTTGGCAGGGAGAAAGATACATGGCTTCACAGTGACCTGTGCTGTGAGCTGCAATAAAATGTTGCTTGTGTGTTCCTTACCTGTCCATAAAAAGCCACCCTAAAGTAGGTCCCGAGCAGCCTGCGGCCTGACTGTATCACCTCCATAATCTTGTTGTAAGCTCTGTGCAGGGTGTCGTACAGTCGGCTCAGTTTCTAGGGAAATAGGACGACATCTCAAACAAATGAGCAGTGCATGCAGAGACAAGCCCATGGGCTTCAGTTATGCAACGTCTCAACACAACTTGTGTATGACACAAGAAGTTTGCAGTCCCCATCCAGACAAAATATTATACAGTGCTCACATGTTTGTAGCTTGCACATGACAAAGCGATGACGAGTAAAAATCAAACTTGAGTGAAACTCAAAGATACATTAACAAGATAAAAACACACACTGTCACAGGCAGCTGTGACAGACATTGTAGTTGTATGTCACATTACTATATGCTGTGAGGAGTCACGCACAAAGCAGTTTGTGTTTTCCAAAATAATGTGTCCTATCAGCAGGAAGTGACTGTGGTGTTCAGCACAAACATGTCACAACAGGAGAGTCCTGGGCTTAGATCTACGGGAGTTTGTTTGTTCTCTCTATGTGTTGCCTCCCATAAACCAAAGACCCTGAGGAGGGCCCATTTAAAACTCCCAGTAAATTGGTGTGAATATGTTTCCAGTCTACAAACTCTGGCTGCCTCACGTCTCATCCAGTGTGTGTAAAGCAGGTTCAAAGTCCCTGTGATCCTGAACAGGATCAACAGGTACTGAAAAAGTGAGCAGTAGAGGGATGATGCTGGCACTTGACGCACCCTGATGTTGTTTCAAACGCAAGAGGAGCTGTTAAAATTATTTGATAATAATCGAGCTGCATTCCCAAAAGGCAGCAAAGTGAAACACAAAACAGGAACATTCCATGTTGTGCACGCAGAGTGGCTGCTTTCGTGTGATGTGAATAAAAAAACTCAAGCTTGTGTCCTACAAAGAGATGAACTGAGGATCCTGTAGGTTCAAGTCTTTACAAAGACTGGAACATTAAAAGCCTGAAATTTACACAGACACTTTAAACTAGGGACATGTTTATACAAACTAAAGGCTAAGCTTGAGGAAGACTCCAAACAGTAGCTGCATATTTATGTCACAGACGTGTGTGACTGCTGGGATGTAGGTATAGTACCTCATACTCATGACGCTTCTCATAGATGGGGATAATGAGTTTGGCGATGTGCGTGATGAGCTCATAGCGTTCAGCTTTCCACAGAGCCTCCACACAGACCTCAAGGTGTTCAACCAAGACTTCCTTAAAGAGGCAAAACATTTTGAAATAAACAATTTACTATCTGGTTAAAGAAGACACAAACAAAACAGGATCTGTGCTTTAGGTAAATGATGCAGACTTGATTGATGACAGAAAGAAAACTTTGTGAGATAATCACACCTCAGTGTAGTAGACATCCTGCATTCCTGTGTCTTCCTTCATTGCAGCTTCCTCGTCAATATTCAAGGTGATTTTCTTAAAAGCTGCAAGGCCACTGGGGAACAGCTCTGATGAATGAAAACCAAAGACAAATCAACAACTGCTTTATTACAGACGGCCATCATGAGATATATTCACATTGATGGATTCTGAAACAAAAAAAGGCGTGCCGCCCAGAAAATTAACACAATGCCGTGTTTGGTGGTTTGTGAAATCAAATAATAAATTGCATGGTGACAACAGGGTCACTATGTTTGTGCATCTATCTCTGGAGATGAATGTTGGCTGTCATTAACTGCTGCACCTCACAAATTATAGTTGTCCGTTGACTTGGCAAAGATAAACACCACCTCACATTTGTTTAGACGTGTGTGTGACAGCAGGTTTTGCATTAGATAAAAATGATCATGCAAAAAAAAAAAAAAAAAAAAACAGAAGTGTGTGCCTTTGTCTCTGTCAGGAAGTCAGCGTCGCTGGTGTAATAGTATCAGTCTGTGCAGTGTTTGCATGCTGTATCTAACAACAGTCCTGGCAAAAGCGTGTCTTATCAACAGTGCAAGCAAATGTTCCTCGAGGTCACAATGGTCTATAAAAGAGTTTCTGTGTTTCCTGGTGAAGCTTAGACGTACGGTGACCCCATATAACCAGTTTAGCAATGTAATTTTATCTTAACCAAACATTTTTCTCACAACTAAACCATTATTTGGTTACCTTGCGTAATGGCTCAATTAACAGGTTTCTATCACCATTTGTATTCAGTTATAAAGCCATACATATTGTGTGTGTGTCACCAGATGCAGGGTCTTACTTTTCCTGTGGAGGTACTCTGCGACCAGTGCAGCTACATGAACGTAACACATGGCAGCCTGTGGAGTAAACAGGAACAAAGACTGGCAGATTTATGAATGCCTCTATGGCAAATGTTTTGAATACACAGAAACACCAAAAATGTGGAAATGTGTGGCTTCACATGAAACTGAAATGGACAAAGTGAAACAGCGAGACGGTTATGAAATTTCATTTTCTTTGCCTGTGGCTCCACTTTGTCATATCTATACTACAGCAACTGTTAGAAACTTAATTTGAAACCTTTATTTAATTCTCCAAAAAAATACATTGAGGGCAGCCCTCTTTTTAAATGCAGCCGAGATACATTCGATTAAACCAAAGCATAGAAATGACTTGAGCATTACACTCACTCAGCTAATGAATGACTGCTTTATTTAACTATATAACTGAGTTAACTTATTATTTTGTGACTCACCTGGGGACCACACCTGCCATTTACCTGGCAGCTTATCAGTGCTGAAGTCCTGAGAGTTGCCAAATGATAAGTTGATCTGCTTTTATTCATGTAGTCATGCATGAATTTTCCTTAAGCCAAATAGATACAGATCTGGTTGACAAATGTTTTTTTGTTGCTTACAATCAACTTAGTAGGAGGAATGTTGTCAACTTGCACTTTTGTATTTTTATGTTGAATTTTATTCTCAAAAATAAATATTATAGGCTATGTAATCTGGGTCACAATCTTGTCATCTTGCCCTCCCTGTACAAGAAGAGCTTTTAGCCTTGCTCCTTATAAAAAAACAACAACAACAATACATGCACTTGAACATATTGACTGTCTATCAGCTGGACCACCCAGGGTCCAGGTTGTTAAATTTGACCTTTGACCTCTCTGTGAAGTGGAACTACAGAATCTCACCATGACAAAAAAAAACACCCCATATAAAGCAGTCAGAAAAACAGTCTTCATAATGTAATTATATAACTTTGAACTTTTAACTCAGCTGCTGCTGTTTACACTGAGCCAGGATGAAACAGCCCATGTTTATTTCTCTGTAACCAAAAATAAGTGTCTGTTGCAGCATCCTTAAATTAAAATGCAAACATGGACCTGACAAAGTTGCATTTTTCCTTCTTTTAAAGAGAAAAAAAAATCACAATAACAGTATAATTATAAAGGCTGTATAATTATATTTTATACCACTGTGTTTTCTGTGCTATCTGTCGGACGTCCCACCATTCTGTGTGTGTTTCATGGAGGCAAACGGTTTCTCAGTAGACGACTTCCTCCTGTCCTCTACAACAGGACAAACTATGATTGTATTTTGATTAAAATTACTTCATATAATACGGGTTTTATGTCTCTTTGAACTTTTAATAATTAAATAGTAACTAAGTAAAATAATAACTAAAAAGCAATGAATATGGAGATAAACATCCAGTCTTTTTCTGTATCTCTGCCTCCATTGTTTCAGTAGTTTTCCTCAGCTTTCATGAACTCTGCCCGGATATTGTTTCTTTTTGTCAAAAGGTCAACATGAGACTCTATTTTATGTTTCCTGTGTCTTCCAAGACAAACAAGGAAATTAATTCACTGACCTATGACTCGTTTTGTGGGAAAAAAAACAAAAAAAACAATGATTGGACAAAACTGAAGGTCACCTAGAATTCGTAGGGATTGGTTCAATTAGCTTTGAGATCCCTGACATATTTATATACATATATACAATGAATACACATTATATACACATGTATATATACAATGAATATACATTCAATATGTATATTCAAATCTGGATGTGTTTTGTATGTTCATACTGAATTATTTATGGTTTTGTGATAGAAGATAAGATCATGTGCAAAGATGTCTACCACTGATGAAATAGTCCTGTTTCAGGAGAGACAGTCAAGCGTCTAGACACATAAAAGATAAGAGGAAACAGCTTGATAAACACACAGCACAAGCCACAATACCTCAGAGAGATCTCCATTCTTGAGGTGGGCTCGGGCCATGCTGTCCAGCCAGGTCCGTCTCAGTTCAGGAGTGCTGGCGTACGACCGGGCCAGACTGTACTGGAGGTCCAGCAGCATCTCTGGGTCTTTCTCATGCTCCCTCATCTGGGCGGTGGCCATCAGCACGGTACGGATCCGCTTGGTGAGACCTTTCACTTCCATGGGGAATGCTGTAGACTACATTATGGAGAGACAAATAAATAACAAAAAACCTTCTTGTGAAAACATGAACTCATCAAGAGTTTGGAAAAAATATATATAAAAGGGACTCTTTTTGTCAAATGTGGTTGAACCAATCATCTTGTTAATTCTCAGCTAATTTCAGTGCAGTTTGATGGTTCAGTTTTGTTCATAAATTACAGTGAGCTTTTATCTTGAAATAAAACCAACATGAAGAGAGAGAGAGAATGATAAGCAATCCTCTGATTGCCTGAGTGCTGATGAACTGATTGTAGTTTTATGAGGAAGACATGTAAGAAAGCTCTCCACATGTACGAGGGCAACAAACTCGCGCACGTCAGATTTTATGCACTATTAGTCTATTTTGATTATTATTACTATTACTCTATTTTCTTTTGTGATCCACAGTGTCTGCACTGCACCCACACTTCCATTACTGTGAGGTCTAGAAAGTTTTGTTGCATAAATGATTTATTATGTACGGGTACAAGCACAGTAATCACAAACGATCATACTTCAAGATCATAATCATAAAAGATTTCTTTTTTATGTTTGTGTATGTGATTCATCCAGGAACGTCTTGGTGTTTCTCTGACAACATTTTAAATAAATGTACATGTAAAGGTAGATATAGAGAACCCATAAATCCAGACGAATTTCATTTCATCGTTGTAATAAAATCTGGGTATGTGCTTGTTAGCAAGTCACTCTTCCCACGGTCATATGCATCAACATGTTTAAAAAAACAAACCAGCAGTTAAACCTCTGATGCTCCATGTAACAGTCTGCAAACAATCCATTGCTCTGCATTTAATCTGGGATGCAATGGCTGGTGAAAGTAAAATATGTATAGGATTTAAAATCACCCTCTTTCATTCTCCAATTTAATCCATCCAATGTATCATTTTAATGCTTTCTCAGTCAAACTACATTTGATTCAGAGTTGTCATTGTGAGACATCCTTGTTTTTCGCCACTGCACTAATAATTTCTACTGTACCTTCATGGCCTTGTCACTGTTTGCAAAGTTGTTTATGATGGACAGAGATTCCTGGAAGCGTGAACTGCCGGTGAGAGCCACATCAGAGATCAGCTGGCTCACTGCAATGATAATCTGAGAAGAAACAGAAGTGGAGGTGAGTCAGTCCATCCTGCTGTCCAGATAGTAGAATCCAAGACAGCTCTCCCCAGCTGTGTAAGCAAATGAGTCACAAACTGAGGAACTAAGCAAGACATGTGTGTTTCAACTGTTTAAACACTCTTACTGCATCTTCACCTACATTATCAAAGCAACTGAAGTACAGCAAAGAGTGTATGTGGACAGGAGGCTAAAGGTCAGGGAGGAGCATCAGACTGATAAAGTGGTTAACATCCCCTGAGCAGTTTTCTTATATGAAACAGAAGCCAGTTCATACAGTCACATAACTTTACCTGCAGGTGTGTGCGCAGGAAAGTCTTTCTCTTGGTGTATTCGTAGTTGTTTCTCATCAGCAGATAGAGCAGAGCCGACGCCTCGGCCCTCAGAGATCCCAACTTGGAGACGCAGCACTTGAGCACCTCGCAGCACAGAGCCTCGCACAACGTCACACGGCCCTTGAACAGCACTGACGGGAACTGACGGGACAACGTGTTAGTGTATTAAAAGGCAGATTCTGGCCAGGGAGGGGATTAAAAAGTGTTTAGATGAGGCAACAGGGAAATGGCAGCAGGTCATCAGATCGGAACAGTAGTATCCTATATCTTTAAATTTGCAGTTTTAGTGTTTAATATACATATTTTCATTTGCCTTTATTGTCTTGGGAAAACATGGTGTCTATGCAAAGGGGAGTGACATGTTCTCAATAAGTTGTATAAATGTATAGCTGTATAAACTAGACAATTCCCCTGCGGGAAATCGTGAGAGTGATGCAATGTGCTGGTGTAGTGTACGTCACTACAATGATATGATGCAACGATGCAATGGTGATATGATAGTACAACTAGCGCCTAGCGTTGCGACCAACGTCACAAAAAATTCAAATTTCACCTCATCCAATACATTTTCTATAATGAACAGAAAAAGATGAAATGATGGTAAAATTTCATTTGATGAAATTTTTCACCACACTAATCACTGAAACCTGTTGACCCTATAGCTTTGCTATGGGTCAGTAGTTTGCAATGTGAGGCACTGAATCACTAATTTAGCCTTAATGAACAATGAATTCCACTGGGACCTATTTTCAGCTGTGACCGTCTCTCACAATACTCTCACAATTCATTGACTATATAACCTACCATGTGTGTGTGTGGAACATTTCACCTGGTGGAGTTCCATCAAAAATGGAACTTGATCGCTCGAGCTGTATTTTTTTGAAAGATACACAACTGAATCACTAAGTAGACTTCAAAGTAAGCAAAGTGTTTCAGTCAACTGAAACATTTCAATGTAATTTCTCGTGGTGGTGGCTCGTCACTTGCATCAAAGAATGAGCTTTTTCCTGCCAGGTCATCATAACTCCAGGGACACCAAATGCCTGAGACTCTCTGGAAAACAATCTCTCACACTCTTAGTGCAACAGAAAAAAAACATGCCAGAACAGAATCCTCTGCTTTGAGTCACTATACAAGCAGTTCACACTGATACAGCTGATGGTATCAGGGAATACCAGTAGGAAGTGGGTGGTCCCATCCCCTGGGAGAGACATGTCCCCTGCCATGTCTAAGATTCGGATGAGGGTTCTACTCCATAAAGTAATGTGTGTATAAGAATCTAAACACACGTCGGCAGTGACGCCAACAAATACTGGAAACAACAAATATTTATCCCATGCATCTTCGCTTCTCTCCACAGTGACTTCACTTCAGCAGCCTCATTTAAACTGGTTTGGTTGTTATTAATTGCAGCACAAAAGAGAAAGACTGTGAATCCAAACAAGGGGGTCCGAACAACAGATATCAGCAGTCATCATCAGAGCTGCTTTTACTTATGCAGCAAAGCTCCTGCACGAAGTGTGTGTGTGCGTGTGTTGGTAGAAGTGCTGCTACCTTGTTGATGAAAGCTCTGAGTGCAGCAAACACATGTCTGAGGGCAGCTTCTGATTGGCCGACTTTGAGGAAGGTCAGGTAGATGTCAAACACCTTCTTCATCAGAGCGTTGTGACCGTCGTTGTCGAGTAGCTGGTTCTGGCACACACACAAACCCACACACGCACACATTCACATGCATCTTCACTTGTCTGAAGATTATGTCACATTGAGTTTCTATGAGTGCTTTTAATGTGCGTGTGCTGACCTTGGAGCACTGAGTGAAAATAGACAGGAGGTCCAGCACACTGAGGCAAACCTCAGTAGAGATGTTGCCCTCCAGCAGTGCGTGGTGGTGGATTTCTGCCTCCGACGGCCCCGTCCCTATAAAATAGCGCTGCTGATTAATACGTTGTGATTAAATATCAGTTTTTGTCTGCTTTCATTTGATAAAATTGATGAAGTCCACAAGGCACATGATTCGTTGTTTACTGGATCTGATTGCACATTAATGAAATGCATGTTTGATATACTCTTACCAGGGACAAAATGTAACTGAGGAACATCTTGAACTATTTAATTGTTGATTGTTGAATTTTCCATCATAAGCCTGATAACAACCTTCTTTAATAAACAGCAAAATGCTGGTGCCAGTCAGGCTTTTAGCTGGTGTTTCAATGAAAATATATAATGAGATCAGGACAATTTAGGGTCATGGTTCTGTTACAAAATGAATGTGCACAGACCTACACAGCATTGGCCAATACTACAATACATGTTGTTTGCATCTAGACTGAATGTGGATTTTAGGCAATGTTGCTTTAACATGTCACGCTCAGATATCCGCAACATCAGACTCTCAACGACTAATGAACTGAACTGAACATATATGGGAAATCCTGAGGCAGCCACTCTGCTGGTGGATGAACTGCTTTTCTAACCACACACTTCATGTTGTGTTTATTTGCTCTGGGCATTACAACAGCTCACCAGTCATATCTTGGAGCCGCATTTGCTTTCTACCGACCTCATGCACAAGCTTTGTCTACATGAGATCAACTTTGCATTAGTGACTCGTGTGGCCATTTCCTCATCTAAGCTCTTCTAATCAACCTGTCATGTTCAAACCTCATCACATGTTTAAAAAAAGTCCTCCAGGTTTCATCACTGACATTTTGTTTTGCCCCAGATGAAAAATTTAATAGAGTTGTTTACTTGTGGTGAAAAGTGTCATAGAAACTGCACTAACACAAAGTTGACACCTTGCAATACTCTTTGACTGTATATTTGTACAAAGATCTGCATTTTACTGATTCAGTAATTTCTTGATAATTGCTTGGAAATCATTTCCTTGGAAGAACTCTAATTGGATTTTAATCAAAGAGACTAAATTTTACATTGTGAACTGAAGTTTTTGATTACCTATATTGAGAGTGAGAGAGGCTTCCATGGTGCTGAACTGGTGGATCTTAGTCTGCATGAGACTGGCTCGATTGCAGCGCATGGCCGGCATCGTCTGAGACTTCCTGTCTGAGGAGAACAGCTTCGACAGACAAACGTCCTGACTCCTACATGAATAATTCATCCACAGATGAGTGACACAGCATTTATTCATTTGAAAGAAGGAGAGAGAAAACATTCAGGAAGGAAATGTGATCCTGTATCAGCTACTTATAAGTTATAACTGAGCCGCAGATAAATCAACCCCAAATAGAAGATATTTTCCCGAAAACAAGGACTTAGGTTGTAAACTCAACAATGGTAATGTGTCTAAAATATCCTACTCCTGAGCTCAACTAAACATAGCTGGGTTTCACATTTCAGAAGGGTAAGCTAAGTATGACAGATAAGATAAAGGTGCTTACCGCCCAATGTTCCTCTTTCCAGTGTAACGAAACTGAACCAGACAGGTCCTACAGGAACAGTTGAAGTCATAGAAAGTAAGCATTATGTGGAGGAGATACTGTGTGGATGCTTTTAAAAACATTCTTTTGGCCTTTCTGTTGGTAGTTACAGGCCTGTGGTCTCAGAGATGCCAGTTGCATAAACAAACACCACGTCAATCAAAAGTTGACTACTAAGTGCTGACAGGGAAAGAGTGTAGTGAGTGCAGAGTAAATTTTGTGACTTGAACAACGCTTAACGCAACACAATGAAAACTCTACACTAATTATCTTATTTTCCATTACAACAGGCCAGTGTGAAGTGAATAATCATTTATACACCACTCACTCAAACAGGCTGAGAAAATTCATGATGTCTTGAGGGTTGACTTTATTCCAGTAAGCCATGAGAGTGTCTGTGGACAAAAGGAGACACAAACTCTTTGATGCAAGTTTTTTTTTTTTTTTTCCAGTTTCATTTAAAACTTTGAATAAATAGTTCTTGTTCCTCTGTTGATATTACACATGCTGTGAAGCTAAACAAACCACAATCCTTAAGTTCATTGATCTTATAGCAACTGAGCTGAGTCCGCATCCCAAAGTATCAGGGGGGGTAGTTATGTCACATCCCTTGTATGGCAAATGAAGGTGTAAGTGTGTAGTGAATGTTTGTGTACAGATCATCGCTGACCTTCTGATAAGGTCTTGACAATGTGCAGGAAAGAGAGCAGAAGGCCTTTGATCTCATACTGTCCCAGTCTGCCGATGGGAGGCATGGGGCTAGAGCTCATGGTGGAGCAGCGTCTCTGCAGCTGCAACAAAGTTCAACACAAGGAAACACACGTGAAGTAATGACAGAACTTGTGTTTTTAATAGTCAGGCCTACGGAACCAAGAAAAAGGATATCAGGCGTTGGCTGCACAAACAATATTTGTCAGCAAGGTCATTACATTGTTGGTGTATTTGTCTTGATTCAACATCTGGGTGTGGGTGAAGCAGCGGATGCCCACTCAGTCCTGGCATGAGACCAGATGACATGAACAAGCCTATGTACACATGAGGCCTGCATCAATACAAACCTACCAACATATCTCCCTCAATGTCATGCAGCCCAGATCAAAACAACTGAAAGTCTTTGACACATTTTAAATGAAGATTAAGGCAACATAAGTGCATTTTCAATTCAGTCTGATTTAATGTGATGCAGTTGCACAGCAGGGAAAGTGAAGAGTGTGTTTTGTTGGCCTGGTATTCACAGACAGGAGGCAATTTTCAGAAAAAAAAACAGTTCAAAAGCAAGGAGACAGTTGTCTCAATATTAGTTTTATGACGATTTGTTATTCGACAAAATACACAGTGGAGGCTTCCGACTCACAAAACAGTGTGAGAAGCTGATATGAGCTTGGATCAACCCATTGTTAAAACAACTGTACAAATCTCACATGGGATGACTGATAGAACAGATCAACCCTTTCACTTTCAAATTCTTTTTATACTACATTAAAGTGAGTTATGTGTCACGCCAGAATCAGACCGTGTTGAAAATGAAACAACTTTTGTTTCAGCCGCTGTAACTTGGACTTGAAATATGGACACAGAGATGCATGAGATAAATCATCTAGTGGTTTGGATGACTGGAAGTGATTCACTCATTGTCATCTAGAAGTCAAAGGGCAGCAGTTTCCCAGATGTAAACCTTTTCCTGAACAATGGTAAACCAAAATTACATGACCACTCATCAATAATGGATGATGATTAATACTAATGGCCACTGAACCGGAAACTCAATGTAAAAGATAGAACTGGCATTTAGTAGCACTACAGCAGCATGAGGTAGCCTGGACGCACACTTTCACAGGCTGCGAGCTTTGCTGTGGGGTCCTTTAATAAAGTGTTTAACAGGGGGTCAGCTGGTGTAAGAGTTTCTCACCTCAAGGCTGTCTGTTGTTCCTGACTCCATGAACAGAGAACATCTGGAGTCCTCTCTCCTCACAACATGGCCATTCTGAGCTGGTATACCTGGAACAAACAGGACGGGCAGCACAATATAAACTCAACTCTCACAACAACATTTGCAAGTTTAGGGAGTAAACTGATACTTTCTTAAAAACAATCACTATAGTTCACATGATGTGTGGCAGTTTAACAGTTTTTAATAAACCCCTAGTTAAGGGGGAACTCCCACTGATTGTTCACAACAAGATCAGACATGCCAGTGAAGCCAGTCTTCTGTGACTATGAAGAAGTATGAGAACTCAACCTTGTCACCAGGGAAAATAACCAACTGAACTGCATCATGGGAAGTTTGTGCATAGGTCAGATTATCGTAGCCTCTTTAGCTTTGATTGTGACTTGTGTTTATCTCAAATCTGTCCCCTGTGAAACTTCATGGTGAAGAGTAAAAAATAGACAAGATCTTTTTCTCAAAAAGTTCTTTTCTTCTTATGCTCATGTTCTCTTCTTTTGGCTTAATTTAAAGACAAGCTACTGCACACACTAAAGGAGCTAAGAGTTAATGTAGTACACTGCATGATTCTTTACCTTCTTTTGTCCATTATTACTCCTGCACTATTCTTGCTACTTTCATATTAATATCCCCTCAGTTTCTGGTTAATGCTTTACAGACCACAGTGTTCATCATCACAGCACAGCCAGCCTCATAAGTTCTGTGATGTATGTGGTGCCTGGTGCCAAGACAGAACAAACAACAATATACACCCATACTCCAAGTGGCCCATGTCTGGTCTACAGCTGCTGCTATATTAGTGCTGCTAATGGATCAAGTTGTGTGTTACATATAATGTACTGCGTGGCTGTGGTGCCTCTGTGGTGATGACAATGGATGATGTATAAACAGGAAGAGGCTAACGGCTGTATGTATTGTTAAGTATACACAGTTTTAAACTAACCTTGATCTTTGTCAATGGCAGTGCTGATCCTCCTGGTGTCTGTGGAACTGTTTGATATCAGATCATCTCTGGAGCCCTGGACAACCACAAAACAGAAGTGGTGAAAATGATGCTGTTATCTCTTTCTCTTTATTATTTCATGAAAAAGTAACATCAATTTGTTACACAATTCATCTTAAAAAGGTAAACACAGCAGTGTCTGGAGCACATAGAAACCCCACTGTGAAAGACCAGGGTCACTCACATTGAGCCCCAGACCAGGGCTGGAGGTGTATGGTTGGGCAGAGAGTTGCTTCAAGTTCTGGTAGAGCAGCTCGAAAAGTGGCAGGTAGAGCAAACAGATCCTGGCCTGCTGGTTCTGAAACATTAAATATGATGTTGATGTTGATGGGTTTTTTACGCAGTGAAACCTACATCTGACAGAGTGTAGATGAATGTACTGTAACTTCATGATGAATACACAGTTGCTGTAACATTGAACACAAAATCCAATCTGTACTGAGCTGCTGCTGATGGCACTCTAAACACAAGCTTGTTTGCATAACAGACATTGAAATCTCGTTGGGGGGGAAACGCACCGTTTAATGACAGCCTGTGTACAGATGGTAAACTTTTGTTCAACTTGATGTGTGACATGTCAAACATTTACCTTATGCTAGCAAACAGCAAGGTTTTGTTTCAAAATCGATTTCACAGAGAGGGAGTGGAGAGTTTGTTCGAATAAGAAGTGCATGCAGCTGTGGTTATGCCATGTGATTCATATTATTTAGATAACTAAGACATGATTAAACTTTAGTATTTTGGTGCAGATTTTTAGGGTTTAATAACAGACAAATTGTCTTGTTAGCACTTTTAAGTATAGAACAAGTGTTGTTCAGAGTTCATTCTGTCTTGTTCAGCATTTCTTTTCCATTTCTGCTGCTCTGATTATCTCTTCTTCCACCCATCCTCAAGTGTCACCATCACCCCCACCTTCCCTCACCTTGAACGCTGTGTAGCGGTCATCCATGGCGTGTTTGATGAGAAGATTCTTGAGGACACCCACAGCGAGCTGTCTGACCTCAGGCCCTTGCTGCAACGCCTCTGCCACTTCTCTCATTAGCAGACCCACCAGGAAGTGGTTGCGACAGTATTCCTCTGTCAGACTGAACTCCAGACTCTGCTCTGTGGTTGTGCCAGACAGGAAGTGTCAATACTTTATTCTGAACTGAACTGAACTGAACTGAACTAAACTGATGCTGATGCTGCCATGGCACATTGTAGTGGACTGAGATTGTACTGACGGGGACAAAATAATTCTTTTTATACATGCACTTCTAACAGAATCACAATTTGACCAATAATTTAAGTCTCAGATTTATAATCAATGTTTCATTAAGACATCACCATTAGAAATTAGAAACACATTAGAAATTGTTGTGTAGCGTGGACATTTTTCATTTACATATTCAGAAAAGAGCAACAAATGAAAGAGAAATCAGAGAGACGTGCTACTGGAAATGAGAAGTTGATTTTGGCAGCTCAAGTGTGATACAGTTATAAAAAAATGCTGTGTCAGTATTAAAACCAGCACCGCAGCCTGGGAGATGAGAAACCATTTGGAATGATCTTCTCTAATGACAGAAAAACAGAGGCAGACACAATCAGCAAGAAAGAGAGACATAGATTCATGAGAGATGCTCCTGTCTGCTGTTTACAAATTTTAATTCTATTAAGCATTAAGAAGAAAAGAGGATGTATTGATTTCCACAACAGAAAAGCTCCTCCCGTCTACTGCGCACAGGCTCAGGCCCCAGCAGGCACATGTCAGCGCTAGCCTAGAAATAGCATTGTGCTGAGCAAAGTAAGAGTGAATGGGTGCCTTATGAGAGAGGTTTGACAGGACGGCAAGCTAGTGCAGGTCAGAACAAGGAGCAGTCATGAGCAGGCTGTTTGCATACGGCAGCGAACGTGGTGGGGATGGTATGGTGCTGTGAGCATCACCTACCTACAGGGCCAAAAAGCTCCGTCGCATACGGAATAAAATCTGACCACAAGCAAAACAAAACAAAACAAAACAAAAAAAAAACAGAGAGTGGGTGGTAAAAATAAAGGAATTGAGGGTAAAACTGTAAACAACACATGCAGCATTTGCACAGCACACAGATGTTTGTTTTTCACTTGTAATTGTGTAACACGAGTGGTGTTAGGTTAACTTGTTGAGCAGGATCAGAGTAATGTCAGGTACGTTTGATGTGCCACCTACTTAATAACAGACATGTGTACGACAGTGAGGCAGGGTGGATGTGGGTAAGATCAATATCAGTGAGGGTTTGGAAGTCATGTGGGAGTCAGGTAGTCAGTTGTTACTTGTGTGGCAGGAAGCAGAATGCATTCAGTGGAAGGCACAGCATGATGTGACGCTCACCTTGGACTCTCTGCAGCTTAGTACGCCCAAAAGCCATGGGCAGGTTAAGGGGGATGAAGTGCTCGTGGTTACACACAGTCATCAGGAAATCAAATTTCATTTCAGTCAGCACCTGTGGCAAAAACATACATGAGTGAGAGGCCCACATTCAAATTTCTGTCAAATGTATCAGCACAAACATAAAAGTCTCCTTGTTGTTCAATCACTCCTCAACGCTGACAGAGTCTCTCAAACAAAGTCTGCTGGGAGTCTGTGTTGGCTGCATTTGTTAGGCAAATGTGTTGTTAGTATGAATAGAACACAACAGTACATGATTTTGTTATGTCCATATGAAACGTACAACAAAACAGGAAATGTAACTGCTTTTCTTATCAGCTGGAAATGTATCTTGCGTCCTCATATATTCCACCAGTTCCCTCAAGATTTTCTCTGTTCAAATTACACCAACACTACATTTTTATTGAAGGTGCTTGTGTTTGTGCTGTGGAAGGTACCTTGGGATCTTTGAGGCCGAAATGACACATGTAGTGATTGATCAGGCCAAAGGCAAAGCCCCTGTTCATGAAGGTCAGGCACCTCTGAGGAGAGAGGAAGCTTTGTTAACATGTGCTTTAAGATCCTTGCTACATCACACTCTAAAACTGAAATTCACAATTAAAAACAGCTGTTGTGTTCCGGGGAAAAAAAAAAACAGGAAATTGCTCAATAATAGCAGGAAGAGAAGCAAATGACTGTAACTTGTACAACCTAAGATTCACAAACTACTTCAGGGAAATCTTGTATCTCTATTTTGCGTATTTGATTGTGCAACACAAGTATACAGGAAAAACCATAACAGGTCTTCACTTTCACAATTGGCCTTTGAAAAATAAAGTGTGGCTATGTTTATTCATACAGAACATTTCATACACAGAGGCAACTCAAATTTTAAAGTAGTTAAAATGATTAATATACAATGATAATTAATTTAGGTCTAGACCTTGATGAAACTGGCCAGGCTCAGGTTGATGCAGCGGGCTTCCTCTGGGATTTCCATGTGTCGGATGGTGATGTGAGGCATTACAGATAACACAAGTGACTGGAGTGCCTGGTGGAAGCTGTCAGGGAAGCGCTGGGCACGTGGCATCTGATAACAGGAAAAAGGGGAAGTTAAATGTCATATGTGTCAAATGGGGAAATTCAAAAGGTACATTATAATACATAATAAATATATATATATATATATATATATATATATATATATATGTGTACACACACACACACACACACACACGCAAACACAAGTTAACAACAAGTCACACTGTGCTCAGTGCTGACTGTCTGACACTGTTGTTTAAGACCCAGATGAAAAGCAGACACATGGCATAAGAATGTTCACAAGGCTTGACTCTGTTGTTCTTTCTTTGAATTTGTGTGGTTGGTTTATACGCATGTGGTATAAATCTGCTGAGATCCATGCCAGGTCTAGACATGTGACATTTGGGTTTTGTCACTGGGAAAGACTTGAGTTGACAAGACACGTCACGTGATGATAAACATCTCTGTCTTTCTCTTAACTGTGTGAAGGAGGCAGAAACCACAAACCTTCATGCGGTTGCCCTCCTGTAGATACTGGGCCATAGATTTGGCCATGGTTTCAAAAAAGAACCAGGAATACTAGAGGAAGGAATACAGAAGAGGAGTTAGATTTACATGGGAATTTCCTAACATGCAGCATTCCTGAGAAAAGAATTTACCACAAACGGTAAAGGAGGTGGAAAGGAAAATAATACTGAATGTCACAGAGATAGCAGCTGCCCTGATATCATATACAGTACAAGCTGCTACATGTTTCAGAATGACTTCAATGGAAATTGACTCAACAGAAGCCAGTCAGAAAAATCACTTCCTGTTTTGAGTACATGATTACATGGACAAGTATTCAACCTGCTGTTCAGTGTTGGTACTACATCCAAGTGAGTCATGCACCTTGAGCAGTTTATTGCTGGTGTTGAAATCAGCCGTTTGCTTGAGGATGGCTGTGACGGCAGTGGACAGGACCTCATGAGTGGTTGCTGAATTTCCTGATGCAGGGTTGTTGGTCACAAACACGTACTGGGGACAAAAGACAAACAAATTTAGCATACACCACATACATAAAACTTACTAAACTTGAACTGACTGACTGCTCATATTTAATCCCTGCAACAACGTTTGCATTGTTGGATTACCTTGACAAAAGAGCGTAGGTAATGTTCCAGCCCTTCCTCGTGACATCTGGACACTATATGTATGATGACACTAAAGGTGCACGGCAGAGAAATAATTTTTTTGTGAGCATGTTTGTTCAGTTGGAAACAGAGAACAAGGCCATGTTTTAACACAAGCGAACAACTGACCGCAGCGAGTTGACGGCGATCTCATGGGCTTCTTTATTGGCTGCTGTGAGGACCTCAAACAGCTGCATGAGCACCGTTGGTAGGAAGTTGACGATGACATGAGTCTCCATGGCATGCAGGCACTGTGGGAACCAGCAAGACAAGGAACAAATAGGAGTCAGAGGTCAAAATGAAAAACTGAATGAAGATGAGTGGTATTAAAACTGTATGTTAAAGCTTAAGTGGAGTCAAGATGTCTCAACTAAAAGCAGCCGAGAACTAAATGAGCTGAGTTTCCTGTAGGAAATGCACTCAAAGTTCTCAGTGTTTAATAATTTAATCTGATCACTGAGCTGATAAAAACCTGAATGGCTACAATTATTTCCTAGAGGTCTGTTAACGCTGTGTAAAAATGAAAACTGCATCTCACCTTCAGGTATTTGATAAGTTCTGCTTGGTTTCCCTCTGATGTCGTTCTCATCAGCTGGCAGTGCTGGAAGAATTTGTGTAGGTGCAGGTCCTGTGGATGAAACACACTGTTTGTGTTCACCAGCTGCCTTAACACACACTTTAAATGTATGAGAGTATGTAAAGGGCAAAAGATGACAAGTCAAGTTGTACCTGAGCATATATGGTTGATGCTACATGGGTCCTCACTTTGAACAGTGTCTTGGCATTTTCCACCCACTTGATGTCTGGCTGGGACTGATTTATAAGAGATGGAAAACACACAACATGCTGTAGAACTTGTTTTAGAAAAGGATCGAGGAGACACAGCTGACATGTCTGATTTCTTTAGGATGTCATGTAACCTCCAACAGTAACCCCCAGCAGCACATAAAACTGCTAATGTCAAGGCTCTTTGGTGATGCTCAAGATGTCAGAGGTAACTGTAACATTTACACAGCTTGGACTTAATGCGAGAGGATATGGTTCTACCTTCCTTGAATCCTGACACAGGTATCCAGCAGGCAGGGTGGCAGCAACAGATAGCGGAAGTTCTAATGATTGCATCCTCCCGTCTTTCAGCAGCGGCATCCAGGAGTAACCCACTAGGAGAGATTAAAACAGAGACCTGATTTTAAATGAGTGTATGGCTGGCAAAAATGCAGAAAATGCAGAAAACCTTCAAACCTCTTAAATATAGTAAGATAACTCTATCTAACAGACTTACCCAGTGATTCTACTCCCTCCCTCTTCTTGCTGCTGGCCTTGCTGCTGGACTCACAGCTGATATGGTAAAAGGTGAAGAGGATGTGGTGTTTCTCGTGCACGTGGACCGGCAGCTCGATCTTTACCTGTATACAGATGCAAATGTTTGGGACACATGTTATACCTGCCTGTCTTACTGTGAAAAATTCTGATGTTGCAGCCTTTGTGTCACTCACAGCTCAAATATATGTTCTGTTACTTTGGAAAACCTATGCACACCTTACATTACATTTTGGTTTAACAATCCTTTTTTTGGAAAATAAAGTAAAATATTCATCAAAAGGTTTAAGATGGAATCGTGTAAGCCCTGAATGATGGGATGCATCCTTTATTTATGGTGATTTCTGTAAATATGGTGTGGTTATTTGAATTAATTCTATATCCGTTTCTGTGTTATTGTTTGGGATAGGTATTATTTCTGTTGCTTTGTTCCAACACAAAATAAAAAAAAAAGGAAACTGCTGTGGAACATTAATTCAAATCAGGATATTTCTTTATTTTCTTTTGTTCTTAAATTACTACAAGCAAATTTAACCAAAACATTCATTTGCATAGAGAACTGTAGAACTGCGGTCGCATTTGCCTTAAATCCGCAGGCCATGTGATGTAGTGTAATTTAATGAAACACACTAAAACTTTTTTATCCACAAGAGGGCAGCAGTGGCAAAGAAATGTATTTTCCCCGAACTATCACATGTTGGTTTTGTCAGAGGAAATGACACCGACTATGCAGAAGAGCTACATTTTCCATTGACAACTCACAAGAAACTGGTTAAGACTATCATGAACATGGATATGTGTCATTCTCCTTCTTGGGTTAGTGAAATCAAAGATACATATAATAGAACAACCAACATCTTGTCTCATGAAATGTCAGTATCTTCAAATTATATCTGCTAATTTTAAAGATTAGTGTTGTCTTGTTGCCACAGAAATCCTCCATGATGTGACTGGAGGCTGAAGCATGTGGGGGTAAATCCCTGTGGGTGTGTGAGTCCACATGCGGGTGTGTGTGTGGACTCTTAAGATCCTAATCCGTTTGACATGAGGGCCATATGGACCCCGTCTGTTCTACCTCTCTAACAGTTTCCTCAACATTCCCCTTTTGTTGAGCTCCTGGTTTACGTGCGTGAGTGTGAGATCGCAGCCCTGACACAGATTTATGAGGTCATCTCAGTGCTGACAAAGGAGTTTAAGCACTGAACCCACTGTACAAATGTATAATGTTGAGTCAATAGCGTGATGAATACTGCATGGAATCAGCCACATGCCTATAAAACTGCTGACTCACCTCGTCGTAGAACTCTGGGCTCTGATTGTGGTGCAGGACGGCAGCATAGGTGCTGCTGGTGAACAGTGAGTCTCCCGGCTTGCCATAGATACACTGCAAAGCAAGCAAACACACCAGTCATCCCACTGTGGCACTTTGATGTTTTGGGCGCAGCAGTGAGTAAGTGCTTGGCAATCTGTGGTCGCTGAGAATATTTGGAGAAATGACGATATGACTGTGCAGGAGGACCTTCATCATGCACACCTTTGAAGACGACAGTTTAAACAAAGGATTGACAAACTAGAAAGGGGAATCTGAAATGATCAAAAGCCCAGGCTCTAACTAGACAAGAGAGGCCCCATCATGACAAATTATATGGAATTTTTAAGCCTCGCACAAAAACCGTTTAGTTTATGTGAACTAAGCTGCGGTGCCCTCTTTCTTCTGCTGAAAGTTTATGGCAGAAAACCAACAAACAAAGAACAATTGCAGCACTTTGACTCCACTTGTGGTGATATCAATGTCCAAGTTTTCTCTCTAAAGCCATTTGCAATTTTTAAATGTGGGATTTTTTTTAATGAATTCCCCCTTAAGCTCTGCATACCCAAAACGTTTGTATGAAACAATAAGAAGTTCTGTGGGAAAATGAAGTTTGAGTGTGTCAGGGTATTCCTAATGAGGCACCACAAAAGGGAAGAAGAACATCCAGACCTGATCTGATGCCTGGGTTGATACTTTAATTAGGATGCTAACAATTGGAGTCATCTCTAATGAGCAGTACCGGCCAAAGGAGGGAGTGAGTCCTGGAGCCAAGTGATTGAAATTGAGACTGATAGTAACCAGGATCAGGAAAACAGCTGGGGCCTCCGCAGGAGGAGATTTCAGATTTGAAGCAAAGTTCTATTGTTGCAGATCACAAGGTACAGGAAGAGATCCGGCGGTGCACAAAGGTGAATGCTTTGCCCACCGTGATGAAAAAAAACAACAACACTGCAGCCACAAGTGGGGGACTGATGAGAGTCTTGATTACCTGAGTCAGGATGAGGGCTGAGATGGGATCTTATCTGTTAACACTGACCTGTTCTTACATGTACTGCTCCACACACAACTAAACATCTAAAAATTTCTGCTTGTTGCACTGGAAGAGATGGTACTGATTTTTGGGCCAAAAATAAACCAAATTTGAGCTTATCAAAGACAATTATGATGAAGGTGACAGCTAAAGCAGGACAAATCTGAGTGTTTAAGTCACACCATCAGGAAACTCCCATCTTTAACTTTCACATCCTCGTTCTCCAAAGAATTTCCTCTCAGTCACATTTGTGTCTAATGTAAAATACAGAACCTCTCGGAACTTCCGCTGCCTCTGATTAAATCTGCTCTGAGGTGTGCTGCAGGCTCCTGCTCACTGTTTTCAAACAACCTACTTCCTCACTACGCTTTAACTATTGTCCACTCTGTGTGTGTGTGTGTGTGTGTGTGTGTGTGTGTCTGGACTGTCTCAATTGAGAGCATCAAGTCTAGATGTTTTGGCGGTTCAAGTCAAAGAATTTCTGTTTTCCTCTGTCTCTCTGGAAAAGTGAAAAGAAAAACAATCCATGGTGCTTTGATAACTGTTTCCACCCACAAATATTTGAAATGTGTGGTCACAGAGAAACGGAGAGGAAGAGGAGAGAGAAAAAAAACGAGTGACCATTCATTATCTTCTCCTGCCAACTATAACCACCAGCTTCTGTGAGCTTTTCCTCTCCTCCTCTGGCCCCTCAGCTGCACCCCAACTTCCACTTTGTGAAAAGTAATAAAAAGAAAAGCCGATCGTGTTTGAGGCGTCTGCTTTTGATCAAATCTCACTTAAGACATTCCACAAGTTTTCAGAACAGTGTTACTGTTTCCAAGACATTTGCACCAGGCTGCAGCTCATCTGCTGATCATCTCTCCTCCTCTATCTTATCATTTACTTGCGTTGATTAGTATCAATTTATCCAGTCTATACCATCTGTCTTTTGTTTTGAACAGATATACCATATTCTCTCTGAATGAAGTGACTGAGCATATGAACTCCTTGATCAAGATTTGCATGTTTTTAGTGCAGAAACGTCAGTAGCCTACATGAGGGCTACGTTTAAGAAAAATAAATCTACGATCAGAGAACAAAGACAAGTTTTCGCAGTTTTACAACAAAAATTGTAAAGCTGATACAATAATGTCACAACACATACCTTCCATAGTTATAAATATCACCATTCATAGTTATAAATATTACATAGCCCTGTGTTGGACTGAGCAGACTGAACAGACTTTGAACAAAATTTTTATATTTTTTTTAATTACAAAAAATCTGAAAAAGATTATCTTTATTATCTTTAATGGCCTAAATTTATCTATATATATATATATATATATATATATATATAAAAATATCTATTAAAATCTATACAGTTCAACTCACCTTTAAAGGGACTGCGCCGTCCTCATCAGAGTCTCTAAACTGGATGCAGACTGCGATGTTTCTTGCCTGATGAGGAGGGAATGTTACATTAGTCAATCACTGCACACAGCAGAGCTTTAACCACTGACACTCCCTTCTGTTTGGCTTCAGTCTGAGAAACACAAACCTTGGTGAAAGTCTTCTGGTTGTCATACTTGAGCTGCAGGGGGTAGATGTAGAGCTGGTTCTTGTAGGAGGTGAAGGGGTAGTTGTACTTGGCCTCCTCTGGGAGGAACTCTTCGATCTCCACCGACACCCGCTCACAGCCATCCTCGAAGGGCTTGACTGGGATGTAAGAGGAAGTCACTGTGTCTGTAGAAACAGAATGCATGAGTTAGGAAACCAAACCTCTACCTAAGTTCCCAAAAAAGCTGAGTAAAGGACTAACAAACATCTACACACAACTCAAACTGAAAAGGTTTTCAGGGAAGTACCGGTAATTCATCTTAAGTGCTTCCTTGTAACACATCTAAGCACATTCTACTGCATGACGTTGTGGTTTTTCCTTCATTACCTAACCCTAACCCTTCATTATACCTTCTACAATACTATCACACCAGGCTCCTCCTCTCTTTTGTGACCCTGTGCTTTCACCAGCTTCCTGATCTTTTATTTACTATTTCTACTCTACTGTATTGTTTACTCTCTAGGAACAGGAATATTTTGATGTGCGTTTTGTGAGGGAACCACAGGTTTTGGCGTTTGCAGCTGTGAGGTACTCTACTGATCATAATCACTGTGATCATTTTGACACCACACACATGCTTAAGATGAGGTCAACAGCAACTAGCAGCAAGCTTCCTTGAATAACAGCAAGCTCAAGTCAGTGCTGTAGATCAGAAAGATGTGCAACAAAATGTTTTGTTTTTTTTTTTTTTTTACAGCTGTTTACTGCAGGTTTTTGATCATTTAATCTAATTGTAGGATGGTTGTTTCCCATCTACATTGTGCAGAGGGTGGTGTGTGTTAAATGCAGGCACTCAACTTCACAGTGTGACCACAGTCAGAGACACAAATGTTAAGATAAGGGGAGTGTAGAAATAACAACATACTTGAGAAGTCAGGAGGGACACATTCGATGGTGACATTCAGCTGTCCAGGGATTGTTTGAAGTTTACTCTTCTCAGGTCTGACCAGGAAACAGATTCAAAGTAGGGGAAAGATGCAAATCAAGTTAGAATGTGTCAAATAAAAAGCATTATTTATTTATAGGACGTGACGTAAACTGACTTATTTTCTCTTGTGCAGACCTTTTGAAATATAGACAAAAAAGGGTAGAAATGTGTGCATGCCTGCATGTTATCAGTAACCATGCACTGCCTAAAATAGTATAGGAGAAGAGATGACTCACTTCCTGATATCGGCCAGCAGCTTGATGATGTCATCATTGGAGATTTTGCTGCTGTCCTGGCGGTAAAGAGGAGAAAACTTCCCATCCATGTCCAGACTGCCCTGAGCATCTTTGAACACCTGCCTGGAAACACAGACACATAAACAAAAACATGAACTTAGTTGTATGCTACTTTGGGTAAAGGTAAGGAAACCGTGATCTGCACACATCCCATACTTACTCATACAAAAATTCAAGAGAATAATGAAGTGAAATGGTGCGCAGCTGCTTCTCACATGTCATGAGCTCACAGTTTTTTGAAATTTATATACATTTTAAATGAAAAAGCTTTAAGTTATCTTTTTATGATGACATGTTTTTTTCCAAAGATGAATCCAAACAGATTTATTACAGGGTATATTTATTCCTGTCTTACTTGGCAGCCCAGGCGAATGGCATCCTGTACTGGCCCAAGCGTTGGCATGTCTGCTTGGCAGCTTTGAGAACCTTCTGAGCAGTCTGCGGAGACGAGCCGAAAACACAAAATCAATATGGACGAAAAAAGGGCTCACTGCTGCTTTTGTGCACGTGTTGAAAAGTGCGGGAAAGCAAAACAGATCATAGAGACCTTGTTAATGTCTGATGTCTTAATGTATGGCTCAGCGCAGTGGGTGATGCCGTTCTGCAGCACCTTCTCCACACGGGCCACCAGGAAGATATCTGCATGAGGGTTGGTTACTGAGAAGATACCCTGGAAGACAGACAGAGTGGTGGAGAGAGAAACCTATTCAGAGTAGAGACATGATAATGTAATTATAGTTTGTCTGAATACATGAAACCACTTCATCTGCAACTCTTCAACTGCTGGGCACTTAAATAAATAGTTAAATTCTTTTCACTGTTTACTTCATCCACTGCTTCTCTACAAGACAAGTGCAAGGGAAATGGCTGCCGTTAGCTGAATTCATACAGGAAAACCACATGGTACTCACATCTATTTTTGGTCAGGAGAGATGACGCTGTATTTAAGCTTGTAGTGTCAGTTCACACAAACAATCTCAAAGAGACAGAAGTTACACTGGGACAGAGCCACACTGCTCATATTAACATACACACACACAAATTTCTGGTGACAGAAATAAAAATCCAGACAGAAGCAACAGGAAGTCATTCTGAAAACTATAAAAGTTTTAGCGTAGGTAATGACAGAGGAAGCAGTTGCAGCATTTAAAGCAGCTCAGATCAGAATAGATGCAGACATCACAAACTCCACATTAATAATACACATCGATGAGATACCAGTCACACACACACACACGCACGCACACACACTCTGGTCACTGTCCAAGCCAATACCCCGTCCATCCTCATCCTCATCTGCCCTCATTCACTGATCTGTACAAGTTTAACACAACCACACACAGCTGCTTCTGGTTTCAATCTCTGACATGATGATTTGTTGCTCACTACTCATCACTGTATATTTTGCACGCTGTGCACACTAAGTTCAACATTTTACTTTTGCACTCAGAAGAAGGAAGAGGAAGGAGTGTCACGGTTCCATTTGGCAGACGTAAACCACTGCATTGCTGCTCGTTTGGAGATGAGACTTTCACTCACACAAATGTATTAGACTGTGAATTATGTAATGGGTTGGAGTGGAGGCTGTGGCCTCCGCAGAGCTGCTGATGTAGTGAGGAGAAATAACAAGAGGAGGTCCGTCCTTGGACCACACCCAGTGCACCTAAATTAAACTGTGGGCAGCTGAGCTATAATAGCACACTAATCACAGAGGTAGAGCCTGCTGTGTTTGTATGCATGTGTTTGTGTGTGTGTGTGTGTTCTGCTGGTGAACAACTTTCACAGATGTTTGCAAACATACTGTAACATGAAGTTCATGAAAGAGACACATGGGAGCTTTGAATGGTTCGTTCAGTTTATATCTGAAGCTTCAAACTCTATATAAAACCCTACTGTTGGCTGAGTCTGACTATTATTAAAGTTGTTCTTATAGCCCAGTCATGTCTCTTGTCATGGAAATGGAAAGAGAATGTATAACTATGTTTTATAACACGACTGCTGTTAATTTGCAGCAGGCACCAGTCTGACTTAATCACATTAATGGGCTCAGCTGTCAGAGGTGAAAAACACATCATGTGGATGCTGATCTCACAGCACCTGCAGGAGTTTGAACAAGGCCAGAGCCAAGAGTAACACTCACACACTGGCACCATTTCTTTCCCAAATAAACTCTGGACTTGAAATACAGACATAAAGCTTGCGTCGCACCGCTCTGAGCACACATCACAAAACTGGCAACGGACAAAAAAAAATCTGAAATCACTCGAATACAAGCTGAATGAGCTAAACTGAGCTCATGTGGATCCTCTCAAAGTTTTTAAAGGCTGGACATGGACCAAGTATTGTCTGGAGACATGCTCAGCATCTGGAAATACTACAATGACATGAAAATGAAAAGCACAGCACTTCAATATTAAGAACACCATTATCGTGTATTTGGGTAAAGAGCCGTCTTCTCTGATGTGAGATAAGACCAGAGAAGACATCAAGTGATTTGTCCCTTGTCTCATCCAGACCAGCTGCAGCTGGGGTGGGAATTTCTGAGCAGCATCACAGAGATAAATGACAGGTCAGCAGTCAGCCACTTCACTGAGCTGTGTGAGGATGATTTTTAAGCAAGCCAGGTCTGAGTATAGCACCTGACACAATCTGACGCAAAGTGAAAACATTATTACATTGATGCTGCTCAGAAAATAACTCGTGTTATTAATAGATTACATTAATTAGTGTTTTATTTGTATAATATTTATTCGATTACTTGCTGTTTCTGGTTTCTGAGGACAGAACACAGAGCTGTTTCCTGTAAACAGAAAAAGAAAAAACACTTCCTGCACTGCATTCAGAAACGTTGTCAGTGGCGTCAGAAGTGGGTCTTCTGTCTAACTTAACGGCCACAAGCTGACTGGTATCTGACTCCCTGCAGCTGTTCACTCGGTTTAGAAAAAAAACAAAGTTAAAAGAGCAAACCACAGTCTAAACTAATGTTCATTTTCAGCCATGTCTTCTTGTGGTCTAATTACCATGAGCACCAGAGCAAATAGATGCACAAAAAAAAAAAAAAAGAAGAAGAAAAAAAAGCCACATCAGCAAAACCTCTAATCCAGTAGGATGATAGGAATTCCTAGTCTCTGTCTAATATGGCAGCTACAACACCAGTCCATGTGATGATAATAAATGATTATTAGAAAACTTGTTTGGTTTGTGTGAACAATATCACTACTCTATCATCACCACTGTCATTTTGTCAAGGATGGAACGTTGTTTTTCACACCTAGATTCATATGAGTAATACAACAGTGATTTATTTATCATACCCTGTTCTGAATAACAGATGATCAGAGCATCAGTGAATCACATCAAGTCATTTCCTAAATTATGAAACTGTCTGAACGCAGTCAAGTCTCTACCTGTGTGGGGAAGCGCAGCAGAGCCTCCGACACCCTCTGAAGAACAGGAAGGCTGTTTCCTTTCCCCGAGTCTCCATTCACCATTACTCCACCTCCCCCTCCTCCTCCCACCTCCCTGGCTCCTCCTCCACCTCCACCATCTGAGTCTGATGAAGGTGAGAGTTGGCCTGAAGCGTCGGTCAGCATGTCCCTGACGCAGGGAGGGTTGAGGTCGACGTGGAAGTCAGCCGAGATCTTGCAGCTTTTGGAGACATCAAAGAGAGCGAGGCTGATGAAGAATGGTTCCACCTGAGGATGGACACAGAGACGATTAAAGGCCTCTCACACTTCGGTACATGTGCCAGGGTTCATAATGTCCCTGAGTTCATTTACTATATATTATGTCATGATAGCTTTACTCAGGTGAATCCCTCCATCAAGGCTTATGATGATGTTTCAGGACTAGATATGAAAGTTAACAAGCTCTGTATATTTGCTTATTGTTTTTTCAGGGTATTAGGTTGCTACTCCAACATGACATTTCATCTGATCGAACCAGTTTCAGTCTGAATGTATTAACCTGAATGTTTGAACTGCACTTTTAAATGAGAAAGCGTATCAGCCTTAAAACATAGCAGCTGTCGTCTGCGACGCTGGCACTACAGTACCACAACCCACATTTTTGAATGACTGTCCATTTGTGCCAGGACGGGTGGTTCCTGTGTAATTGACTAGCCTCCATTCATCCAATAAACATTAAAACTATCTGAGACGGACGGAAGGAAAAGAGGGAGGGAAGAGAGTGGGAAAAGGAGAGAGGGCGCACGTGGTTTCCAAACCACAAATATGAGTCAGTCCAATGCTCCTACAAAACCCTCTAATGCACCAGCAAACAGGAGGAGGTCATCTAAGTCAATGTTTTATGACTCCAGAAATCTGCTCTGACAAAGACGGAACTCACACATGCTCCAAACTGTTGCCTCGTGCTTTCAGGAGGTTGTCATTTATTACACATCAGGAACGTCCACAGTTTTCAGACATGATTCTTGCATAATCCTATGTTCCTTTTACTCTCTATTCTTACTGAAATGGCTTCCAGACAGGCCTACATGAATTATGAAGGAATATTATCTGGGGCAACACAGCACAGGGTGAAAAGGAAAGTGTGCTGTGTGTTGTGGTTAAATGTGCTCAAGTGCATATAAACACAATCAGCAGTAAGGTGCCACATCCTCACAGTTTACTTATTGTGTTTAGAAATGATCTGAATTGTTTTCTGATCACTTCTTAAGTGTTAAGTCTTTAGTGTCTGGTCATGAAACTGTGTTGTGGAAAGTAAGGCAATGACATACATTAGTGAGGACGCCGTCACCCTTCTCACTAACGCAGCCCTGCAGACTGAAGGTCAGGTCGTGACAGCTGACCACGATGCGTCGGCCAAAACGCTCCTCAAACGGCTTCACGTCTGGCTCGATGCCTGAGAAGTCCAGCCTCTGGATATCAGACAGGAGGGGGGAGGAAACCAGGGGGAGAGGAGAGAGAAGGAAGTGGCAGGAGACAAAACAACGGACAGAAAAGGATTGATCCAGTGGAGAGGAGAGGGTATGAGAGGGGAAGAAGATACAGGAGAAGGAAAGAGTGTAAATGGAAGACAGCAGAGGGACATCAAATACTCTGAATCAATGCTTGAATAAATAAATCATAGAACAATAGAGTGTTCAAAGAGGCATCTTCTATACCTGTGTCTCAGGATCCAGAGAGAAAAGCTTTTGTCTGCTTTCATTCCTGCTGAGCTTATTGAACTGGTCTGTCTCCCTGGCATACTACACACACACACACACACACACACACACACACACACAGAAGAGGAATGTTAGTATCAGGTAATTATTTTTTAGTAATGTGTTCAATTTGTCATGTATATAAATATAAACAGATTTTAGACAAATAGGAAAACAGAACAATAGTTTTAAACCAACAGTACGACCATAACATCTGTTCACTGGGCTGCCCCAGACAGTCGAACAAAGAGGGGCATCTAATGGAGATGAACAAATCAAACCCTCAGGTTACGGTAAGAGGCCTAATCCATCTCCTCCCCTCGTTTCTGCTCTGACTGTGTCCAGCCTGCAGACAAACTCCAGTGATGTTTTGTGTGAGGAGGGAGAAGCTGCACTGGAGCAGCCCAGAGCAAACAGAGGGAAACAACAGCGCAAAGCACAGAGGGCTTTGTTGTCTGTGTGTAGCTCAGGGTTTATAGACGTATTAAAGCAGCGTGGTCTCTGTTGTTATCAGCCTGAGAAAAACACTGAACTCCTCGAAGGCTCTTCCATTACCTATGAGCAAACTCATTTTTCAGATGAGAAAATGATGTGTCTTCTTCATATTACCATGTGCACTAACTGCTGAGTTACAAGCTAAAAAAGGCAATAAATATTCCAGAAATGATTATCACAATAAAAGACAGGTCCATAGCAAAAATGTCAGTTACAAACACCTATGAATTCCTTCATACCTTCATAAGTTCGGGTTGTAAGCTCCTCCCCAGACTCTCCAACAGACCTTCACCTTTACCTTGACTGGCAGTGTCGTCATCTGATTGGACAAGACAGTGATCACACATGATTAAAAAATAATTAGGAAACCAGGCAACAAACAACACTGTTGAAAATCAGGCCTGATTATGTTCAGCTCAACCAGTGTTTCTCTAATAGCCTCCTCTTTGTGCCTGTCGGACAGTTTTTCCTTCTAAACCAATAACTTTCAGTCCAGTGGCCAAATTAAAAAGAGTCTATTCATCATTCTGCCGGGTCCCAGGTGACATAATGGACTGAGTGAACTCTCAACGTCCTCCCATCTTACTGGACGGTCTCCCACTGTCTCATCAGCATCTTTGAGTTTTGCGACAGAGCCAGTCCTATTTGGGTTGCAGTGGAATTTTCTACAGAGACTATTATATCATTATTACATAAGAAAAAAAAAAAAGGTCCACGGACGCTGGCAAGAAATTTACACAAACTGCATAAAACTGCTGGAAATTCTCCACAGCAATTCACCACAACTGCCCACTGAAGAAAATCACAGTGAGAAAATTTGGCAGCGAGACTCAGACAAATCCTTGAGTTTTGATTTAATGTATCTTTGGCTTTTAGAGGAATTTACAGCTGACGTGTAAACGCTGCCTGCTTGGTGACAGCAAGTATAGGAAGTGTTGTAGCATTGAGCCCATTTATTGTCTCTGCATCTTTGTAATATGGAAGCCATTAAAATGTCAAAGCATAGGGTCCAAACTCCTGAGGGGCGCTTTGGACTCCCTCCACTGACAGCGAAGGGAATTACTGTAACCCCAGCACCAATACAACAGGCTCAGAGGTTTCTCAGACAAACTATGATTGTTATTATCATAGCTTACTGGCTGTGTAGAAACTTTTCAATAAGTCTATAAATAAAAGGTTGACTGAAATGGGATCTAGATTTCCAGATGTAAGTAGAAAAGAACTCACCCAAAGCACAGTCCAGAGACTCTGCCCCATTCCTCCTGTCCTGGCCGGCCTCAGTGCTACTCTGCAAAGCCTGTTTCAGGGTGACTACCCACTCCTCCATCTCTGCTTCGCTGTCCGCAGCCAGGAAGTGACTGTAGCGGTCTTGCATCTTCAATTCAAAGCCATTGCGGCGCATCTTAGGACTCTGACGAAGGAATCATTACTTTAAATTAGTTTTATGTTGTTGTATGTATTTCTGGGAATAATTGGAATGCTATAGGACACGAAAATCTTAAACAAATAGGGAACGAGTGTCACTCTGCTCATTCTAAACAGGTGTGAAGCCAGGTTTGCATGTCAAACACAAGCTCTCGTATCCAAACCACAAGCCAGGACGAGTCTCTTCCTCACACTGCCCATTTATCTCCTGAGAGTGCTCATCAAACTGAAAGCTTCCTGGCAGCCGGGCCAGGCGGTGCAGATCTGAATGAAGTAGCAGCCTGAGCCGTGAGCCAGCAGAAGCAGCCCCGGATAATCTGCTAGAATTGGACTTTTCGGTCCACGTCAATGGAATGCAGTAAGTCTTTGTTCAATCAAAGCAGCTAAAAGCTTCTGAAGCATGGAGAGAAACACACCGACTTTCACGTGGATAGGAGTTAATGCCAAGGAGTGAAAGATCACAGTGGTCTCACAGTTCAATTAAACAAATGTACACTGAAAGCTGAAGAGTTTTAAAAAACTGCTGCACTGACTTATTGCAATATTCTCAAGGGTGCCTTTGATCTTTGCTTGATTTTTTCAGCCCTGCATACCTGAACAACATCAATGCAGGAGTCTAAGTAGATGGAGCCCTTGGTGTCCTTGCAGTTCTTCTCATCCTTGTAGGAGTTGAGGATGTAGGAGCCGTCGGGGAGCTGAGACAAGTAGAAGTACCTCCTTTTGAACACCTGCAAACATGGAGAATCACCTCTTAAAAACTTATAAAAAGTGACCTAGGTGTATTTTACAGACGTAAAAGCTGAAGTTAGCTGTAGTTAGTGCAGCTCTTGATCATAATAGAATACATAATAGAAAAAAGTCTGTATCAGCCGTGAAGTTTAAGTTGGCAGAAATTGTCGTGTCTACCTAATTCTGCTATGAAGCCTACAAGTTGTTGCTGTTGCTGTTTTGTTTGTTTCCATTTTATGAAAAACCAGCCGAAGGCCTGGTGGTGACTCACCCTCATGGAGACAGACAGGCTGCTGTTGATGTTGGCTTTTTGTAGCCAGCCCTGCTTCATGATGCCTCCCCTCTGAGAGCACAGCGACGCTGAGTCCTGAGCAACACAAATACAAGAAATCAATGTCAAGACCTATGTTGTTGTGCAGGTTAATTCAGGCTCATACCTCTTACATAACCAACAATAACTTACTCTACCTGCTGCAGATTGTTTACTGTATTTTGATGCTTTGAAAAAAAAATTTTTTATTTTTCTGAAAAGCTCTTCATAGTCAGTGAATGCTAATCACACACTGACCAGTTAAGTCAATTTGTCATGAGAATTTCTTTGGTTTCCCATAAAGGATTTGTCATAATTCAGCCCCAGTCCAGTCAGTTCATTTTCTTGATCTCATAAATATCATGGGACTCTTCATCAGCACACGAAATATAAATATTCATCACAAGGTATTGGTCCCCCCTACACACACACACAGAGAGAGAGAGAGAGAGAGAGAGAGAGAGAGAGAGAGAGAGAGAGAGAGAGAGAGAGAGAGAGAGAGAGAGAGAGAGAGAGAGAGAGAGAGAGAGAGAGAGTTCGGGAAATATATCTGGCCGCTTGGGAGGAATTTACAGCACCAGGAGGCCTAATTAACTTAATGCAGCGATGGGACATAACACACATACCATGACACTGAGTGAAAAGGGGTTGAGGTGAGCAGAGGTGTGAGTATGTGTGTGTGTGAGCACAATGGAGAGGAGCTTAATCACATTGAAGAGGCATTTGTCCTCTGTGTGTCACCCTCTCTCTTCTCTGTCTGTTCAGCTTCATCCTGTAATCTAATTGGCTGGTCTCTGCCTGCAGCTTGCTCAATCTTTCTATCCATGTATAAATGGTGTGTATACAACCTCAACACACACACCAATCCCATATTCATGTAGACTACTGTCACCTAATGCCTAATGTCCTCGACAGCATTATTACTGATTTAATGTTACAGACGGGTGAGTGGATAAAAATGGTTTTACAAAGTAGAAAAACAAACAGTTTTTCTGGAAGACACTGTTGTATCATCTGCTACTGGACCAGCCATCTCTAACAGCAGCATGGACCATTTCAAGAAGTAATGGAGACATCTCTCTCCGCCCTCCCTATCCTGGCAGCACAGCAGCATTTACTTCCCTTCAATTAAACCTGTTCTCCGTCTAAGTTTATCTGCATCCGGCCTCAGGGTAGGGGGAGGAGGATCGATGAGAGCTATTTATAGCACACATAAGGTTTCTGGTTTCACTGCCCCACGCTCAGTCTCTGGGGTCATGCTGCTGCGTGGCGAGAGGACCGGCAGTCCATAAGTCACTGGGACTCTTCCCAGCACAATTACCAGTTCAGTGCTTAACAGGGCTGCTCTCTTTCTACACAATTTCAGGATACTCAGCCATGTTGAATGCTCCAAATGTATGTCTTATCTCCATGAAAATCTCTGTTCAAAATGATTAAAGGGATGATTGTAATTTCTGAGCAGAATTTATAGCACTGGGCTAAAAGCTGTGTGTAAAGGTCAACAGGAGAAGCACTCATCCTCCTAACAGTGATCGATGTCTGTGATCTAACAGCGCTCAGAACCCTCCGCCTGCTCACCTCATCTTTGGCGTCTTCATCGATCTCAAACACGTGAGCTGGCAGCTTGTCCGTCTTCAGGCCTTTGCTTTGGAAAGAGGGAAGGGTCAATAGCTAATACATCAGCCCCGTGTTGATGAGGTCAGCTGTCTCTCTGTATTTGGCCTCTTTAGTCCTTTTCTTTTGGTAATGCATGCAACAAATTACTGCCTAACTGACTTGAGTCTTGCACTGTTTCCTGTATTGCGTTTGTCCAGTTTTGCTCAGTAAAATTCAATCCACCTTATTTGTTACCGTGATGGAGAATTTCAAGGGTATTTGAGGAAGGTTGTTCTACTTATGTCTCTTTCTCTAGAGTTTATAGCTACAGTGCTGTACAGTTTCCTTTAACCAACTGGCTCCGTTGCAGTGAATTCTTGAATTATGGCCAAAAAATGTATTTTGTGAGGCCACTGTGACATTGATCTTTGACCTGTGACCACTTGAATCTAATCAGGTCATCTGTTAGTACAAGTGAATACTTGCTCCTTATTTAAAGAAATCCCCTAAAAGCATTTCAGAGATATAGCATTTATGAGAAGATGAATAGATGGACAACCTGAAAACACAATGCCTCTGAGCACGGCTGTCGCTATCAGGGAGGAATTAGGAAGCTTTATCAGCACTGAAATATGAATTCAAAACATCTGGACTGCACCTGTTGTACTGCAGAGAAAAATCTGGCTGAACTCTGTGCATTTATTTCAATTTGTACACAATGTTTTCTCCTCTTCTGCTGAAGCATCAGAACTGCATTGATATACTAGGTCAGTGATTTGTTGCATGTCATCATCAAGTAGACCTGCGTGAGCAAATCTCTAGAACATGTTATGTATTTGGCAGAAAAAGAAGCCTGATTTTTCAACATATCCAAACTGTGTTTCTAATTTATTTGCATCAGATTTTTTAATTTCTTTATCTTCCTTACCTCGGCAACATGCGGAAGTCACCAGAGTAAGCCTCATATTTGTAGTTGATGACATGCCAGTCTGTGTTGTACATCTTGATGCACTGCCAAACAAATCAACACAGAGAGCTGGATTAGGAGCAGCAGACACGCCAGAGAGTGACCTAACCAGTGCACATCTCTCTCCTCCAGCTGTGATGCTGTCATGGAGGAGAAACAGGACGCTTGGGGAGAAAACTTGAGTTCGATATCGTTAATGTATGAACTCAAAAAACTCTGCAAAGTAGCCAGAGAAATATGTTTCCCCTGGAGCTGGTTTTCATTGTACATATGACTTTATTCAGTGTGAAACTGCAGGCAGAAATCCTCAGTCCGGTCAAATGAATGGATCTTTGTTCAATCGATGCTGAGTAAGCCAAAGACTGTTTTAACAATTCCTATGACAGTTGTTTCCATGCTGTATCATGGTCATGAGCGCTGGCTGTGCAGCAGTGTGTTTCCACATCATGCCACAAGAGTCTGTATTTCTTTGCAAATAGAATATATCGTCAGTATAGCGTGTGGTTACTACTGGTTTGAAAGTTTTCTGTTCTTTTACAAGCATCAAGTGACTACTTCAGAATTCCCATCATGTTGTGAAGCCATTGGGAAATCATCTTTTATGTTTGTTAAGAGTTGATTTGATGTTGAATTTATTTAATGAAAGGAAGTTGAGAGGATTTATTGTCTACTATGAGTAGTTTGGCTTCAGTTCTTTTACCCCAAATCCTCTTTTTCTATTTTTAAAGAAGTCTGGACATTATTGCCACAAGGCAAAGTGTTGCTCATGGGACTGCTGTGTTACAGTAGGATACCTCTTTGGCAAACAGACTCCTGGCTTCCCGCTCAGCATTCTGGGGCACCGAAGGAACAACAGTTCTCCTCTGCCGTGAGATCTGAGACTCCTGCACACACAGAAACACACATGTACATGTGAAATGTTGTAATGACAGTTTTGTTTACTTTCTCATCAAATAGCAACACAGTAGCAAACCAAAATGACCAGGCAAAGAGAAAGTGAGGGAAAGTGCCAGTGCACAGTAGAACAAAGTAACAGATCATTGCAAACAGATCTCACGGGAACAGGGAAAAAAACCTAGACGTGTTTCTAAACAAAACCACATGTGTGTGAAGCAGCACCGATAAATACAGAGCAGAGGCACCTGGCTGGGTTGTATGTAACTGGTCAGGACCCTTAGAACCACTGAAAATACGTGAGCTCAGTGTATTGGGATGAACAGTGATTAATGTTGGGAAATCTTTCTTTAGAAGTGATATTTTACAGCTCTTTGTTTTCGTTTGACTCACACACTTTTTCAAGGAGAGGCTGGAGGAAGGCTGCTGATTTGGCTGTTTGCTGTGAAGAGCTCAGCACAGGTGTCTGGAAGGACCAGATTTGTGCTGGACTACAAACAACAGACTGCAGAGTGAATTCCTATGTGGATCCAGTTCCGACGCACAGTCCAAATAAACAGCACATCTCCAGTTTACAAATTAAAAACATACAGTTCTGTTGTTTCATATTGAGACTGGCGAGTGATATTTGAACAATTTCAAAAGTCTTTTCAGTTTCATGTTTAATAACATTTCACTCACCGTGGTAACTGTCGGGTTTCAGGGAAAGGACAAAAAAAATGCTTTTATTAGATCAAGCAGGTTGTAAATGAGCTAATATCTGAACCACACTCGCTGAGGCACTTTATCTGGAGACGAAACTGAAATGAAGGGGAACCTGAAACTTTCGGGGAAAAAAATAGTTTGTTCTTCAAAACTATTGTGACTAGTTACTAGTGTAACTAGTGTGTGAAGGTTTATTTCAATACGCACATTCACACTCTCTCTCATGCTCACACACACACACACACACACAGGGCAACAGCTATAGCTATATCCAATCAATTACAACTAGATGAGGTGACTCACCGAGACATCGTCCACAGGGCAGAGCAGCAGGTCTCTGTGGGGGTCACTGTGGATCTGGGCCTTTCTCTGAAACACCACCGCCTCATAGTCCAATGGCTCGATAATCTTAGGCTGCTCCTGAAGGGGAGAACACAAACAAACAAACTAGTTCCTTTCGCTCTTGTGTTCAGTGAATTTCATCTCTTGTAAGCTCCACATTCTGCTGCTGTGAGGAAGCACTTAACAAGAGCTCACCCCAAGGACTTTTCACCTCCCATGCAACAGCAGAGCCACAAAAGAAACAACCACAGAGTTCAGAAGTGATGTGGGTGGATGAAAAACAAAACACAAGATGATGAAACGGAAGCTGAGACTGAGATCAAATACAAAGCCAAATAGAGAAAGGGCAAAACAGGTGAGACAAAAACAGCAGCAGAACATATAGTTAAAATAGTTTGCTGTGAAATCATTTAACTATCGTGACTTTTACAGAAGTATATAATATGACGAAATCAATTGCTCAAAATATACCAAGCTACATGGAACTCAGCTGATATCATAACTTCCTGCTTTAAGTTTCATAGAGAAGTGGATGATTTGAAATCAGCCTCCCTGTTCTGCCTTAAAAAGGCCTTAGAGACTGAATCCTATCCTCACATAACTGGGTCAAGAGGTGATGAAGTATAAACCTAAACCACTTGGAAAGATTCAGAATTAATTCCAAGAAATTTTCACTTTAAGCTCAAGCTGAGCAGAGTAGATGGTGATGAATAGTTGAGCCAATAAGCCTTGGCAGGGTGACACCAGGGCACAGGAAGTCAGGCTTGTGTAGATGTGCTCAGCTTGTGCGCCTCTGCAGTGTGTGGAGGCTGCCGACGTGCCATTCAGTCAACGAGCACGGTGGCGAGCAGGACTTCAGCTGCGCTCCACAGCTGGGAAAATATGAGTGCTTGATTCTACCTCGTCATATTTCCAACATTATGTGCAGAGCAGCTGAGTGGGCAGCCAGTTAGACTGTTGTGCAGTCGCTTGGCTGCTGTTATGTTTCCTTGCTACTTGTTGGTGTCCCCTCCCATCGACTGCCTACACCATGAAAACCATTGCTAGGTGTGTTTAAATGTCCAGTAACTTTGGACACAAAGTGGCTTTTGTAATTGTTTGTTCCCATAAAACAACATTTTATAGCTATGACAACACATTTTCTCATGCATCATTTCCTCTCCAAGTTTTAACAGTTAAAGGTACTTCACATTAAATAAAACAAAACTAAAGTTGAAAAAATACTTCTACTCTACACTGTCTCACATGTGCCACCACATATACACTATATACTGTATCCATTCCTGCTCCACAATAAAGCTATATGATGTGAAACAATCAGTCTCAAGGCACTCACACGCAAAAACACTACTTTGAGATCTCTCCTACAACTTAAAATAAAAGTTGTGAGGGTTTGATTAACATTTGGTTGCACAGACCGAGTCAGGGATGTGGAAGGGGTTAAAGTCTTCTCCTTGGAATATCCTGGTTTTTGCACACAGGCCAGTAAGGGAAAGAAACTTCTCCCTGTCCATGTTTTCTAACCAGTAATTTGGCCGTTGAAATAAGCTGGTTACATGTACATGTTCTCTGCAAATCTTTCCACCAGACCCAGACTCTCTTGGTTGTCCACATAAACCCCGTGTCTCACATTTTTTTTTGTAGCAGTAATCCAAATAAAAAACATCTTAACCCTAATGATACTTGTGAAATGCGAGAGTTGAGTCTTTGATTGAAAACTGCGTCTGAGCAGCGGCAAAAACACAGCACAACACCTACATGTCTGTTGAAAACATTACGTGTGGCTGCACCCAAAGTGGTAGCTCTGCTTCCTGTCATGTGCAACAAGCTGAACCATAGCACTACTCAAAGCAGCACACAGTGGCTCGACTGCAACGCTGATCGTGTTACAGAGAAAAGAAGGGGGGGGGTTAAAAGAGAAGGAAAGACAGATGAGAAAAAGTTCTGCTTTCATAGAGAGAGAAGAGGAAAGAAGCTGAAGAATTACAAACAGGCAACTGTGAAGCCACAGTCTCTCTGATTGAGAAACAGGCAGAGATGCCACAGCACCAACGAACATAGCGTAACATTTTGGGTGTAACTGTGTGATGTGACCCTCTCTGGTCTTGATTTATGTCACAATTGGCAGCTATGTCTCACACTTTCTCCTCTCACATTTCAATCTGGCCAGACAACACTCAAACACACCAATCACTCCCAGTCCCCAGTCTCCAGTCCTGCCTTCGGGAGGGGCGAGGGGGGGGCTACGGTGATGACAACAGCTACAATGATGATGATGATAATGTTAACGAGGGTGCGTTTCCAGATGTTAGAGTCCCAATACAACCCAGCAGATGTAGAAGGAGCTCGCGACTCCAACATGACCAGGTGGATTTTATCACATTGGCTAGGGAAGCTTGTACTTATACAGCATGGATGAGTGAGTGCACGCACCCACACACACACAAAGTCACATACAGTATGAAACAGCTCAACTGTCCCACGGCTGACCTCAGTAAGTGCTCCAATCTGTGTTTGTATGAGCAACACAAACTCACAGAAACTCAGTGGAAGAAGAGACACAGCCTGCCTGCCTTCTTTAACCCTCCTGTTACTCCATGTTTATGTCAAAATAATCTATTTATGTATTAAGAGACAATCAGGAGCACTCAGATTCAGGATTTAAAACTGTGATCCAACAAGTCTCCTTATATAGCAACAATACACATTCATAAACAGCTATATTGTTATTGTTACTGCAAAATAACTGACTGACGGTGTTGTTGTCATCACCTAAAAATGCCAATTTTTCATTGAAAAAATAAAACAAAACTAGAGCCTGACTGATTTATTCAGCTTATATTACTGATATATACATTAGCTCATAATGTTTTGCTCATAGCATAGGCGTTAGGTCGTTATTAGAATCATTATATAATCAGTATCAGCCAAAAATATCCTTTATTAGTTGGACTGTGGTTTTTACACACGATATTAGATTTGTTTAGCCTAAATATGATACTTTTCTCAAACACCACTTCCCCACACTATTATCTATGGTGTTTATCTAAAAGCTTTTACCAAAAATGAGACATAAGATAAATAAACACATGTTCACCCTACAGTGAGGACTGTTTCCTCCTCTAGTAACTGACTGACTGTACCGACACGCTCAGTCAAGCGTAGGATCACATGTGGGCTGGTGTTTCTGTGTCCGTCTCCATTCAGAGGTTGAAAACATTTCACGTCAAACCTTTAACCGATTCCATACTTATTACCTGCTAATAAAACAACAATAGGAGCCTCAGGTTTAGATTGGGCTTACCTGTTTGTTTCGGTTCTATCTTGTCATTCAGCGTCCTGATTAATCAATCTGTCCAACCTGACACAGTTTTACTGTGTCTGCATCAGAGTGAGTGAATGTGATGAATGAATTGTATATTAGTTTTATCACAGGTGGAAGTAACGACTTTAACGACGTCTCTGCTCCAGCTGTCGATACTGCGCTTTAATTACTTTATTAGCTAGTGTGACCAATCAAAATACAAAATGTCTGGCGTGAAAAAAAAAGACTCCTTCAACTTGAATTTCCCTTCACGTTGATACGCCTTATGCTGGCTCCCACTCAGTGCTGCCGCTAACTCATTATTTTCATGACCACATGCTGAATATTTACTCCCTTTATCCCTCATGTTTGGAGAAAAACAGTCGCCCCAAATCATTACAGCTGCAGAACAACTACTCAAGACATTTTTGTTTAAAGTTAGACTTTTAACTCAGATTAGATTTCGCCTCCAATCAGCCACAATGTTGAAACCATTCACAGATGAAACTGTTACTGAGAATCTCTCTACAATGAAATGAAAGACCAAACACATTCCCTCATAGTGATCAGTGTACAATTGTATAAAACCAACATTAGTCAATAACTGATTCTTTCTTGTCAGACTCAAGATTTTTTTTTCCCCCTTGTACAATGTACTGAGAATCTCTCTCATTAATTAAGGAAGTGGTGACCCACATGACAATAGTTATCTATTCATCAGAGGTTTCACAGAACTGATCTTTTCAGAATCAAGATATCCATTGATCTGCCTGACCACTACGGTTGACTTGTTCCTCAACATTTTCACGTCTAAATAAACCAGTGATCACACACACTGAGGATTTTTCAATGAGACTTTACAAACATGAGGACGGCCGGTAATCACTGACTAATCAGCTGATGAAAATTCCCATGAGGCAGCTTAAAACTACTTGGCCTGAGGGGGGTCGACATCATTTAGAAGAAGAAAAGAAGGTCTGTGTTATGAAACTTTATTTGTCTTTCTATTTAGAAACATGTAAAACCTGTTTGAGTCTACACACACAGACACGGAGATGAAGACGTAGATGTAGGATTGACTTTACAGAGATGGACAAGTAGTGAAGAATGATGAACACATGGATACGCAGCGGAAGCTTGGTCACAGCATGCCTGAGGGAATCCCCGTGTGAGAGGAACGCGGGACATGCACCCTCCACAAAACAGTGTTTGTTCTCAGTAACCAAGCCAACCATTTACTCCATAAAAGGACCTGCCAAATCCTTCTACTCTGAAAGAGAAAAAATATCAAAATACAACACAAAACACTTGGCTCAACACACAGACACTTGCACCTCTGTTGGGACAAATCTGAACCTTATCACAAGATTTTTATGCTGGGAAACTCTTTGCGTCATACTTCTAAAAATGATCATCATAAGACTAGAGATGAATCCCAAAGGGGGACAAGGAGCGATGTCTTATCCAAACTCATGTGGATTCGCTCTTCTCAGCAGCCAAAGATCAGCCAAAGATCTGATGTGTTTTTGCATTTGTTGTTGGCACAATCACACAGACAACGTCTGTCAATATGAAACCAGATCACTGAAAGTTTCCAGATAAATGTCATGGCTTTGACTTTGTGACATCAAAATGATTTCACACACACATACACATACACACACACTATTCCACACACAAATACAAATGCTGTATCAGCAGGATCCTAAATGCTATTCATCTCAATCCACTGCGCCTAATCCCTTCTCATTATTGCAGCATGTCCCAAGCCACAATCAACCACCAGCTCCCCTCAAAAGAGGGAAATCTATTAAACACACCAGAATTCTCAATACATATCAATGAAGACGTGCGTGAGCTGCCTTCTTGTGCACAATGTGGCCATTTCCACTAGGAATAAAGAGACGATTTCTCTCTAACACACACTCACACACAGACACATTCACACACTCCTGCAAGGCAAGGACAGGGAAGCCATGCTGCAGCTGTCCAACTGGCACTGCTCCTCATCCGCCAGCACACAAAAGGAGCCGCACAAGACTGAAAAACCATGTGTTCCTGTAGACAATGTCACACTATTCTATAACACTGGTCATTTAGAAAACCAAAGCAACACATGGACGTTGATTACATCTGTGGAACGTGATAGATTTTCAACATTACACTGTTTGATGAAGATGGAAAATGTGTTAGAGCTATGAGGTTGATGGGACAAACGCAGTAAAAGCAGAAAGAACAGCAGCTGTTTAGAAACCAGGAGTAGAAATGCTAAAGAGGACAGAGGAGGAGGGAGTTAGCGGGCTAGTCGGTTACTTCTATTATCCCAGTCAGCTAAAATGACCGCCGCCGGTCCACAGACAGCGTCACAGCTCAGCTCACCACAAGGTCCACGGTGCTCCTCACAGCCTCCGACACGCTCTGCCTCACTTCCGCGGCTGTGCCCGGTTTGCTGAGCCTCTTTGTGAATTTTCGCACCTCCGACATTGCGCCCCTTCGGTTAAAGTCCACTCGGTGCGTCCCGATGTAAATATGAGCATGCCGCGGCACCGGACGGGGGGCGGCGGAGCAGTTGTTGTGTGTGACAGCCAGATGCGGAGTGGTGAGTTGGAGGTGAACCAGCCAGCGGTTCGCGTCGCGAGGCGGGGCTGATGATGCTGCTGATGAGAGCGACGCCACAGATGGTTGAAGAGGCAGAGGAGTCACTCCGCTCTTCTTCCGGCTCTCCTCAGTGGAGCGAACTTATCAAAGATCGTTTATAGAGGGAGGAAGACAACACAGCTATAGCTACAGTTACCAACACATAAACATTGAACTCAAATTGACTTCAGTTTGTTGATTTGTATTTGTTTCCTGCCGTGCAAGGTAAAACCTTCCTGATGATAATATTTGACATTATTTATACTTTTAATTTAATTTAAAATCTTTATTTTTCTTATATGTTACTATTTTGCACCAAACACCAGAACCAGCTCTAATAAAATAGATGTCTAAGCCAATTTTAAGAGAACTGAGTAAGGGAAAATATGCCTCTTTTTGCCAGTGAAAAACACTTAACTGTTTATAACATGATTGCATCGCTCATTAGAGGCAAATAACTGCATAAATACAGTAAAATCTGTCAAAACCTTGTGACAGTAACCTGGAGAAATGCAGGGCCACTGCACAACTTTTCTCAAACAGTTCAACCTATTCAGTATTTATTTCCTAGAGGCCTCCATTGCGTCCAGTTTTGAAATAGTTTAATTGTATTGATTGTTAAATGTCATTTAGATAGTAAATAGGTAATCAAACAAAGACATGTGCAAAAGGTTCAATATATACAGTTTAAGTGGAAAACCAGTACATTTGGGTGAGTGATTATGAGAGGGAGTGGAGATGCCTGCTGAAATTTTACAGCATGCCGTCCTCATGTGGTTGACATAGCACATTGCAGCTATAATGTACTAAACTCATTCACTGAGAATTCAACAAAAGTTGCAAAGCAATGGGTTTATTTTGAGAATTGTGTCAAAAGGTCATGATAATTGGCATAACTGTTAGTTATATTACATTTATTAATAATAAAATAATGTTAAGGCTAATGGCCTACATAAGGTAGAAAATAAACAAAACAGAATATGTAAGGTTATCTGAAGACATCATGCTTTGGCAAATTTCAAGATAGAGGTACTCTTCACATGACTATGTAATCACATGCAACAAGGTTAGGTTCAGTGTAAAACTGCATCTTATTAAAAGAGCTAATGAGTACCAAACCACGCTTGAACTCTGAATTGGTTTGGGTAAAAACAAAAATAGCTGTAATACCATGGTGATGCACTGAAGTGGCCTGAGTATTTTTATTTTAAACTCAATTTATTGTGGTGAACAGTTTTGAGTTAGGAGCTCTGACAGGAGTGTTCAATTAGCGCACTAACAACTATACATGCTACATAGTTACTATAGGCACAGAGTCCACGCAGTGACTGTGTCAAGCATCCAAAAGCCAACACATCACTGTGAAGATTGATACACTGTGAACAGGCATTGGCTGGCTGTTGTCCCGGCATCAGATATGATCTTTACTTGTTATTGTACTGGTTGAACTCCTTCAAAGCCCAGTGTTTCATCTCTATCTCTTGCCGTAATCTGCAGTATTCCTCAGCCAGAGCCTCAAACTCTTTGCCTAAGATCTCAAAGGAGGCCAGCTTCAACTCCACAGACTGCTTCTCCACCCGACAGGCTTTCAGCTCAGACTCCAACTTCTCTCTGAAATTGAGTGGATCACAAACGATGATTATTATGTTTTTTTTTTAGCCATGTAGCTTCAGTAGTATTTTTTCTAAGGAATGGGATAAGGATCGGGTCAAATAAAATGACATACACTTGAAGAGAAAAAGATAAATTTCTTCATCTCAAAGTTGTTGCCAGAAAACACAGACAAACAAACAGTCTCTTACCTTATCTTTCTATGAGCAGATATTGAGTCAGTTGTGTACGTGTCCAGCTGGATTTCCACCATCTCGGCCCTTTGAAGAAAAATAAAAATAAATATTGGAAACAAATGTTCCTGTCATTAAGTCGTCAGTATAACTTACAGAACAAATTCAATGATATCTTGGGATCACATACTGTAATGCAAACTGATTTTTTAACCACAGCACATTACTAAACTCAACTGATGAATTACTGAAGAAAGAAGAAAAATATAATGATTTAAAATTCCAGTATATGCAGGGAAAACACTGAATAATGATACTGGCATCATGATACAAAATTCATCTAATTTCTATGGTTATTCTTTTGTGCCTACCAGCAATACTATCTGTTCCTCACAATAAACAATAATAGAATGTTAGAGTTGGGCAGTTTCAAATGACATACAAAGCATTTTTCTTATCAAGACTTTAAAGAGCCTCCATCTTGTCCAGTATTATACAAATTCACATACATTGCTTATGTGTATAGACCAGTAAATGTCAACAATGTCAAGTCTGTTTGTGTAGGTGAAGCACTGAAGTCAACTTACTTTATCTTCTGTAAGACTAATTCACATTTGCCTTCAAAGTAGTCCAACTTCTTCTTGTCCAGATCTGTCTGGATTTTCAGTCTGTGCTCCAAGATGAGAGACTGGAGAAGCTGAATACACTTAATCATCTCCTGGTCAAAGAAAGAAGAAGAGAATGCGAAATAATGTTGTGAAAAACTAAACAGCCTGAGTATCTTAGTCTGGAAACAATTCCCCAGTGAATGTATTACTTCAAATACCATATAATACCCATCATCATATACTGTAAATTATATGTTACCTTGCATGTGAGATTATTTAATTGAATAAGTTCATTGACACAAGTACGTACAGACAGGTACAGTTGAGTTTGTCTCTGCAGTAGAACTGTGTTTTCCCTGCAGGTCTCCTTCAGACTCTCTGCTCTCGTCTTGTCTTTGTCCAGTTGGCCTGACAGATGAGATAACTTGATGTTCTTCAGACCATCACTCTCATTCTCTGTAGGACATAACAAATCAGCATCCTGTATGTGATGTCCATGCAGACGAATTAAGTAACAGGCAAATTTCTGAAAAATCAATGAGAAGTTAAATTTTTAGTATACCCCAATCAGGCTGATAATAAGAGAGGAGGTTCAAGCACTTTTTCTTCAGATGTTTCTCCAGCTCTCTGGGCAGACTCTGTTTCATTCTGTGCACATTCTGGTAAAGATAAATACAGAAAAGACTTAGAGACACACATACAGCTTGTATTGATAATATATGTAATTGGTAATTCATATATAAAATTTATTTTATCTTTTTACAGATAAGCACAAATACAACTTCCAAAATAATACATCTGATACAAAAGGAAGACCTTTACCTATGTAAGTGTGTGTAGTGTATCATTATGACTCACCTTCTCTAATGGCATGAGCTCCATCACCTGTTGGGTGGTCAGTCCCAGAACAGAGGGCTGATCCTGGTCAGTAGTGCTACTAGGATCCAGCTGTTTGACACACCGAGCCACCACCAAACATTTCTCCATTGTCTCATAGAACTACACACACAGCCAACAGAAAGTGATTAGTTAATTCAATCACCAGATTAGTGTAATAGTAAATTTCTGGGTAACTAATTTACCTTTTGCTACAATTTGGACTTGGCAGGGCGCAAAGTAGCACAATGCAGCTTTGACAACCCCAGAATAATTATATTGCCGCTGATTCACTGCAGCTGTTTGTGAATGTGTAGAGTGTACAGAGAAGTATCAGAGCAGTACCATGTTCTGGTCAGGGGGGACAGTGGCATGGTGCTTCCTGACACAGTGCTCCTGGATCATCTCCTGGAGGCATTTGTAGATGCTCTCAGAGCGCAGCCAGTGACGTCTCTGGTTCTGCAGCTTCTGTTCAGCCTAAACAACAACAACAAAAAGCAACAGTAAAAGATCTCACACAAACTCAATTAACTGCAATTCAAGCCGGTCACCACTAGAGGGTGGTAAGTAATAAACTACTTTCCGTGTCGTTAAATACAAGAGCTGACACATTCATTGTAAAGCCGTTAGATTTTGACTTTCAGTTTAGGTTGAAGTGAACTCTATGTTATATTTCACTTTACAAAACAAGGTACATGTATAGTGGAGAAGGTGACAGTAATGAAGGTTTAGTCCCAGTGTGAGCTCCGTGTTGCTGATACCTTGTCCAGCTCCGTTTGCAGCGACACAGTCAGTCCACTTTGGTCCACATGTTGAGACAGGGTGGCCAAGAGTTTACAGAACTGAGGGTTTCGGGTCAGATCATCCTCGGTCATGTCACACAGAGGGAAGGAGGCGAGAACTGGGTCGGGAGATTGTAAATACAATAAACTTATTATGAGAGGCCAAAACTAAATCAGTGTCAGGAGACTGACAACAAAACAACACTCCGACTTTAACGAAAGCACACAGCATCTTAGCCCACGAGGAATATTCACCATTATGTATATAACCTTATGTTTCGTTATAAGATATACAAGCTGTCATGAATTAGCTTTTATACGGCATGGGAGTATTTTACCAGTCTTCAGTTAACATTGTAAACTTAACTTTTCTTACCCTGTTGATGTAAACTGTCCCCCTTCCCGAGCGACGACACATGTGTGGACTCTGGACAAGTTGACATTTTCAGCCTAAATAAGTTTCTTATTAACCACTTAACTTGTCTATTTACGGCTTTCTAGTGAATTTTCTTTCTAGCAAGAACGCGATACCAAAATGAAATGTGTACTTCCTGATTGAAGTTGCGCGCGTCTGCAGAGACGAGTTCCTATTGGTTAATCAAATCATGTGACCAATACACTCGTAGCTCTGTCCGTCTGCGAGGGCACGTGTCTCGCGGGAGCGCGCACCACGAAAGATGATAATTTAATCACAGGAGAAAAGTTACTGTTTTGTATTAGTATAATCGATATTAACAGCAATGATAAATTCTAAAAAGACAGGTCATTATCAGGCTGCATCTTCAAGAACAATTTATAACATTAACTTAATTTTAATACTGATTCTAATACATTTAACACTTATCTTAATAATTTCCACCATAGACTTAGTACATTATATTGCTCTCTCTCTCTCTCAGTGTGATCTGGATCAAAAAGCTTATTAACCTTCGGCATGTTTGTGATGATGGCCAGAGAGAAGTAAAGGAAGGATCCCTGGTTCAGGATCTTGACCTCGACATAAAAAAGGCAGCTTATGAGAGGGCAGCTGCCATTAAAAGTGAACCAACGGATAATAACATTTTCAACAGTATTAAATAAATCATGTTTGTCTAATTTATTTATTTCAGCTCTTGAAGCGAATGAAAATGGTTCCATGGTGGAGTGAATAAAGGAGAACCATAACAACTTTGGTTGTGATAACAAGGCACACATTATCCACAGATATAAACTGATATGATTGAGTGTGTGGCTTAATTTAGACCTGACACAGCTACAGACATTCAATCTTCACACACATAACAAGTGTCTCATGTTATTATCGAGGGGTTGTAAACATGTGTACTGCCAGTAAATGCTCCACTACCCACAGACCTAGCACTTGAGAGTAGGTAAGGCACGCACAACAGTTACAGCAGCCATTCCTCAACACATTCTCAACAGTGTGAAAGGGATGTTGAGGAACATCACTAATATGTGGTAGTGTATGGGAAAAGAAAAATGGTGCCTGAATTTCAACCCCTATGTGTTTTATATCTATCTTTTTTTGTTCCAACATTAAATCTTTTCGTTTCTTGATTCCCAAATTCTTTTACATGCTCAGCTGTGTCAAGACTTTTTTTTTTTTTTACAAGGCAAGGAACCAATTAAGGGTATCTGTCATTTTGCCTTCTGTCTGTATTGAATGTGGGGTCCCTCAGCTGTGAGTATCCCCGTGGTGTGTGATTTCCCCGTGACCTCTGGCCTCTTGTGTCGGCTTCTCACAGCTGTTTCCTCGCAACTGTCCTTGTCCATATCTGGTCCTCTTGATGCTGTATCTCTGCTGTTTTGTAACTGCACCCTTACCTTATCTAATCGGCACAATCTTACACTTCTTCACTTCTTATTTTGCAGACGTACGCCCCACGGTTTTGTGAATTGAGAGTAGATGTGCCCATGAGCATCACGGAAATCCCTGATCTTGTGTGTATTTTTGCACAAATGGGCGTTTCTAACGTGATGTAACTTCTACTCTGTACATCATATGTATAGTAACTTCAGTGTAGTGCTGTTTACACAATGCCTGGTGGTCCTCACTCATCAATGAGTGGGCAAAATTAGATATGAGAGCCAGTCAATTTGAGTAACATTATAATTGACACGGTATAGTACCAATGGATTGTGTTAGGATGCAACTCTCTGCGTTTTATTGGTCACGCTTGTGGACCAACCCTTATTTGATAAGCCAATTAATGAAAGCAAAAGTTGATTGGCAAAATTATTGACCAATCGTAAGCCTTATTTTTCTAATAGGAGGGCCTTTTCCGTTGAGGGGTGGGGTGTTCGAGGTCATTCAGTCCCACTCTGATTCACTCTATCGGCGTGTGTTTGAGGGGACGGGTAGTTGGAGTAAGGAGTCGCCGGGTGGTAGTGCATCCCAAACGCCTTTTGGAAAAGAAACGCCGCTGTAAATTGCACCGCAGACTGAAGAAACGACCCCCGGTGACGACTTCTGTGAAATTATTCAACGCAACGACTGCGCCACACGCACAACCATCAAACGCAGCCAGGCTATCAAATGCTAGCCAGCTAGCATCCCTGAAAACTGACGGGATCAAGGTGTTGATAGCTAGCCTCCCAAGCTAATTATCCATCAGCTAGCATCCTCCTCTGCCGTAGCATCATTAGCTTGCTTTTCCTCCTCGCGCACGTCGAGACTTCACCACAGCTCGTGGCGGTGCCTTTCAGCTCGCGAGCACCGAATTCCACATTCGGACAAAAACAGACAACGGAGGTTCCTAACTGGCTGCTGCTGCTGGAGAGAGCGTCTGCGTTGCATTAGTTGACACCATCACACCCATCTCCCCCAACCCCTTCACCTCTGCCCCTCTCCCTCCACCCGAAACACTGGAAATCCACAAGCGGCCGGATAGCGGCGACGGGCCGGCGAAGCTGGGGGTGGTAACGTTACCGGACTCGCAGGGAGTCGTAACGGCTACAGACAAGCACAGCCGTGGGGATCTACCGACAAGTATGGACGGACTGGCCGTGGAAGTTCGCGGCTCGAATGGGGCCTTCTACAAGGTAACCTGGTTATGGTCGCAGTTTTTTTTTTTAGTTGTCGCAGTTAAAAGTTTTGTTTCAGGAAAAAAACTGTGAGGTTTCGTTCGGGTGAGCCCGGCCTTAGCTAAGCATTACTTGGCTAATATTAGCATAGGTCCAGTCCTGACAAACAGGGATGGTTTGCGTTCTGTTGGGGCTGGCCATTGTGGGGTGGGTAGCTAGCTCAAGCTAGCAGTTTAGCTAAGTACACTTGTCATCACCAAGTGTGGCCTATATTTGGCCGTTTGTGAATAATGTCAGTATTATTACAGAGTAAACAACTGGAAACGGATTTCCATAGTTTTTAAATGACATACTGTATTACTCATAACATTGCTCCGTCTTGAAATGGGTGATGCAAACATTTAAAAGAGAAGCGAGCAGCTAATCAGGCAGCTGGTGTGCAGTTCCCTACGCACAAGTGTGATAAGATGCTACATCAGAGCTCACATACTTCATGTTTGTTTTGTAGCTCAAGCAGCTTCCTAGCTACACCATTCATGTTCATTGCCCCGACGAGGAACAACCAGTGAGATGGTTTCTGTTTCAATTCTGTCTCATTTTCAAAAGAAACTATACCCAGACACATGACTTAAAGTCTTTGTTGCTGCTGTGTCACAGCTTGTTTGCTCGTTTTAAGACGGCACATAAAAGGCATGATAGTGATTTCACATAGATTTCCACACATTCATTGGCAGTCAGACACAGACATAGGGGTCTGAAACATCGCAGATTTTGGTTTTATTTAGGATGTCATGGTATTTTAGTGAAAAAAATATCTGGATGATGTTCCACCCTGATGTGAGACCATGATGGCCGGGGATAAACAACTAACCCAGTTCATCCTCTCCCTCATTTCTAGTATTTGTGTTGTCTTCTGTTTTAATTTTCTTGGTTTAACAACATTGTTGTCTCCATGTGCCCCTCTTCTCCATTCTGTCTTGGAGCATGGTGAGCCGACCACATGGTGGATAAGGGATGAGCCTATATTTACTCCCCTCGTGCTGCTTCACCTGTCGTTCTGTTTTACGGGGTGACAGTTCAGCTCTGGCATGAATGACCATTTTCCACCCATCTCTATCGCCTCCATTATCTCACAGCTCTCATTTTGCATATGAAATGGACACTTGACTGTGTTTTTTACATCCTAAATGTCATATTCCTGTAGATATGTTGCCCTTGATGGGAGAGTGCGGGACGAAAGCTTTACTGCGTTTTTCTCTAAGTGATTGACATCCAGGGAAACAAGGAATTTGCTTTTTATATTCACCTCATTTACCGTGGTGTCATTTTGAGTCAGTTGTTTTTTTTTTATCTTTTTAACTATCAATCAGGATTGTGTTTATAAAGCTGTCAAGGCAATATAGCACCTGTCGGGAAGGTGGCACTTGTCCTGTTAAAGGTCTAGACTTTTTGCAGCAGCAAGCACATACCAGGTAAACTGATAAAAGACTAAATAGGGATATGTGAAGACATCTCACGTTGACTAAGATCTCTCTTTTTACATATTTATTTATATTTAAGTAGGGCAGTCAGGTGGATACACTACCAACATACAAGGTGCAACTTCATATAACCCATTTTCATGAGAGAGGAGGTTGCAAATGTAACTCCTCTGGTCCGACAAGTCTCAGTCACCACATGGACCTGCAGGAGGCTGCTGGCCTGAGGATGCAGCTACGTCATTACAAAGCTGCCTGTGACCCCTCTCTGCCCCCACCGTTCCACTAGTCATGTAATGCTAGAAAGAGGGCTTGCCTGCCCTCTGACCTGGTAGTACTTGGTGGAAGCAGCGCTTAACCCATCGTAACACGTAGACACAGTTGTCTCCTAATGTGACCCTGGCTGCAAAGACCTGTTGTCACTGCTGCCTCCTTTTTACTGAAGTTAGCCAGCTCCAGTGGGGTACGGGGGATGTGAGCAGCAGACACTTACCATTTGTGCAGACATCATTAACAAGCACCTTGCCAGAGCAGCAGGCAGTGGTGATTGATAATCAGAGTTGTAGCAAGAGTGTGCTGCTTACAGGATGTAAGAATCTGTATATCTACACACACATCATCTCTGATTCAGAGTGAAATCTCAGCCAACTCTTCTAATGCAAAGACACCACCTTCCCAGCAGGTGAATCCCCACCCCCTCTCCTGACCCTAAAGTATGTTTGCAAATGAAGATACTGCCCGATCTCTGTCCCATATATGGTAGTGTCACACCAAGAGACATGCCACACCCACCTCTTTCCTCATGTCTCGTCACTGCTGAGCACTTGGGGGCGTTGGTTAAATTTTATGGCTTCCCATGACAGATTTGTGGATGGCCATGATGGACAAGTAACATGTTTAAGTGATCTGTCTTAGAAGACCGGTCTCTGGGCTGTTGTGTAATCTGTCCATATAAGCTGAGCTGAGTGAGAGCCCACCTTTTCCACACATGTGCCCTGGAGAACATGCCTTGTTTAAGACTGTTGCATTCTAACTTACACACAAATAGAAAGCGCATGCATTTTAATTTTGTTTGTGTGTGAATCAGCGTAAGTGTGAGTGTGTGAGGGAGAGAGAGATTTCCAGGCTGTCAGGAGCAGTCAGTGTTCCTCGTCACTTCATCCAGCGCAGAATTCACAGCCAGAGAATTGTGTGAGCGATGTGATGTCTCGGCTTCCAAGGAGCCACAAATGTCCTTTTTTTTTTTTTTCTTTTTTTTTTCTCAGCAACAGTCACAGTGTTGGTTAAGCATGCCTCACAAACCGGCTGTCGATGATGTTTACATGCAATATCAAATACTGATGGCCCCATCCTCATCACTGCATCTCTGCATTGTGTTCATGGAAATTAAATTATTTCTTTCTGCTCCTCTTTTAGGGTTACATCAAAGATGTCCACGAAGACTCACTTACAATTGTATTTGAAAATAAGTAAGTTTCCCTCTCTTTGTTAACATCTCCTGCTTTATGATAAATAGCACTTACATGGGGAAATGAGGCTTGAACTCTAGTAATTGAGAATTACGACGCCTGCTCTAGGCTGTTGCTTCACTCAGGCATTAAAATTGTCCTCTTCAGCACCTGTACTTGGCATGCAGCTGTCCACACACGTCTCTCACGCAGTTTTTTTACCTCCTGCTCTGACCCCTCCTGCCCCTGCCATCCTGATACATGCTTTCCTTTACCCCCCAGTCCCACCACACGTCCCTCCGGTCCCTCTTTATCTACTTGGCTCACAGTGTAGATTAGGGTGTCCCTAAAAATAGTGACCCGAGGTATGCAGGGTGGGAGGAGTGGCAGTACGGTGGCCTGTGTCATTTTTTGGACGGTTTCTTCCTGCTCCTTCTCCATTTACTTTCTCTGAACACATGGAAGTGTTGGAGTAGCTGGTTGTATTAGATAGTGAATGAATGAAGCACTTTGTTCTTTTACAGCAATGAAGCTCTTAAATGAAAATTGCTTTTGGCTTTATTAAGTTTCAACAGTGAACGAACATAGAAATAGACGTTTTTTTTTAATTTTGTCTCCGAATTATAATATCAAATTTCACATTTGAAAGTCATATTTTGAACTTTATTAGACTCTGTTGACCTCTTTTCCACTTCTTACCTATTGTTAAAGGACATCATACAATGAACACAGTCACCCACTGTCCAGACTCAGTTCCTCGAGCTTCTTCATTAAACTTAATGAGCCGTTTGCATTTTTATTTTCATTATGTCTGTTAATGTTCTGTAGAGCAGTGAGTGGGTGATCTGTCCATGACATTGCAATCCTACCTCGACACGTGAGCCAGAGAGCCTGAATCTCGACTGCTTGATCTGTTACTGAACTCAATTTCGATACCTGTGATTGTTGATAAGCTGACAAATGTTTGTGTTTTATCTCCGTCTTCTCGTATTAGCTGGCAGCCAGAGAGACAGTTGCCCTTCAGCGACGTGCGGTTGCCTCCTCCTGCCGATTACCACAAGGAAATTGGTGAAGGAGAGGAGGTGGAGGTGAGGCCTGGCACTTTGCGTCTGTCTGACTCATCTCTTATACCACATCTTTCACTAACTTCTCGTCTCATTGTCTTGGCTTTGCACTTTATCAGACAGTTCATTGTTGGCTGGTGCTGACTTGTCCTTTTCATTTAAAAAAAAAACAAAAATCTAGTATAAAACCATCTACATTTATGCCTTTTAACATATTTCAGCAGCTTGTGGCACATATTAAACCTCTCTATGTGTTTATTTTTGGTTACATTGCTCCTGGGCAGCTGAGATGAATTAATCCATACTTATGATGTAAAATGTTTTTGTGTGGTGTGAGAGTTGAATATATTGCTGGAATTCTTTGTGTATTTATGTCATAGCCTTTCTCCACATCACACAGCGGTAGATAATGGTACACTATATATTCTGTCTGCTTTACTAATCAGTAGACAGTAGTATTTGTAGGGTTAATGTGATTGACTTTTTAAATATGCTGCAAAGGCCGTGATTGTGGTTCTTGCATGTTGACTTCCAACACAAATTGCGTGGAGCACCGCTAACGAGTGTAACAGTTGTGACCCAGCTGCCATTCACCGCGCGACTCTTTACAGGTTTACTCCAGGGCCAACGAACAGGAGCCATGTGGCTGGTGGCTGGCGCGGGTCAGAATGATGAAGGGGGAGGTAAGTGGATGCTAGGATCTGAGGAACATTATTTGTTTAATTTAAAAAAAAAAAAAAAAAAAAAAAAAAGAACATGAAACTTTATTTACAGATTGTGTGTCATTGCTGAAATAAAAAAAAAAAAAGCAGAAGAATAACCAAAAAAAAAAAAAAAAAAAACCAGAGCATATCCTCTGTTTGGAGACATGTTTTACCTTTTTGGGTGATTTTTCAAATCCTCCTTCCACATCTGCATGTCTCCATTAATTCCAATGCCACAGTGACACAACAGAAATTTACAAAGAACAACACGATGCTCTTTTGTTGTCTTGTTTTTTTAAATTCATTCTAAACCAGTCAGTGTCTGTTTTTTTTTTTTTTTTTTTTTAAATCCTGTCTAATTTGCCTAATCCTCACAGTGCCTTGGATGTTGTGGTGTGCAGAAAGAATTGTTGGTTAGTGGCTTTTAGTGCATGAGGCTTAAAATTCCAGGAGCTATTTCATTGAAAAAGATTTATATTATTGAGAGGATGATACCTTATGTCAGTGATTATTAAAAAAAAATCCACCTAGGAAAGCTTCCTCTAGTATTCCTCCCAGTATTTAATAATCAGTAATAGAGACCAGGCAATTATGTTTCACTTTGCCTTAGTGTTCTGTTGTATTGCCAGTAAGTGTTTATTGAGCTCTGAGAACTGCAGTATGCTGTATGTAGAGTAAAACGGGCCGGTGAGATAAGTACTGCTGGGTAATGAGCTCAAAGAGCCAGTATGTTCTGATCTGGTCTGACAACGTACCTTCAAATTACATTTCCCAGATACCCTGTTCTGCTTCTTCACACTGACTTGTGTCAAAATGGATTTGCCCCATAGTTGCCACACACACAGTTGGCTTATATTGAGGGTTTAAAAAAAAAAAAAAAAAAAGAAAGAAGAAAAATCATGTAATTTAAACCATTACTACAGTTGGATTGCAGGTTCGGTGTCAGAGCTCAAATCGGTTCTTTGTATGTCAACACCATAAAAACCGACTCTGGTTCAAGAGCAGCACCAGCACTTTGCTGGACTCAAACCAAGAACCACTCACATCAGGGTTCAGGATTATTCAGACCACAAAGACATGTTTTTTTTTTTTTTTGCATATATGAAAAGGTACAAAATCAACATCAGACTCTTTAAATACCAACATCAGCTTACAAAAGGAACCTCCAGATAATAATACGGGGTTTTAGGTTGACTCAGTGGTGATGGGTTGTAACTCAAGACGGCACATGACGCAGTCAATAAAGAAGCGCCGTTTTTAAAACCCAGCGGCAGAAGCGTATCAATAAATAGTTTCTATAAATAGAATAAAAGAAGTGAATGAAGCGACACGGTCGAAACCGTCACCAAATGATCGCAGGGTTTCACATGTAATGATCAATGTGTGGCAGACCACCGCAGAATCAACACTGGCCGCTACAAATTAATTCATTTATTTTTTTCCCGACGCGAAACAGGAGGAGCAACAGGATGAGCAACATTTGGCAATAGATTATGTTGTCCACCCTTGTTGTTATTGTTCTTAGAGTAGCGCTGCTGGATAAATAAAGAAATATATCATGACTTGGCTTTCTCTACAAACCAGCACCAGGCCAGTACTCGCTCCCCGACTGGCGTTGGTGGAGAGGGGCTATGAGTCAACAGCTCAACCTGCAGGTTGAATAGTGGGTCAGTGGGATGTGGAAGGGCCAGCTTTGCAGTGCTGCTGTGCCAAGGGAGTTGCTGTTGGTGTAGTGCTGTTATTTGGAGCAGTCTGATAAGAGCCTGCAGGAATGTCTAGCATTGACTGATGGCTTTAATACTGTCCTTTGAGCATGGAGTGTGCAATGTTCACATCACTGCCTCACTCTTCTATGGTTCACCTTTTTTTCTTTGTTTATATTTTCTCATCCTTCTCCATATATATCACTCTGGCACGCCTTCTTTGTTTCACCTTATGTTTTCTCTTCAACAGAAGAAACTGGGACAGGTTTGTAGCTTTATTAAGTAACTGAATAAAGCTAGAAATTAAATGCATTTTTAATATGAAGTACACTTAGTTTCAACCTGTGAGATGACGTATATTAAGTTTTAACTTGACAGCTGCTTCTGTATTTTTGTATGGATTGAGTGCAGCAGTTCTGCGCAGTATAGATCTTAGCATGTTGATGCTTTATTTTTATTCATATTAGTTCTATGAGCAGTCAGAGTGTGTCACTTGTTGGGTATTTCTGCCCGTATTATTCAAAATCTGGCGTCTCTTGTGTTGTTTTCAGTTCTACGTGATAGAATACGCGGCATGCGACGCCACATACAATGAGATCGTCACATCGGAGCGCATCAGGCCCCTCAACCCCAACAGCCCTTCTTCTCGGAACTCCTTCCACAAAGTCCCCATCCCCGTCCCCGAAGACCTGAGGGACATGTGAGTGTCTTAAAATTTGGCGTAGGCATTCTTGAAACGTGGGGTTGTTTGTTATATGATTGTTTTATATTTTTTTACATGTGTAAGCACATTTGTTTGGATGTTAAATGTCACGTCAGGAGTTGTGTCAGTGAGCAATGTTATGACGACTCTGCTGCCAAATGAATAACAAGACCGTCTCTCCTGTGGATTGTTTTCGTATCGACAGCTGTGCAAATGACAACATTCACAAAGACTTCAGGAAAGCTATCGGAGCCAACTGCATCTTCTACAGTGCCCAAACACACGAACTCATTGTGCTGGTGAGTAGCGTACTTTGAATACATACATACTCGTGCTGGGTCTCACTTCTTGAACAAGTTAAAAGCCTGATTATCCACAGATGAGGAAAATAATAATATAGCTGGAGTAAATCTAGGAAGGTTATAATGCACCGTATATCAGGCATATTTATCAAATATCGTTAAGTCTGTAGATTTGAATCTAAATAATGCCACATAGATTCACTGAGCCCTTTTATCAGGAGCACCATACCAATACAGTATAGGGTTATGATGATTGATTGTTATTAAGGGCCCCATCTGTGCCAAGAAAGAAAAATCCCATCACCACTAGTCTGGAGCTGATACGAGGCAGAGCGGTTCTGTGGATTCATGCTGTCATTTCTCATACCTCAGCAGAAATCCACATTCATCAGATCAGGCTACGTTCTCCTGTTTTCACTAGTCCAAGACGTGTTCCCCTGCTGTTCATCCGCCTCCATGCATAAAGGCGTCCTGAGATTTCACATGACTCTTCAGCTCATTCAGCTGTTAGAAGTGGTGATCTGAGTGTTTATCTGGTCATTCAACTCTGACTCCTCACCAGTAAGGTGGTTCCTGTCCACAGAATTGATATAATACGAAAGCGAAAGAGACTGTTGTCTATTAAATTTAAAATCTCAAGAGATCGGCAGTTTTAGAATATTAAAGCAGCCTGTATTGGTGCTTGAATTGAAATCACTTTTCCCCTATCTTTATGTTGCTTCCACATGATTAACAGATTTAATAATTGTATGCAGGTTCCTAAATGAAAGTGTGCAGTCAGTGTATCTTACTTCCACATCATGTCTCTCTTCAGTGATTTGCTGATATGAATGTAATAATTATGTTTGAAGAAATTCCCAAGCTGTAACTTAATCCTTTTTATTTTTTCTTCACAGTCTACAAACGAAACCACAGTAAAGCGTGCAACTCTTCTGAGTGACATGCACTTTCGCAGCATCCGAACCAAGCTCATGCTAATGTCCCGTAACGAAGAAGCCACCAAACATCTGGAGGTAAACCCACTCTTTTGATGCACGTGCACATTCCTTGTCAAATCCACTTTATTTTCCAGCCCTTGTTAATGTTTGCTGGTGTTTCAGATCCTAATGATCCCATTTATTTTCATTGGCAAATTTGCGCTCACGCTTAGTTTGTGTTTCCTCTTCCAGACAAGTAAGCAGTTAGCGTCAGCATACCAGGAGGAGGTGAGGGTCAGGGAGGACCTGATGGGACTCGCCATCGGCTCCCACGGTGCCAACATCCAGCAGGCGAGGAAGGTGCCTGGCGTCACAGCGATTGAGCTGGAGGAGGAAAGCTGCACATTCAGGATTACGGAGAGGTTCGCTGCCTGTTGAGCTTCTGTGCTGTTGTATGGTCTGGGCATTGTGTGCTCTGTCCCAGCATATAGAGACACTGTAAGGTAAATCAAGTCAAATGTTTGTGTTGTGTTGCAGACCCCAGAGGCAGTGAAGCAGGCTAGAGAATATCTTGAGTTTAAAGAAGACTACTTTCAGGTACCCAGGAACCTTGTAGGTGAGTGAGCAACACACTGTTCCTGAGGGAGCTCATTTTGTTGGTGACAACATCCCACTTCACCACCATCATCACCAACATATTCCTTATTACCATACATACATTCTCATATTATGACATTCTTTTACCTTTATTGTTTTTTTTGTTTTTGTTTTTTTTTTTTTTCAGGCAAAGTCATCGGCAAGAACGGCAAAGTCATCCAAGAGATTGTGGACAAGTCTGGCGTGGTCCGTGTCAGGATCGAAGGAGACAACGACAAAAAGCTTCCCCGGGAGGAGGTAGGCAGGCAGGGGGCTGGCAGGGACGACACTGCCAGCAGCAAAGAGGTGAATGGACCATTCGGCTGGTCTCCCAGTCGCCTACAAACGCCCCAACTCCCCCCCACACCACCCTCTGCTCTCAAAAAAGCAAAGCTGCTTAGCTGAAGCAGGGTGGTAGACCCATGTGCTGTCTGCTTTGACTCTGTTCCATTCTACTGCTTTGTCTCTCTCTTTCTGTCACGAGCACTTCTGTTTTCATCGCTTTCAGCACACACAGCACACTGCACTGCATATTTGTCAGTTCCGTTGATGGAGTCTCTGATGGGTTGATACACTATGTTGAGCCTATGTTTGTGCTTTTGTGTTTTTCGTGTGATTTTTTTTTTGTTTCAGCCTACTAATGATTCAAGAAAATGGTTTGTAATTCACTACTTAAAATGTTCTTTTTGAGTAAGGTCTGAACAGATTCCAAGTCAGTGGTATCTCCCAGACAATGGGGCTCATTGTTTAAAAGTGATGATCGTCTGTTTTCTTTAGAAAAAAACAACAACACTCAACTCTTCATCTTCCCATCTTTTTCTTTTATCAGGGCATGGTTCCCTTTGTGTTTGTGGGAACTAAAGAGAACATCAGCAATGCTCAGGCTCTCTTGGAATACCATGTGTCCTATCTCCAGGTATGTCCATTCTCCTTGTTCACCAGTAGGTGGAGTCACCTGCCTTTTCTCTGTTACTGTCACTCAGAAAACATTGGATAAAATGGAGCAGCATGTTTACAGCCTCTCTGCCGTCAGTTCTCTAAAGACACTAGTTACTTTGAATTTGTATCCATACATATATTCTGCCATCAGAAGAAATGTGCTTCTCAGAAGTTACTTAATGTGACACTTGGGACAAGTGCAGGGTGCCGTTTTGAAGCGTTGGGCGTATGTGCCGGGGTCGTTTCACATCGGTCTCCTTCCTGTCCAGCACCACATGAGGAAAGCTGCTGAGAGCACCTCATTTTGCCCTTACCTCATGTTCTTTTATAAATAGCCCCCTCTCTCTGGGATAGGCTGAAGGGTACGCTGGAGTTTAGATTACCAGCTATCTGGACCCCGGGCTTCCAAAAATAACACCCACCCGGCCTCACTTCCTTCACACCTCCCTTGAGGTTCAGCTGTCGTTGGTGGAGGCAGCTGTCACGTTGTGAAGTGAGACCCCCCTCTTCCAAGTCACCCACCACTCAAACTCCATAAAAACTGCTGTCAATGCGCTGCTGCCATTAGAAGCACATGCCCACCCCCCTTCTCCCATGAAGATGGCGCCCGAGGCTCAGCTGTGGCGCTCTCTAAAGATAATTGTAGCTTTTTAAAAAAAGATGTCTTCAAGTGTCATCAAATATGATAATCTGTTAACTTTAGCTTCATGCTGGCGTTGTTTTTTTTTTTTTTTTCTTAAAGTAATGTGGGTGAAGGCAGTAGCTGGTGTGTGGCGATCCAGAGGATCACCAGCAAATGATATTGTCCCAGTCGGAGAACTAACAGGCATTTGATCTGCTTGAAGCTGAAGCTCATCATTAGTATTTTCCCTTATCAACAACTGCTTTTCCCTTTCCCTTTTTTTTTTTTTTTTAAAAGGAGAATTGGAGCAAACTTTAGCCAAGCTGTAGTGTTAAGTTACTCTCTGTTCAAAAACATGACAAAGTGGTAAAGTGGAGGAAACTGAATAAAGGCTTGACAGGTGTAGTCTCTCCTAACCTTGACCACTGTGATAAATGGTTCCTAGGTGTCTCAACAGAAGCAGAGTGTTCAGTCAAAATGATCATGGTCAGAGTTTTTTTTTTTTTTTTTTGAAGGCCGCAACCCTTCAGGTTAAAGTGTTAAACTTTACACATTACTGCCACTTAGTGGTAGAGTGATAGGCTAAAAAAAAAAAAAAAAACAACCAACCCTGGCTCAGCCCCAGCTTAACACGGCACGATTTGTGAGTGTGCCATTTTATAGACTGAGCAAACTATTGCAGTCAGCCACAGTCTGCTAAAGTAAATGTCAGAACGAAAATCTTTGAGGGGAAAAACATTGTTGACCTTTGTAATAATGTTTTACTCATCTCAGAATTTAAACTGTTAAGTCGGGGCAATCCTCTGTCTGTTCCCTACTCATGTGGATCATCTTGTTTAAATAGCTGCATGGATGCGTAGTGTGTAGTTGAACCTGAGAATGCCTGTTGGTCAGATGATCCGTACACAGTGGTAGCGTTTACAACACTTTTGGCTCGTGATGATGTTTTGTCAAGATGGAAGGGGGCCCAGGTCACCTTGTGGTGCCAAATGCTCAGGGACTGAACATTTCAGCAAAAGCTGGAGACGATAAAATACATTTTACCTGATAATAGCAGCAGTAAAAGCGTTATGGCTGCCTTTTTTTTTTTTTTTTTTAAAGAGTAGTTCATCTGCTCTACTGTTTACAGGTTAGCAGGTGGACATCAAGTTATACAGTGGGGGGGGGTTGTTGTAAAACCTACGCAGAGTAACAAGCTGTTTCTCTCCGTCTGCCTTGCAGGAGGTGGAGCAGCTGCGCCTGGAGCGTCTCCAGATTGACGAGCAGCTCCGTCAGATTGGGTTGGGGTACCGTGCACCTCCCAGTCGAAGCGGGGGCCCGGGTCCCGAACGGGAGAAAGGCTACTTGACGGATGAGAGCAGCAACTCGCTCCACACCTCACGCACATATGGAGGTCGTGGCCGAGGACGCAGGGCCTCCAACAGCCAGTACTCTGGATACGGTGAGAAGAAAGGCCCTGGAATATTACTTCGATTTGATTCACAGCCAGTGTTTTGAAAACAACGTTGACTTTGATCTTTTTTTTTTTTTTTTGTGGTTAATTCAGGCACAAACTCTGAACTGTCCAATGCTTCTGAATCGGAGGATGTCAACGAGCGAGACCAGCGGCCTCGTGGCATCGGTGGAGAGGAGAGAGGCTCCAGACGGGGCGGTAGAGGCAGAGGCTCCAACTCAGGACGAGGCCGTGGTGGAGGACCAGGGTCCAAGTCTTCCAAGTCACAATATTCAGAGGGTAGAATCTTTTTTTAAGCAATTTAAGCATTTATACTATCAATATGTTACTACCATCTATGATCCAAAAGAAAGATATTTGTTTCAAAGTGGCAAAATGTAACCATGCTGCTGCTCATAGGACTAGGGAAAAGATTGAAGATTGAAGAGATGTATAAGGGAAGTTTAGTTGTTTAACTCATTTTCTGTGGCCTCTCCAGTGCTGAGGGATCCAGACACTAACCCATACTCCCTGCTGGAGGGTGAAGGAGAGCTAGCCGACGCAGACATGAGTGAAGGCATGGGAGGAGACCGCCGCAGACGCTCACGCCGCCGCCGCAACGACCAGGAGCCCAGCGTAATGGACGCCGCCACAGAGTCAGACGGCCAGGCCGGGCCCAGTGAGAATGGACTGGGTGAGAAGCCGCTGTGTTTGTTTTTTTTGTTTTTTTTTTTTTTTGTCATCCCTGCTACATAATCATTTGTGAGGAAATGACTCGTTGCCATGGCTCTCACTCGGGATCTGCTGAGGAAATTTCTGATATTAAAACTAAATGCCCGCTGATGAAAGCAGAAACTCTGACCTGTGACATTATCGTCCATATTTTCCTCTTTGGGCTTTTTAGATGAAGAGGCCCGACCTCAGCGCCGCAACCGAAGCCGCCGCCGCCGTAACCGTGGCAATCGCCCAGAGGGAGGTTCAGCCAGCCGTGACAGACAGCCAGGTGAAACTGGTGAGTCACTGCTTTAGACTTGTTCACATTTTCCCCTTCAGACTCAACAGTATATTGTCTTAGCATGAGCTCTGATACTTCATACTGATTCAGAAGCTGTGAAATCTCCAGCTGTCTGTGTTTTCGAACATGACACCACAGAATATCTCTCTCGGGGACTTTCCTACCTGCTATAGCAGAGTGAACAGATACAGGAGGGGTGAAGTGAGGGGATGTCTCAGACAGATGGTGGAATAAATGCTAAAATGGGTCACCTAATATACTACGGCAGCTAGTGATCTACCTGGGAGACCTTGTGTGTGGGAAACACTGTCCTGTAGGCAATTTAAACATCTAGTGTTCAATGTAGCCCCCAGCTGTTGTTCTAACTAACTGATTTCAATGTTTCCAGTGACTGTTGCTGACTACATATCTCGTCCTGAGTCCCAGAGCAGACAGAACCTTCCCCAGAAGGAAAACCACGCTGGCCCTGAGCCCAAGGTACAAACAAACACAAACAATGTGACCTCGGTCTTTGTTCTGCTGACGTGAATCCGATCATCGGACCCATCTCACCTTTCTCCCACCGCCTCTCTCTACCCGCAGGAGAATGGGACCAGCGCCAAGAAGGACGAGCGGACACCCTCTAAGCGTTCCCCCAGCAAAGGCATGACCTCGGCCAGTGAGAGTCTGACCTTGGTCAACGGGGTCTCGTAAAGAGACGACCCTGCCCCTGGCGAACCCAAGTCTAGAGCAAGACTCCATGGCAAACTCTGTCCCTGCTTGCATTAACTTAAACCTTAAACAGATGAGTGAAAAGTACCTGACAAAATACCTGAATTCATACTATGAGAGTGAAAAAGTACAAAAAAACGACAAACGCATCTACTTAAAAACACACGTTAACGGTGTATGCTATCCTATCTATCAGTACGTAGTGCTTATTTAAAAAAAAAAAAAAAAAAAACAACTAGCTTGCCAAAAAAGAGCTGGTGGATATGACTTGATTTTTAAAAAACTGAAACACGAGAAACAGGACAAGACTTTTTTTGTTTTGTTTTTTGAAAACCGTTGTCTTTATTTGTGTCCTTTTTTTGTTTTTGTTTTTTGTTTTTTTGTTTCGTTTTGTTTTTTTTTTTTTTTTGTTATGTTAATTTTGTTCATTGTTTATCACTGGTTTGGACTTGGCGGTCGCTCTCAACCAAAACAGACGCGTCTCTTAACAGTGTTAAAGTACAGACAAAGAGAGATGTAAGCTGTAAGGAGAGTGGTGTACGAGCAGACAGTCCAATAGCTCACGTGACGCGATGTTCGCACACTGAACCTGGGAGTGGAGACAGACCGATTGGAATATTGATAGACATTGTGCCTTGAATTTGAAAAAAAGAAAAAAAAAATAATAAAAAAAAACTTGAGTTTTTCCATTAAGTTTGTTTTTGTTTCCCGAGAGGAAGAAAAGAGGGAGAAGTGTTCTTCCAAAAAAAAAAAAAAAAATTTTTTTTTTCTGTTTTGTTTCTAAGGAGAGAACAAACCTGAGAGGAAGTGATGAGTGAAACAAGGGAAATAGAGGCAGAGGGAGTGGTTGGCCGACGTGAGAGGGGGAAAAAAAAAATGTAGTCTGGTGCCAAACACGAAATTCAAGGCGCTTGTCCTCATTCCGAGTAGAATGGACGGCGTTTGGGGGTGCAGGGGGGTCAGTCAGTGCGTGCGTGTATGTGCGTGCGCTCGTATGTGTGTGTTTGCGTGTGCAAAGAGTTGAGATTTGGCAACCACAAAACTAAACTAGGAGGGGGTGAGGTAACGGACTGAAACGTAGCCGTGGGCGAGGGTCGCGTGGTGAGGCATCTCTATTTATCAGCAGGTCTGAGAGGGGGGTGTCGGGTGATGCGTCACTTCCTCCTCTCGCCTGTTTTTGGTCTTTTTTCCCGAGGGTCCAGGGTTGGCACCCGACCGTACAGCCTAGTAAACAGGACAGGATGAGACCAGACAGATGGCGGACTTGAACTAATAGATTTAGACTCAAAAATTAAAAAAAAAAAAAAAAAGAACTATACCGTGCCTCTTTCTCTTGTGTCGGAGGGGGCGGCGGTGCTAGCTTCCAGCCACACTAGTGTCTTGATTTAAAAAAAACAAAAAACAAAAAAAACAAACAAACAAACAAAAAAAAAAACAACCACTGCAGCGCGCAGCTCCGGATGCACACGAAGGGCGACCACCTTTCTGGGACGAGTGCTGCTAGTGGGAGAGGGGCCTGGAGACTGCGGACTGTGGGATTGGGACAGCTTCAAATGACATGAGAGCCACATGACACACAGGCCCACGCTTACAGGTACACACACACAAATACACACACACACACACACACACACACACAAGGCGTACACACCGACCGGGTGCGTGCAGGTTGAAGCGGTCGCCCGTGCGGCAATACGTTTAGACTGAAGACTTAAAAAAAGAAACTCTTCTAAACAGGCGAGGTGTCTGTCTCGTACCTGGCAGTTTGGGTCAGCAAATGGAGTAAGAGAGGGACTCGAAACCTCAGTGGCTCTCTGCTCATGTTGTTACTGTTGTCTTGGTTACCGCTCTCAAGTTTTTTTTTGTTGCTATTTCCACATCTTAGAAAATATGAAATAAAAAATTGAAGTGAAATCAACTTCTTCTCTGGAGACGAACTTTGATTTCTCTGTCTTGTGAGTTTGCAGTCTATTTTTCTAACTTGCATGGCATTTAGTTAACAAGTAGTAGGTGGTGCCTGTCCTGTGCATGAGGAAAGGGTGTTATTAATCTGACTTACAAAGCCATTGTTTCATTCACTAGAATTGCTGCTAATGTACACATTGAATGTCCAACTAACGTAGAAACTCTACCTTGAAGAGAGAGAAACTTAAAAAATACATTTAAAAAAAAATGGAGAGAAAGAAACACCCCACCCCCTCGCTCATCTGCCCAGAAAGTCCCAGTTTCTGTCGGTGGATCTGAGTCAGGAAGGGACCCCATTCCTTCGCTCACGAGTTTCGACGTCTCAAAGTATTAAAAATGACAAAAAAGGGCAACATTGTGCATGACAAGCAAGCGTCCACCATGACCAAAGGTTTTGAGAGACAGATGAACGGGAGTGTGGTTGAATCGAGATGACCCAGATGCTGCTGTTACACATTTCTGCTCACCTGTATGTTGTGTTTTTAGAGAATGAACGAGAGCACTTGAGTATTTGTACCTTGGTTCAGTTGCATGTGTGTGAGTGGAGGACGAAGCCCTACTGGTATGTTTGCGTTTTACCTTTATACCTCATTGTGTGAGTACTGTAACCCCCTATGTATCTGTATCCCTCACGTCCTGTTGAAAGACTGCTGGCTGTTTTGTGTGTGTGCGTGCGTGCGCGTGTGTGTGAGTTTGTGTGCGAGCGTGTCTAGTGTGTGTCTGTGGATGCTGGTTGTACAGTCGACTCCTCACTGTCAGATTTTGTCTCTGGTTTTCTCACTCATGTTCTGATGGCAATAAAGGACTTTTCATTGTTTGGTATACATTTTTTCAAAACTATTTCTTCTTTTCAAAGAACTCAACACAGCAGACTGAAAACTATTAGAAGAAATATATAAAACTGTCCACTTTTAATATATAACAGTGCAGCAGTTGCACTTGCTCGATAACAAAAATAAATAGAAGAAAACCGTCAGCACAGTGATAAATTTGTCTTAAGATATATTAAGCAATCCTCATTTTAAGGGAGGTGTTGTGTAACCATTCTAGCCTTCGCTAAATGAGGCCTTTTCATCCTCTGAACTCAGACACAGTTCCTTGAACGGCTGCTGCTGAGCTGCTGGAGTGGCCCCATTTAAAGTTACTGTTTAGCCATGGTTTACTGTGCAGCTCTACTTATGATACTTTGAGCATTGGTGCGTCATTTCCTGTTAAGTGAAGGTTTCATTCTTTAAGGGCTGGGCTGGACTCGACCTCCCTGTCTGGTTAATATGTTTTAAACGCAATCGTCATGAAAATCTTTACTGGTTTAGATGAATCACAGATATAAACCATCAGAGTGACAGTCAAGTCAGAGGGTACGGTACATAAATGCAGCAAGAACTCTGGGTAATTTTTAAAAAGAAAACCTAATATAGTTGATGTTCTGGAGTTTCCAAGTCACAGTTGAGGTTTCACGCTGATCCAGGATTTGTGGCAGAATCATGTTCCCATGGTCGTCAAATACATAAATTTGCTGATGAAGGAACCTGCTGAATATTCAAAAGAAAGATGTTAAAACTCAAAATTGTGGAAGTGATAATTGCTGATTCCAGAATCCTTGTGACTTCACTTCTGCCAGCGTTTGTCTCCCTCTGCTGGAAGTTTACTGTCACAGCCAGATCCACTAAACACTGATGCTGAAAACACTTGTCTTAAAACGCCTATTTTAAATGTGTGTTAATAAAAGTTAAAGTAATACTTTAAAATGATCCCCCCCCCCCCCCCCCCCCCCCGATTAATCAGAACACAATTTAGTTAGGCTTTGTACATTTTGAAAATGAATCTGATCATATTCTATTAATTTATAATCTTTTTCAATTAGAATTAAATCAACTTTTTCATAAACAAGTATAATTCAAGTTGAACTGTATTGAAATATCTCATCGCTGAGCTTTTTTCATGACATGTCATGAAAAAAATGTTTGTTTTTTTCTACTTTTCTAGGTCTCACCATTCATTTGTCCTCTGGATTTAAAAGGTCCACAGTGGGGTTTCTGACAACTATGTAGCAGGACTTAGTAATTTTATTTTTGTAAAGTCTTTTTTTTTTTTTTACAAGCGTTCTGGTCACACAGGCTGTGTGTTTGACTCTTCAGCTGACCAACAGCTGGTGGCAGTAACGCACTGACAATCCCAAAGACGCATACGAGGGGATTTTCTATCCCCCTTTGCATTTGGTGTCAGTTGCTTCGAGAGGATGAAACTTAAAACCCTGAACCTCCCACTGCTAGATCAGACTTGTCATCACGTGTTTTAAATCAGAGATCTGTACCCCAATCGAGATCAGCACTCATAATTAGAGTTATTAGAAATGTAACCATCAAATGAGATGAATGGAGACCATAGAGTTGTTGTTTGATTACATTATGTATCACTGAGAGATATAGTGAGTTTATCTGCATCATGCCTTTAATTAAACGCTGCTCTGAGGGATAATGATGTGGGACAGGTGCGTTTGTCTCCTGAGATAATCAAAGCTGTAAAGACACCTTCAGGACAGAGAGGAGCGTCTAAAGATAAGGATGGGCCATCTGTGTCCAGGAAACATGACTGGCAGGAAGTAGGAAATGTTTACCTTCCACTGGGAGCGATTCACTGAAATTTCAACAGCTCTACCATTGTTTTCTGTTTTCTTTCAGTTTACTTTCACTTTTACACACATCATTTTAAATGGAAAATTGGCTAACTTTTGGATGTGTAGACAGGCATTCTTTAAACCGTGATACACCAAAGTGTCATTTTTATAATCATTCTGTGGAGGTGGACACATCTAAACAGAGTAGTGACAACATGCTTCATCCCATAATTTTCCAGCAATGCTGTACTAGGATTTCTTGGACGCTGGGTGTAACATCTGACTAATATAACGTGACTAACAGTGGTCATGTCATGTGAACTCTGAGGAAAGAACTTGGAAAACACAGGCTGGCTCACAGGGGAATATGTGATAGATACAGGCTGTAAAGCTTTTCACTGTTGCTACTGTAGATTACTCATGAGAGGTGGAGGGACATGAACGGGGTAATTGGAGCATCTAATTAGTTTATACATCACATTCATGTCCTTATCAGAATCAGCATCAGATATTTTACTGATCCCCAGGGAAAACAAGAAGCAAAGATGTAGCCGTTCAATTATTTTGTTCAAAGGAGAAATTATTTAAGTTTTGATTTTATCAATGAAACCGGGGGGGACGCTAGTTAACTGAGTACGCATGCGCAGAATAGAACAGGTCGTTCCAATTTCCAATTCACTGTCATAACGTCAAATAAATAAACATTAGTTTGTCTTCTATCAGCGATAACAAACTTTTCACAGTATAATTGCGCTATACGCACACATACACACAACTTATCCGCGAGATTAAATAAAATACCTTTTAAAGAAAACTTCCCGTCGCCTCTCGTCCAATCACAAGCCGTAGCGTTTGACTGACGCCTGCGCTCACCAATCAGAAGCCTCCGTGTGCGCATATCGTCAGTCGGTATTTACTGTTTGTCAGTAGAGTTTCGACTCCGTGGTGGCGCCGTCCACAAGCGGTGAGTGATTTTCGTTTTCCCCGCGTTCTCTGTCAGCTCCTGTTGCTTTAATGATCATATTATGTCAAACATAACAGCGCACGGTCTTCGTGCATGAGCTGAATTGTATTTGGTTCCGTCACCGGCGGTAAAATAGTTAACGACCGGTAGCTAGCATTAGCATGCTAATAGATGCCATTCAAATGAGACGAGGCAGGCTATCGGCTCACTAGCCAGGAAGTACTACAACCAAAACTTATTATAGTTATAGTTAAACTCGAACAGTTTTTTCGCGTGTAAGAAAAGTTAGACATTAATGAACAAGCGACGATAAACACGGAGTTTATCGGCATAGTGGAATAGTGCTTCGCTGTGTCGCCCGCTGTCGCCTCGATTACAAGCTTTCTATTTCCTGCTAATGACGTTATGTATTCACCATTTGTTGTCACTGCTGTCACTTTCTATTACTACATGTTAGCCTGTGTTAACTCACCACGCCTTTGCCCCCCTCAGAGAAATACACTGGAGCAACATGGTGAAGATTTTCATCGGGAACCTGTCTCAGCACGCTGGGAAGGATGAAGTCGAGGCGCTGTTCACTCAGTACGGCACAGTGACAGAATGCGCCAAATACAAAAACTATGCTTTTGTCCATATGGAAGATCGTAAGTGTGCAAACCAAGCCATCCGTGAGCTTCATCTCTATAAGCTGAACGGCAGGCCCATCAATGTGGAGCTCAGCAGAGGGAAGAACCAGGGTCCTGTCAAGCTGCACGTCGCCAATGTGGAGAGAGGAGCTGAAGAGGAGCTCCGTGCTCTGTTTGAGGAGTACGGCTCAGTCACAGAGTGCTCCATCATCAAAGACTTTGCGTTTGTGCACATGGCCAGTTCTGATCAGGCCATGGAAGCCATAAAAGGCCTGGATAACACAGAGTTTCAAGGTAAGTAAATATGACATATATATCTTAAATCTCCAGTGAATGGATGGATGATGGAAGTTTTTTTTTTTTTTGAGGGTTTCCTCACTGTTAGTTTTTAGCCTTTTAGATTTCAGGTCCAATTTTCTTCTCTCTCTCAGGTAAGCGCATACATGTTCAGATATCAAAAAGCAGACCAAGAGGTGCACCCGAGGAGGAGGCCTATCCACCTCCACCAGGCAGAGGAGGCTATTTTCCTCCTCCTCCTCCTCCTCCTCCTCACCACCCAGGGGAGAGGCTCGAGCCTCCTTTCAGAGGCCGCATGTCCGCTTATCCGCCTCCGCCACCCCCTCCCCCGAGACGAGCGGGATATCCCGAGCGAGATGGCTTTGGGGTGGTTGATTACTATGAGAAATACAGAGCCCGTCCTTATGGCAACGCAGGCTACGACGACGGCCGTGCCATCCCCCCGCCTCCGCCTCCTCCGGCGCTGGTTAGAGAACGTCTCGGAATGGGGTCCCTTGACCCGTATGAGCGGCGCACACTCAACCACGCTCCTCCGTCCTACATGACCAGGGACCGAAGCCCCATCAGACGAGCCCCCATTCCGCCTGCTCAGTCGGCTGGTAACGGGTACTCCTATGAGCGATCCCGGCTCTCTCCAATGTCCAGAGCACCGATGTACCCAGCTCCCCGCCCTAGGGACTTTTCAGAGAGAATCCCACCACCGCCGCCACCACCACGCTATACGGGCTATTAGGCACCCAAGAGTGTAATACAAGGTGAGATAAAAAAAGTAGAGAGGATGTTTCATAACATAAATGACATTGATAGACGATGATTGACAATATAGTCAAATTGATTTGCACCGACATGAATGAGAGCTGAATCCGTAGAATCACGCTTTTCAATCATCAGAATCAGCCAGAGCTCTGAATTCCTGCAGCTCCATCTCTGCGATAGATCAGTATAAAAACATTAAGAGTTTGCTGGTGGAATCCTAAAATATTGCTGCTTTAACATCAAAGCTCAGTCTTGCGCGATTCCTGAGTAAAATGCGCTCCTTGACATGTGTGGTGTGCTCTCTTTTCAGGTTTAGAATATGACAAGATCGTCGTTGTCTGCTGATGCACGTGGCGCTATTCACCCCCTCTCGTCTATGGCGGATTGCGTTGCGTTCGCCTGAGACTTACTGGAAGATACTGTATTGCGGACAGCCCCGTACTTAAAAAAAAAAAAAAAAATCATACGATTCCATGTCTACAGTTCACGTGTTTTTCTGAGCTGTTCATGCCTTTTATGTTCCTCTGCTTGTTTTACTGTTTAAATCCTTAAAATGTTTTCAGATTAGATACTGGTTTAGGGTCTGAATCTGCTCCAGTGTTATGCAGCAGTGTAATAAAATGTACACGCTGCCTTTCAATCTTTCTAAATGAATAGGATCTTTGAGAAACTGTGACATAATTTCATAACAAGGGAAGATTAGATTATTGAGGTTTTTGGTAATCACACAATGCTCATCTAAATCATATAAAAGATTTATTATAGAAGTGGTTTAATATAATTCTTGGTGTGGCAGGTTGTACAGTAATCTCTTTAAGATTTGCGACAACATGTTGGCATGACAAATCAAAAGTTTCAGTGTGGGTTTTTTTTTTTTTTTTTTGGTTCTTTTTACACTTTGTGTTCTCTTTTTCTTGCGAAAACAGAATCTATAGCACCGTTATGTATGATTTTATTTACTTTACAAGTTGCTTTTTCATTTGAAGGCTTTTTAAATAAACAACTGAAACCAAACACGACGTTTTAACTGTCAATGATTTGGCGGATTGCCTCTGGTCACCAGACCCAACGCATCTAGTCACATCCAGGCGTTAAACACTAAACACGCTACACATTCTTTACTTTACCAGCTTGACACATGGTAGGTGATGTCCTGTCTGTCCCGTGCATTTTCAGTCAAAATGAAGGAAAGTGTTTGACTTGAATTTTTGTTTGTTTATTCATTTTGCGGAGCAGCAACTGATCTGCATGTCTTTGAGATGTTGTGTTGATGCGTGTTTACCTGGGCAAACAGGCTTACGCTGCAAAAAGTGTTGACGGTATAAAATGCATGTATACAAACTTAAACATAAACGAAAAGTAAACTGCCTTTCCGCCTTCTCTTCAAAAACTCTCACAGTCGATACAAATAAATGCTCAAATATAAATTAGAACTTCCCCTCCCAGTTAGTTTTCTGCTGTGGCGACAGAAAATTTTGAGCTGCGTTTTTTGAGCTCCGTCAGCTTGCAACGCGTCGTCCCTGCCACATGTTGGCGCTGCATCTTCCCTCGATCAGCGTCTACCATTACCTACCCTGTGTCGAGCCAGTTAGACTGGTTTTCTAGAAACGGAGAAACAATGAAATGAGCTTTGCGCTGGCCCATGTCTCTGTTGTCCTGTGACGATTGTTCTGAAGCCCTGATTTGCATTTCTGTGTTAACATTTATAGCTATATAAACATCTATTTATCTATATATACCTGTTCCATGAATTGCATGCAATCTTGGTATTCTTAGTATCTGTGCTTTTTGTAGGTGTGTGTTAGACTCTATGCAGGAGGTGGCAGCTCATGGTAAGTCATCCCTAGAAGACGTCCAGCATCTTGGAGAGGAAAAGGTAGATATTCTTTAACTGTTAATGTTGTTACCACTTCATACTTATTATTGACCCAAACATTTCCTGCTTATCTCTTGTGTTCTTGAGCTCATACTACAGTCCACATACTAGATGAAGTCTATCTACACGCACTTATATATATATACACACATTTTGCTTGCACTACATAAACATTTCCATATTGTAAATGCATCTTTTTTTTTAAATTAAATGCCTGTATCAGTTTCATTAGAAATAAGTTTGTTGTGTAATTGAGTCTTATTTTAATTGGGCAGTAATATTTGTAGATATCGAATGTTTGTTCGTGAATTTCAGCTGTGATAAGTGGGATCAGTGACCCTTTGTCTTTGACAACAGACTCTCTGCTCTTGGGTCTTGGCGTGAACAGTGGAAGGACACTGGTTCAGGTGGTGCTGCAGTTAAAAGTAAGACGCTATGATTTCACTGCAGACACAATAAGAGACTTGTGTTGTGTTAAGTGAACCATGATTGAGTTGCCTGCTTTTGTTTTTGTTTGTTTGTTTACAGGAAGAAGATTTGGTCCGTTGGTTGCTGAGCTGAAGTGAATTTCCCTGTTCATTCCTCAGGACAACTTTCATGATTACATGTTGATGTTACATGAAGTTGTTGATTAATTCTTATGACTAAAGACGTGTCAAACCCAGAGAAACGTTCCCAGATTTATCCCAAATATGGAAGAGATATGTCCAAATCCACAGTGTTAGAGTTGTGACTGAGTTTTGGTACAGCCCATAAGACCTGGAATGTGAAAGTTAAAATGTCTCTATAATATTTCTATATCTGCCATATCTCTGTGTATAAGCAGCTCTACATATTCATATGTACATGTTCATACATTCATATTTCTAGCACTTTTTAATAAATGATTTAATTCATTTTATAAAAACATTTCTCTGAAGTTTACTGAAGTGCTATACTGATGTCATTTTGGACAATAAAAATGATTTATTTAAACTGTGAAAATGTTCATTCTTTAATGCGTATATTTGTCAAAGGTGTTTGAACCGTACTTGAGGGATCATTACATAAAATGTGTGTTTATGTGGCATAGAATATTAGAGAATATTGGCTGATTTATTTGATATCACAGTTTTTTTTTATTCCCTAATATCTGTATCAGTATTGACCCTAAAAAAATCAACCCTAGAAAATAAGCCAATGTACTGTGCTCACTGTGAAAGTGGACAACAGATTCAGTCTCAGTTCCATTTTTAAGGTTTCATAGAAATTAACTATTCTTCCTGTTGGTGTCACTTGATTTATCATTACGTTTGGCAACAATCCTATGCTTGTTCAGCAGTGACTAACATGGTGTGTCTTTATGAAGAGAAACAGAATGTCGTTGTGTGTTTTCTACTGCACGTCAGCCGTCTGATGTTGAGCCTATTCCAAACATTAATATCTGCTTCACATAGTTCCTGGCAGCATAGAAACAGATTCACAACCACTAGTTGCAGAAGTGTTTGTGTTACATTGTCCTGCTTTTAGATTCAGTCCAACAGGATCCAGACCCAATACTTCACCAGTGTCTCTTCACCACTGAACTATAGTCATAGATTTCAAGCTGATGCACTGTTTCACATTTAGGTCTGTGTTTGTTGTTTTTCAGTAGGTCCCATGACCAATATGTCTGCTCCCTAAAGAAATAAAGTCAGTCTAGTGGATCTATACATCTACATTCCTTTAAATTCCACACAATTAGTTCACATTAAGAGGTTAAAATATGTCATACAGCAGTTCTATAGAATGTTTTACTCAGAAAGGAGAGAAATGTATGTGGTTTTTTTCAGCCTGCATTATCAACATGTATCGTGAGCTCAAAGTGAAATGTGGACAAACCTGTTTCTGAAAGACACTGTTCAGTCTGTTTTGTGTTCCAAACAAGCGCTATATGATTCCTATAAACTTGACGTCAAGCATATATACAGCCGCCTGTCTGTGACAGGTGTCATACTAAACACACACATGCACGTCTCCCTGGACGGAGGAACCTCCAGCACGTCAGGCTTCACCTCAGAGCTCCCCTTGACCTCACCAGACTCACAAATGATCAATATTTCATACTCTCCGAAGCAGATCAAGGCTTTCTCTGGGAGATCCGTCCTCTCCAGGTAGTTGAGAGATGTGATGTTGACTGTCTCGGCACTATGATAAGATCCAGTGACGACAGTGCTGCTACACTCTGTTAAAAGTTTTTGGGTGAGGTAAAATACAGATGAATCAAAAGAGAAAGTCTGGATTTGGATGTTTGAGTCACACTTCCTCTATTGTATCATTGCAAACATGATATTTTTGGGATTTAGATTGTTAATGACAGTAAAAACCACATGAAGACCACACCGTTGTAATTGTAATAGTCATATGGAAACATAATCCTGCTAGTATAAAAAAAAAAAAAGAAATAAAACCTTGTAATTTAAAAAGAAGCTTATGTTGAAGTAAATATGAGGCAAAAAGTCAATAATTAGTTACAGCTGAGATATTTATTGAAATAATCAGATAATAAACTAAAATTATTAGTTAAAAAGGTCATAATCAAATAAGTTATGATAATGTAGTGAGATTATATTTGGTCCTGGTGCTAATACAAGGTTTACTGGTATTCACTAACAGTGGATAAAGTTGTATGTTGTAGTACAGTGTGACGAAACTAGTTTTATAGTTGTTTTATATTGTCCCTGGCAGCACAAAGCTATTTACAACCACTTGACACTATGTACTTTGATGAGTAGATAAAGAGCTCATATTGTTTTTATCCAGCTTATAAAATTAGTCCTCGCTATTTACTTTAGTCCGTTTGAGAGAACCTTGTACTTTAGCATTTCTATCTTATGCTACTTTATTCACCTTGAATATAATAAAACTGAAAGATTCCTTACATATTACTATGTCAGCACTAATAACACTAATATAAAATTTACTTCCTACTTTGAAAGGGCCAGTGTGCAAAACAAGTTCTTTTATTTACTTTTTTGAAACACTACGGACATTTTATGAATGATACCTACATTTTAGAATGTTGTAACGAGGAAAGAAAATGACAACTTGAGTTTCCACTTTCACCACTGAGTGAAGAATCTGATACCAGATAGTTCAGCTTATCACTGTGTAACTTTAGCTGAGTTAAAAAAAAAAAAAACTAGAGGTATTTTATCTCATGGAAAAACAAATCTGGAGAAACCCGTTTCTGAAAATCTCTGTAATGATTCCTGTAAATTTGTAGTGGTCGTGAGTGGAGTTAGTCAGACTGATATTTAATGACGACGTTCACAAATATTTGTTACCAAAAGTTTTAATAAATTGAAGGTGAAAATGTACATAGTTTGGAGTTATGTCACAGTTTGTTAATAAATAGACATGGACTAATAGATCTGGAGCATGAAATAATGCTATGATTTCACATTAAAACAAGGGGGTTTTGTTCAAGTGTACATGAACTCTAACGTAACAGCTATGCATCAGTTTATAGGCAGATAGATAGATAGATAGATAGATAGATAGATAGATAGATAGATAGATAGATAGATAGATAGATAGAGAAATTCAACTCCCAGTGTACCACAACATAAGTTAGAAAAAAATAATAATGGCTTCAGCTGCAAGTCAAAAATGAAATCACAGCGTCTCAGAGTGGTAATGGCTCTGATGACTGATACATGAGAGTCTCATCAGTCTCCAGGGGCCCCAGTCCTGTGAGCTCAGCTGGGAGACCATTGGTCACACATGAGCCCGTGTCCACGACAGGTGTCATGCTAGACACACACAAACACGTCTCCCTGGACGGAGGAACCTCCAGCACGTCAAAATGCACCTCAAAGCTTCCCTTGGCTTCACCAGACTCACGAATGATCAGTATTTCATACTCTCCGAAGCGGATCAGGGCTTTGTCTGGGAGATCCGTCCTCTCCAGGTAGTCGAGAGATGAGCTGTTGACTAACAGCCGTCCTCTCTGGCTCAGGTTCTGGATGGTGAACAGCAGGTCTGGGCTCTGGGGTGTACGGTAAGCATGGAGGGCCAGCTGTTTGCGTGACACCCGTGGGTCGACCAGGGTGTAGGTGCAGGCCTGGCCGTCACGACCCAGCCTGAGAGGGTCGTCTGCTGAGTGTTTGCTCTTCTGCTTCACAGGAATCAACCCATAAAGAGGCCTGCAGCTCTGCTGGGGGTGGTAAAACTTGATGTGGAGACATGTGAGGAGATCCTCCTCTGTCTCTAATGTCTGGGATACATTCATCTTCTAAAAAAAAACCAAAAAAAGCCCCTGATGAAACAAATGAATTGTTAACCTGTGGTCAAAAACACATAAATAATTCAACATAATGCTGGCGTACTGTAACACAACAATTTCCTGCTGTTACTGTTTGTTTCTTAGCCTCAATTTCGGTGTATCCTCACTGTACAATGACAATAAAAGACTATTCTGTTCTATTCTTGTATCTTACCTGTATGTTGATATTTATGATCTGAAGATATAGAAAAGTTGCCGTTACTCCGTCCACAATCAAATGTTGCTCAGTCTAGTTCTTAAAGGAAACTAACGGTTGTTGCTGCTGTGAGCGAAAAGTTAAGACACACACAGCCTGTTGTTTGCAAGCACTCGTCTTCTCCTCCCCTCAGTTTCATCACTGTCATGTGACTCAAAGCCTCGGTGGAAGCAATGCTGCTTTCAAGTGACAATCTGGACTGTTGTTCATTTTAGGCGCAGGAAAACAGAAGCGTTGAAAGGAAAAGTCTGGATTTCCCCCCCAAACATTTGTTTTTGGTTTGTTACTTCCTCATTCACGCCATTGTAAATATATTATATTTGTGCCATATAATGTTACTGGGACACTAAGAGACAAACAACATATAATCAAATAATCAAACATAATAATGATCGTGTGGCTTCACACGATACTATCCTTATAGTTAAAAACCACTCAACCCATTCAGGTTTAGATTTGTTACAGTGTGTCGTTGTAGACTTTTCTGATGAAATGTTTCATGAACAGGTCGTCGTTCTTTAATTTACAATGTCGAGATGAGCGCCTTAACGCAGCACACATCCCGTAAATTCCCAGATGATGCAAGTTGAAGAAACGAGGGAAGGAACTGCCTGTTTAACTTTCGTTATTGACCCTGGGGGTGTTTACAATGTAGCGGAAAACTAAGCTATAAAAACTAAAAAAGTTACACATTAATCCACAGAAATCCACATTTGAATGAAGAGTTAAATGTTACTCATTCCTTCTCACATGTTGCATCTTATAATTAATATACAATGACACACATGGTGGAACATGTGATCTATTCATTCATGTAGACTAGTTGTATTAAGTAGCTGAAAGTCACACAAGTTCAAGTCACCAATTATTGATACTATAGTTCTATAGAACTACTGAAGAAAACGTCTATAGTATCTAAGTATCTAGTATTAACTGTTGTTGTGACTGTATGACAAGTATTAATTAACTAAAGGAACCTAAGTAGAGAAAGTGAAAGTACAAGTAGATGGAGCCTACATCAACCCTCAAACAAGGTTTTTATAAACCTAAACAGTTAGAGTGAACCGGAGCAGTAGAGAAAACACCACATTTCATTTCATCTCATTTTTGTAACGAGACTGAACATTGAAAATGTATCAAGAGTAAAATTATGTTACTAAGTTAGGAAAAACTGAAAGTTGACAGAATACAAAAAATCTCAAGTAAAGTAAAGATACTTCCAAAACATACTGTAGTGGAGTAGTGAAGGATTATTACTTAACACTGAGGTAGACACAGAGAAAAGCGAACACGGTAGTTTGATATTTTCCATTGAAACACGTTGATGACGGTGCAGTACCTCTCCTTGACGGTCAGTGGCGCTGTGGTTGTGACCAGGGAATTAATCCAGGCGCAGAATAAGAGGATTCCACTGGAAAACAACCGGAAGCTGACCACAGGAAGAAGTCTTTCGAAAGGAGGTTCAGTTCTTTGTTGAGGTCGCCCGGTAAAAAGGTAAAGCTTACATTTACTCGCCGCTGTCTTTGTATTGACGAATCAATTTGACTTTTATTCCGTTAAAATATTTACTGACCGCAGAGAAGCTGTTATCTCGCTTGTTTTTAGATACGACCGCGGTGCGTAGAGTTAAACCGATGCTTAGTTAGCGGTGATAACCGGAGCTAACAGCTAGCATAAGCGAATTTGCGTTATCGAGGCCCCGAGTTGTGTCCAGGTTCGTTAAATAATCGACACTATGGCGCTCGTGTTCTTACAAATACGACAGAAATGTTCTCATATCAAAGTAAGCGTCATATATTTGTGTAAATACGTTGACTTGTAGCATGAGTTCAGTGGTCGGCAGCTATATTGCAGGAAGAGGCCTGCTAATTTAACAGCCGAGCTCATAGCACCAGAGCAAATGATTTATGTCTACTTGTTCAAAACCAAAACCTTGATAATATATAAATGTAAAGGATGATTTGACTTCAAGCTCTCGTTTCTTTTTTCACTTCAATATATCCCGTTTTTCCTGCATTGCCTTGGAACAGGTCTTGAACAATGGTGAAAATTTTTGTGGGAAATTTGCCTCGAGAGGCAGACCAGGAAGAAATCAAGGCCCTCTTCACTCAGTACGGCACGGTCACAGAATGTGCCATCATCAAGAACTACGCCTTCGTCCACATGGATGACCGCAAGGCCGCCACCAAAGCCATCAAAAGCCTACACCTCTACAAGCTTCACGGCACACAGATCAACGTGGAGGCCAGTCACGGGAAGAACCAGGGTTCAGTCAAACTGCATGTAGCAAATGTAGAGAAGGGATCTGATGATGAGCTGCGTGCTCTTTTTGAGGAGTATGGCACAGTCACAGAGTGTGCTGTTGTCAAGAATTTTGCTTTTGTACATATGTCTAATTCTGATGAGGCCATGGATGCTATCAAGGGGCTTGACAACACTGAATTTCAAGGTAAGAGAAAGCCACCACTTAAAACAATTGTATTCCTGTTTTTTTTTTTTCAGTTAAATCTGAGTATGTAATTTGTTTTGTCTTTATCTGTATCTTTTTATGTCTAGGCAAACGCATCCATGTCCAGATTTCAAAGAGCCGACCCAGACACGACGAACGGGAGGATTACCCCCCTCCTCCCCCAGACAGAGGTGGCTATTGGCCTCCACGTTATCCTGGAGAGAGGCCTGAGCCTCCCCCACCCAGTTACCTGAGAGGCCGCATCGGCCATATACCCCCAGGTTACCCAGCTCCTCCCCTGCCGCCCCCTCCCCCTAGGCGAGCTGTTTATCCCGATCGTCCCTACGATGGTGAGAGGGACAGATACGGCGTAGTAGATTACTATGAGAAGTATAGAGCCCGTCCGTATGGTATGGCCTCCTACGACGATCAACGTGCTGGCGCCCCGCCTCCTCCCCCTCCCCCGTCAGCCGTCGTCCGAGACCGTCTTATGACCTCGTCGCTCGACCCGTATGAGCGTCGGCCCCTCCCACCTCCCCCGTCCTCGTACTACGCCCGAGACCGCAGCCCTCTCAGGAGAGCGCCTAGCACGCCAATGCCCCCCGCCAGTAACGGCTACTCCTACGAACGCTCCCGACTCTCTCCGGTTTCCCGGGTCCCGGCATACGGAGTTCCACGTGCCAGGGACCCCTACACAGATCGGCTGCCTCCGCCACCGCCTGCACGCTACGCTTATTAAGCAAGGCCCCGACATGTGAAGGTGAGAATAGGTTTGAGGTAGATTGGTGTTCAACTTTTCTAAAATTGCCCTTCGTCCCTATAAAGGCAGAGGCAGCTAGTGATCAGTCCCGCACGCTCTTGATCTTGTGGAGAAAACAAGGTTTGACAAATGAAGCGTACAAAGTGCCACGCATCAAGTCTTAAATTCGTTGGTAAATGCACGTCTGTGCACGTACTGGAATTTCAATTATTTAGCACTTAAAATATTTGACTGAAGAACGGGTCTCGAAATGCAGAACTCGGGGAAAAAAAAAGTCAGCCTATAGGCAATGGCGATGGAACAACGTGCCTTGTCTCAACAGTTGCAGGCAGTTCATTTGTGTCATTTGCTCTTTTTCCAGGATTGTCGTCCGACTGCGTCGCCACTCGCCGCCTCCTGATGCACGTGACACTATCCACTTCCTGTCTGCGGCTGAGCGCGTTACGTTCCCCTGAGACGCTCACAGGAGGAACCGAATTGCCGACGCCCACGTCTTGTTTTTATTATTTTGGGACAGTTTTTACACTCGTATTTTTTTCCCCCTTATTGTTTTAGTTTGGTATTGTGCTGTAGTATTTTTAATGCTTGACGTCTGAGTTAGGCGTATATTTTTTTTTTAATTGTACCTTTACGATATTAATTAGTGTTCTGATATGGTGTGTAACCTTAGAAAGCTGAGTCCTTTCAGCAGCAGTTTCTAGGCGATTCTTGTGACTATAGATTTAACTGAACTGAGCCATGTTTGGTATTAAATCTAGTCTGCACGTTGGTTCCATCATGTTAAACATTTCCATCGAAAAACTAAAACTTCATATGGCGTTTCTGTGAAAATTTAAACTGCTGACAAATGTAGATTGTAACTGATAATAGCAGTTACCGAAAGCGTTCCATGTACCTTTCCATTGTCGACCTCTTTTCTGTTTTTTTTTTTATATAGATATAAAAAAAAAAAAAAGCGGATGTGTGCAGTAATGTTGTTCACAGAATCATACCCTGCGCTAGAACGCCTCATCAATGTAAATCGCTTGAATCCATTCAAACACTCTGCTTGGATCTTTTTCCGTAAAAAATATAAGCGTAATAATTATTCGTTTATGATGAAATCACGTGTAAAGAACTTGTTCAAATCGTCACGCTCATTAAAGAAAGAAATCTCTCCTCTGGTCTCGCCACAGCTTTTATCATTCATCAGCGTAACCTATAACCATGTCCCTCTCAGTGCCAAAACTGAAACTTATTCACACCTTAGTCAAAGTGAATAAGAGCGTACGACATTCCTGCCATACTCAAACGGGTGAGATCTCGTAGATGAGACTATTTGACCTTGAATCTGGGGGAGATGACATCAGAGGCTACTGGACACCATCAGAGTCGACAGGTAAGTCCAGGGCTTTAAGGACTGCTGTGTAAACAGCACATGCTCATGTTTGACTGTTTTGTAGATGTAACCATAGTTCTGTACTACAGTGGAAATGAACTGTGATTATTTACAGGACCTGGCATGTACTTAGTTATGTTTTTTTTTTTTTTTTTTTACCAGTTGTTATTTGAACAACTCCATTCAGCTGTTGAGACTGTAGTTGTCAGTTCTTTTCCAGCACTACCAGCTAATTGAAGTTCAGAAGACCATAGCAGGCTTTGGAGAAAATGTGTTTGAATCTGGGAATTGGACGAGCGCGTAGAAAAGCCAGATTAGGTTAAAGTGGATGAGGTGAGATCCTGACTGAATGGATGTGAGGAAAGTATCAGAAGTTTTACATTTTGTCCTAAACTCACGTGAAACAGAAGACAAGTTAATTTGCTTCATGAAGTGATTTTAGTAATTTACATTTCTCTACTTTGTGTTGCAATTTTTTTGACTCTGACCTGCATGAATAAAATATTTCAAACAATAACACGGAGTCTGTGGTGACTAATATTCTGCCTTTAAACCTGAGCACGTGGATTATATCAGTCGCTGTTGTGATCCATCACATTTGTCTCGAGCTTTATTAATTCCTAACTGCACAATTCCAATTTAATGGTTGGATGTGAAATATTTCACATGAAAGTTCACACAATTTTAAACATGAGCAACTCTGAGCTTGGGTTAGTTATGACTAGTTATACCATGGCCTGTTTCAAAAAGCGAGTTTAGTGAAAACTCAGGGTTTGTTGCCTTAGACTGTAAAGCAACTAGTGTCTACCTGCTCAATAATATCTTTTTTTTTTTTTTTTGCTCCATCACAGCACAAACAAAACAGCTGGCAGGGCGCCCTCTGCTGGTCATCAGCTGCACCTACGGATCAAAGACAGTCAAATTAAAAATAGTAGATTTTATATAGAGATTTGATATTTCAGACCATTTTAGTCAAAATTTTAATTACTAAAATACATAACAAAGCTTAAAAGAAATGTGTTTTGATACCTGTTGAGGTCACTGTACAAAGGTTATTCCACAACAAGAAACACTTTGGTTAATGTACAAAGACTATAACATGTTTGAGGTTTTGCAGATAAGCTCTGCTGCTCTCGATTAAAGTGGTTTTAAAATCTTTTGTTTATATTATTATTACTATTAATAACCCACACATACCACTAATAGCCAGCAGAGGGCTCCCTAACAGCTGTTTGGTTAGGTAGTGTGGTCAGGTTAAACTGATGTCATCCAGAAAAAAAAGTTATTTTTTGTTGTGTCAGTCTTCATCTATGCAGAGCATTACCAGTAGTTTATAGATGGAGACCACAAAGTGAGATCACAACTGATCCAAAGCAATAAATCATCTATTTATTATGGATCATCAATGTAAACATAAAATGACATTGTTACAGGATGTACCTCTGGTCCCCGTCTCTGGTAAAAAAAAACTCAATGGAAATTTGGGTCTGTTAAATTTTAAAACTATGAAACATGGAGACCACAAAGATCAGTTTCTGTTTCAGCTTTAATTACTTTTAACTTGAAAATGTCACAGTCAAACAGCTATGACAAGATAAACAAGGTGACCTGTAACTGAAAACCTGTTTGATTAAGCAGCACTCTTTAACCTTTGCTTATCACCACAGTGGAAAATAACAAGCACAGTACCGCTGTGCTTATGTATGTCTTCAATGCAAATGTAAAGGGTTGTGGTCAGACCACATTGATCTGTTGTTTCCTTTCAAATGAGTGATGTGTGTGTTATCAAGTCTTCCAACGTGCAGAAGCATCCTCTCCTCTGCAAGCTGCTGTTCCAGTGGTTTTTTGAGTCTGTCTGGTGGCAGAATGAATGACATGGCTGCAGCTCTCTCTCTCTCTCTCTCTGTCTGATCCAGGCCTCTGGTTCACCTTCAGGTGACACGAACCTGGCTTCCGCTTTTGGATTTTCCACTTCATTATGCAAATATATATATATATATATATATATATATATATATATCACAGAGACAAACACACGATTAATTTCAGCTCTTAAAAGTACCTGTTCGAAGTTTTCCTGTATTCAACAATCAGGCCAATGATGACCATTACAAGGAAAACAGTCACAACACCAAGGATGATACTGGTCAGAGTTGTTATTCTTTCTATCTCATCTGCAAGAAAGATTCAACATTAAGTTACGTTAAGTGAGTAACATGATTTAAAATGTCTGACATTTGACTTGACACCACTCTGCTCAAAGAAATATAAAGAAGAAACATACTTGTACATTGGCCATAATTGTTGGGAGATTCATTTCCTTTAATGAAACACAAGGATAACTTTTAGTTGATTTTATTTTAAGTTAAGCTGAATATGAGTGTAAGGATGAGATATACAAAATAAAGACAGACAAGAAGTTAATCTTACCTTTAACACTTAACTCTATTACATGAAGTGCTGTGTTTGTGTCCATGTAAAATCCACAGAGATACATCCCAGAGTCAGATAAGTTCACATCTTTTATGCTCAGAAAGATTGTAGAGATGTTGGAGCTCATTTCATATTTGCCATTTTTAAATCCTTCGCAGAGGAAAGGTTTGATTTCATACTCGTACATGGAGGAAATACAGCTGATTTTGGTTCTGTTCTCAAATCTAGACCAGAATGTGTGAGTTGGATTTGTTGAAATGTTTCTGCACAGCAGCGTGGCATTCTCACCAGACTGGACACAATCTGAGGCTCAGACAAGGAGACAGAGATCCAGCCTGAAATAAACAGCAGAGCTCATAATGCAACAACAGTACATCTTAGATAATATAATGGATATTAGCATGGGTGTGGATAGTGAATAAGTCAATGGTAGTACTCACTGCAGAAAAGTAAAACTTTTGGTATGATGGCACTCCCCATTGTGTGACACTGTGTCTCTGAACTGTTGTACAGGGGGGTTTTCTGGAAATAGGCGTGGTGACGTGCTTCTTTCCTACTGACTGGCCACGAAAATGGCTTCTGAACAGGACGTGTTCAAAAAATCAGAAGCTCAAATGTTTCCATTGTCAAAAGCAGTGTCACAACCATTCAAGATGAAGTCAGAATATCAGATGAAGACTGGGTTTGACTCTGGGTGTATGCAATTTTTTCTGCGTGGTCTCTAGTTTATATAATGTGAACTATGAGTGGTAAATGTCGACAGAGGCTGGTTTTATTGTTTTAACACAAGAACATCATACTTCACGGATGTCAGAGTGAGATGAAAAGGTCTCAGTCGTGCTCAGACTCTGCTGTCTCTTCCTGTCACAGAGATGATGTGTAGCCCCTTTACTCTTCCTCTGCTGCAGATCCCCAGTCAACTCTCGGTGGTCTATAAGACCACATGTATGGTTGTTAATGTCTTTTCTTGCTCTTCTTACATCGAACATTCATCATATTGTTTATATAAAATAGGAGAGCATTTGGAGGAAGCACAGAGACGGGGGGATGAAATAAAAGAACACATCTCTGTCAACTGTTCACATGAATAAAAAGCTCTTCATTGTAAAATCTGGTTCTTGGATCAAGTGCAGTTATTTGATCAAAATGACAGTAGTTCAAAGCAGACAATCAAAGTTACTGATTATTTGCTTAACACAGTGAAGCATGTAGCAGCTAAGAAGCCTGGTGTGTCAATAGTTAGTGAAAAATTTCTGCTCTTACAGTGAAATGAAGCAGGTGAGTTGGTTCAGGCCTCTGATCAGGATTGGGTTCCCTTTGTTGGAGGTTTTGTGGACAAGTTCAGCTGTTAGAAACCTTTGGGTCGACCCACCCAGAAACTAGGGATTAGAGAGTATATACATACTAATTAAGCCTGGGATTAGTATCTTATTTTATCATCAGTCATTAAGCTTTTTTAAATGGAGAAAGATAATTCAGTTATGGTCAAATGTAAATACAAGGTTATGTCCCAGCAGCTTGATGTTCACATTTTGTCCCCATTAGGGAGACAGATCCCCATAATGTGAGTGTGTAGACAGGTTTAAGTCCCCACAATGTAGGAAAAAAATAACACACACACACACACACACACACACACACACACACACACACACACAGGAACATGTGGTCAAGGGAGGCAGACCCTCAGACCCTCACATGTCATCATGAAAAATAAAAAACAAATAATTATAAATTATAATATAAACATAATATTAAAGTTCCTCCACTGATCTGTACTGTAGATGTCACTTATAATGTATAATTCTAATCATTTCAAGCATTTTTATGAATCAGAATCGCTGGATTTGCACATTTCCTGGTCAAACAGACTGTAGAAACACAAAGTGAAGCAGTGAAGAGCTGAGACTCATGTCAGGTTGATCAGTTCCTTGCAAACTGGGTTGAGCACTTGTCTTTTGCTTTCTCGCTGTTTGTCACCACTGTAACACTTGTAGACACTTTTATTATATCTCCTTATAAAGTAACATGTCAAACACTGCTGATATTTGACATTTTGAAATCTGCAGGTCACATTGATTAAGTAGTGACACTGCAATAAAACAGCACAAATTTCTCTAAACTTCAATCTATAAATTGTTGGGTGACATCACAGGTCATGTGACACACTCTAACCTGTTTGCATACACACAACCATTATTGTCTACAATATAGAAATTGTGAAAATTTAATCTGTGAAAAAACAACACAAAAAAATGTTATGATATCCTAGTTGAGGTGAATATAGTGAAACTGATTTTACAGCATCTTGGAAATGTGTGAATATAATATAGAGCATGACTGAAGGAAGACAATATGTTCAGGGTGTTTGAGCAGAGTGAATAGTTTTAAATGTTGCTATATCTTTTCACAAGTTTTAGACGTTAAGACATGCATCTTACCACAGACACGTAAGCAGCGCAGTATCTGCAGCGGTGGATCTTGTTTCAAACGCTTCTGGAGACGCACACGTGCTGTTGTGTCTGCCACTGTCTGAATGACATTTACAGAGCAGCGAACCAACATAATTTGCACTTCTCACCTCAGCTGTGTTTCAGACCGTGCTGAGGTGAAAGTAGCACCATGTTTTGATGTGATGTACAGTCAGTTATCAAGCTCCAGTCTGGAGAGAAACTTAACGCAATATGTTTGAATTAACAGCTAAAACTCAAAGCTGCACCACTGCAGTCTTTTATCTAAGTGTGTTTGCATCTAACACTGCATCTAACCAAACACTTCTGCTCTCAGTTTGAGATCTAAGGCATCACAACGTGTGACACAGACAGGGACAAATAAAGACAGACAAGAAATGCAAAGCTGTATGAAAAAGATTTTAATTGGAACCAGTTTAAAATAATGTCACTGCACAAAAATAAAGTTGAGCTGCCGCCTCAGTTCCTTCCTGATCTAATGTCAGAATAAACTGCACCTGTAACCACTTCTTTTGTAGATATAGGGCGAAGGTTTACTTCTGCTTTTGACCGAAAAGTTACAGCTGCATAGTTGAGGTCATCTGGGCTCTGACCCTGTGAATTAAAGCACTTTCAGTCACTCTGTTCTGTGTGTGTGAGAGGAATACGACAATATAATTGTTTCACAAATGACTTGAAGTAACTGGTGCACAAACATCACCTCTATCTGTTGTGGAATCTGTTCTTCAAGATGAGCTACAGGACGGAAACAACATGTTTGGTTAACTAACACCGTTCAAAATGATTATTGTTTTTAACGTGAATTATAGACATGTAGCTCAGAAATAGGATGTGAAAATATAGTCACATTTAGTACAAGTATCTTTGTTCATTTTGATGATCAGACCGACGATGACCATGATGAGGAGAATAGCCAGAACACCGAGGATAACAGTCGTCTTTGAAATTCCATCAAACACATCTACAATACAACACACACCAGACACAGACAGGGAGAATTTATAGTATAGTTTCATAGCATTTTTACAGGAAACAAATATGTCACATTGACTAAAACACAGAGTTGAGACAACAATCTTACCTTGAACCTCTAAATACGTTGCTTCATCAATAACCGGGTTACTGACTGTGATGTATCCACAGAAATACAGTCCAGAGTCAGAAACATCCAATTGTTTGATTTTGAGTAAAAGAGTGGACATGTTTGATGTCCCCTCGTATCGACCATTGTCAAATCCTTGACAGTATGAAACAGATCCAGAGTGCTCATACATAGAAAGAAGACAGTGGGGCTTCAGTCGCTTGACTACTCTGAACCAGATTATCTGAGAAGGACGACTGCTGAAGTTTTTACACAGCAAAGTGACGTCTTCACCAGACTGAACCTCAACATTGTGAAAGTCCAAAGCAGAAACACAGAAGCAGCCTGAAACAGACACGACGCTGGTAAAGATGCAGAACTGTTAACAAAGATCTTTACATCAATCACTTTACAATCACTGTGGATGTTTTTTGATGCCAGTACTTACTGAGGCTGCAGAGAAGTAAACCTGCTATCGGCTGGAAGTTCCTCATTGTGCATATGATTTGTTCCACTCCTTGTCTCTGCATCACAATAACACATGACCATCTATATATATGTCGTGCTCATCAACACTCCCTCCCCTCACACTGATGACACTCATGATACAGATCATTTGATGCGTGTGCTGGCTGCTGTTAACATTGTTAACATTGTTAACATTTTGAAAGTTATATGTTGTGAAAAAACAGTTTCTTCATTGTTCATTGTTCATAATATATCATTACAATGACACTTGACAACAGAAGTCTGAGTAGGTGGAGTATTTGCATCCTCCCCACATCCCTTACTCACTGCCTCATTTCTCGAGGCCAGACACAGAGCCTGATAATAACACATGGTTGATGAACGTATGCTACAGGTGTAAAATATTCAAGCAGTTTTGAAGTTCAATTATTCACCTGAAGCAAGAAGTGTTACCTGGAAATTCACTTCACCCTCAAAACCCTCATGTTGTCTTCTGTTTTTTAACCTATTTTATATTACAAGTGTGTATTCTATGTGAACAAACAAATTAAACAAACCCTAAATATAACGACTGTAGCTGATTATTTGACCTGTAGAGACAAAAGGTAAGGATCAACTTTAGTCATGTGGCAGATTTTCTTAGTGTTTATGATTCTGAACATGTTATAAATATATATAGTCAACATTTACTGTAGCCACATTCAAGACAGATAAAAGGTTACACTCTATTTTGTGACACTTGGAAATAATAGCAAGTGCCCTGCTGATACCTTTCAGAAGTCAAAAATGGTGACTATTAATAGTATTTCTCAGAATGCAGAGGCCCTTGCTGCCTGTGGTTTGCGGTATAATGCAAAACTGAAGGCCAAGTTTCCTCTAATGGAGACCTCTCTGATGATGCAGATCATGTGACACGTATTTCTGCTGCTGTTGAAAGTATCACAGTTTAAAAAAAAAAACACCACGCAGCTGAAGATTTGTCTTCCTGTGGCTAAAACTTAACTTTAGGCCGACAAAGACAAAGCTAAAAAAACCAGCCACCAGTTCACAATTGATCAAATTACACTTCTCTCAACCTGCTACTATTTTGTTTGGTAAAACGCAGAAAAAGATCCAACTTGTGATTAGTCTCTAAACTGATCAAGCTAAAATCAATGGATACATGCTAAAATCAGTGTGTTTGGGCCAGAGATTAGCTTAACATAGATGAAGAGTGTCTGACTGATTGACAGATTCAGTGGAGAGTGGATGGGAATGACATGCGTGGTCCGAGGTTAACTGGCTATGAGGTAGTGACATATGAATGTGTTTGACAGATCACAGCCAATCAAATACAAATAACTCCACCGCCACATCCATCTGGACCAGTAGCTACACAAAGCTATGGGCCAGTCCACCAAAGACACATAAAAATCAATTTTCAATTCCCAATTTTCCTGCAGCAAATGGGAAAATTCCCAGTACTTCTGGTGGCCAGTCTGCACTCAACTAAATATAAAGATTGACATAGTATGTTTCCACCAATACTACTCTGAAGTTTCTGGTTTCTGACAATCAGACCAGTGATGTGGAGAAAAATGGGGACATTGATATATCTGACACTTGATGTATCTGAGCTGTTGTACAGGGGGTTTGTTGGGCAGAGGTGCTGTCTTGTACATATTTGTCATTTTGTTCAAACTTGCTACATGTTAAATGAATTACAATCAGAAGTTCATATGAACACATGAATGCACTATTATTACCAAGTTGAAATCAAAAGGCTCATCTTGTTTTCAACTTGTCAGTGTGTGTGTGTGTGTGTGTGTGTGTGTGTGTGTGTTTCCTCACGGTAAAACATGGACCTGGAGACGTCCACTGTAGCTCAAACTACAATGGGGTTCAGGTTGGTTTGAATACTTTGGCAGGTCTCTGTCTGTCTGTCTCCACAATAATGTCACAGTAATGCAAGATGTAGTCTGGAAACTTAACAAGAAAAGAGGTCTCAGTTGTGCTCAGACCACACTGTGCTGCCTCTTCCTGTCTCACCGCTGTGTAACTCCCTCGCTCCTCCTCTGCTGCAAACTCCTTCTAACCGTCACTCTTCTAAAACAATGTGTACACTCATTAATGTCCCTCCTGTCTGCTCTTCATCATATAGATCAAACAAAATATATCCAGTGCTCTGCCAGCTTAGTCAAGGTAAAAGCAACAAGGTCATCTTACCCTTAACCTCTAAATATGCTGCTTCATCAATAACTGTTAATCAATAACAATAACTGGTTATGAAATATCCACAGAAATACAGTCCAGAATAAGAAACATCCACTTGTTTGATTTTGAGTAAAAGAGTGGACATGTTGGATGTCCCTGCATATTGAGCATTGTCCAATTCTTTACAGTATGAAACAGATCCAGAGTGCTCATACATAGAAAGAAGACAGTGGGGCTTCAGTCGCTTGACTACTCTGAACCAGATTATCTGAGAAGGACGACTGCTGAAGTTTCTACACAGCAGAGTGATGTTTTCACCAGACTGAACCTCAACATTGTGAAAGTCCAAAGCAGAGATGCAGAAGCAGCCTGAAACAGACACGACGCTGGTAAAGATGCAGAACTGTTAACAAAGATCTTTACATCAATCACTTTACAATCACTGTGGATGTTTTTTGATGCTAATACTCACTGAGGCTGCAGAGAAGTAAACCTGCTATCGGCTGGAAGTTCCTCATTGTGCATATGATTTGTTCCACTCCTTGTCTCTGCATCACAAAACACTTGACCATCTATATATGTCGTGCTCATCAACACTCCCTTCCCTCCTATGATGACTCATGATACAGATCATTTGATGCGTGTGTTGGCTGCCGTTAACATTTTATGTTATATTAAGTTACATGGTGTGAAAAAACACCACAAACTTTGCAGCTGAAGGACTGTCTCTGTGACTGAGACTTGTCTTTGGGCTGACTCAGCCCAAAACCTATGACTAGTTCACAATTAAATTATTCAATTCCATCTACAAGACAGCATTAGCCCTGCTACACAATGAGTACATATCATACTGATACTTAGTAATGAAAATAGTAATTACTTAAGTAGTACTTAAATCAATGAAGCAATAAAATTCAGATTCAAACATCTGAATGTTAGATATGTCACATCAAATAATACAAAGGAAAATGCCTTACAGACACTTATATTAAGTGCTAATATTACTAATATTAAGATTATACGGATCCATATAAGGTTTTATTTAATTTAATTTGCTGCTAAACTGCATTAGCATTCAGTATCTGAGACTATACTCTCTACTCTTTGTGTAACATGAGATCCAAAAAATTTTGTATGTTTATAACTCATACCAACAACTGTCTTGCTGCACAATATTCAGCTCTGTGACACCCACACACACACACACACACACACACACACACACACCCACACACCCACACACACACACACAATGTAGCTTTAGCTCCATCTTACTCTTACTGTGGCTCCTAAATAAAACACCAGTCAAGTTTTTTTGAAACTTTCATTTGCTTTATGTAAAAGAGTAAAGTTGAAGCAGAGAGTCACTTCGTAGGACTACAGATACTGTATTACAGCTTTTGACAGTCATGCTTATTTTCATCATACCAACCACACTAAACCCAAAAAATACATTGTTATGACATAGCATCATCTCAACTCTGAGCTGCTGTTCCACTGGTTTACTGGGGGTATCTGATGGCAGAGTACAAAACAGTTTGATTTAGTTCTCTCTCTGATCCAGACTTTATGTTCCTTCTTGCTTTTGGATGGAAAATTGGATCTCCATAGGTCAGTTCAGGAGTCTGTGAGAAAACATAAATCATCGTCATCATCATCAGTTGAAAACTGAACTCATATAAAACTGTGTTTGGATTAAATCTCAATCTAAGGTTATATATATATATATATATATATATATATATATATATATATATATTTTTTTTACCTGACTGTGTTGTGGATTCTGTTCCTCTCTATTTGCTAAATGACAGAAACATGTGGTCAGTTCATTTTTCTAAAAAAATATTAAGACTTTTTAACAAAAGGAAGGAAGTTTTACATTTGTCATGTTAAATAAAAGTAAGTACCTGTATGATGTTTCTTGATTTTGACAACCAGAATAATGACGATTACAATAAGTAAAACAATCAGACCACCCAGGATCACACTTGTCAGACTTTTTAGACATCCCCAGAGAGGAAGAGCGCGATGATCTGCAGAGGGGTATAAAGATTCTCTTGTGGAATTTCAAAAGCCACCAAAATAATTCAAGAGTTCTCTCTAGAGTTCTCTCTAGAAAGAAAGAGAATGACCATGACCACACATGCAGGAGAGGAGGAGAAAGGAGGAGAAAGACTAAGATCTATCAAGCTCCTGTGAACAGGATTATTCCTCTCTGATCCATGTCTGGTCATAGAGATGTACAGCCTCTTTAGTGGCACAAAAATGCTGTTTATGTCGACATTAAAAATATAACTTCACTTATTAGCTACCTGGCAAGGCTCGCTGCTACTGTGATATTTCTGCGCACATAGGACTGATTTGTTTCTTTTTTTGGCAACTAACATTACTCAAAGGCCTCTAACAGTGGAATATAGGTTCAAATGTGCCGGAGTTGGTATCTTACCTTGAACCTTTAAATATGTTGCAGTGTACATTACTTGGTGTCTGGAATTTTCACTCAAGTAAACCCCACAGAAGTAAAGTCCAGAGTCAGATAAATCCACTGGGTTGATGTTGAGAAAGAGAGTAGTGATGTTGGACGACATATTAAATTTGTCATTTTGAAATCCATCACAGTATGAGACATTGGTATCAGAACTAAATATAGAGCAGATGCAGCTGCTGTTGGGTCCGTTGTCCAGTCTGAACCAGGATATGTGAGTCATCACACTGCTATAATTGGTGCACATCAGTGTGACTTCTTCACCAGACTGGACCTCCACAGTGTGAAACTGAGAAACTGAGACCGAGATCCAACCTGGAACAAACAAACAAAACGTAACTTAGTCATAAACTTATGATTCCACAGGAATTAAACAATGCATGTAACATATGTTCAGTTTAAGACTAATGTACTGGAGACATGTTGTACTTACTGAAGGTCCAGATTAAAGCTGATATGACGGTGAAGTTCATTGTTGTGTGAACAGTCGGGCTGCGTCAGTGTAATGTCAGAGACTGAAGTGTGCAACAGTAACAGTGGTCTTAGTGTAAAGAGGCGGAGTCTTCCTTAGTCAATCCCGTCAGACTGACAATTTACGGTAAATGCTTTTAGGCCTTTTATCTTGTCTTCCTACATCAGGATCCCTCACACAGGTACACAGTGGTGCTGTCTAGGCTGTATTGAAACAGATTGTTTCAAACTGTTATTCATCATCATCCATTCACCATAAATGATTTTTTATCAGTAATACAAGTTGAACTCTTACCTGGACGGGGCTCATTTCTGGATATTAGCAGGGTTGAGCAAGTTTAGATATCACAGTGAAGATGGATGAGACCTTCACTCTCTGTGGATTTCATCCATCTGTCAAATCAAAAATGTACAGACCTTAGCAGCGAAAATGTGTTGTTTTTTCTTGATGCGCAGGTGTCACACTTTGACAGGCGTTTTTTCACAAGAATGATGTGGTGCGCTTCAGCATGACTACTGAGTTCATAAAGTGTGACTTGTGATGAGAGGGAGGACAGGATGCCTCACTGATCTATGGGGTATGAGCTAACTGTTAGTCGTTTGCTGAGTTGTTGCTGAGTGGATTCACAAGTCACTAGTTACAGAGATGACTTAAAGTCATGAGCTAAGCCGTAATTCATAGCTCAATACATCCTCATTAAAAGCTGTTTCCAATTAGCCACCTCTTTCATGATTGCTCTACAAATATAATGAATTCAAAGTATATAGTATTTTTATTTTCTGTGAATTAAGTTGTGTGGTTGTGATGCAGAGAACTGACAGCTGAGCTTCATCTGTCTGCGATCTCACTGATGATGCAGATATTTATGTAGACAAGGTCAAACACTGAACTAACAATATACCATGTCATCATACAGTACATATACAGTTGTTATTTTGCAGCGGAGATGATTCAGTTTGTTTTATGGCACCAGACACTCAGTCAGTTTTCACTAGTTTATTTCACACTTTTTCTAACAAACCGTTAGAGCCTGTGATTTTCACCTCGTCTGAGCTCAGACCACACTGAGCTGCCTCTTCCTGTCAAACATGTGACTCACTCAGTCACTCACTGCTGCAGACAGTGAAGTAGCAAAAACCAATCACATTCTTTAGACAAGATGAATAAATCAGACTGTAGCTGAGAAAGAGAGTGGGATAAAACAACAATGATTTCACATCTGTTATTAATAGGAGCTGAAGCTGAATTTGACTCTTGTGTCTATGTCCTGACAAAATAAATAACATGAATCTCCACCTCTCTCTGATGGAGGCCTCCTGCTTCTGATTGTGGTGGAGCACAAACTCAGTGCTGCGTCCTTCAGGTCACCAGAGTCCAGATTCTGTTGATCAAAGTGTTTACAATCACACATCTGACACAGCTGAGGTGCTGAGATGAATTTAAATACGTCACCGATCAATCACCCAAAGTTATTACAGTGTTCTTTAAAACACAAAACATAAACAATAACATCTGCTCTCATATAACCTTTAATTCAACATGAACTTCATTTTAAAATGAGATTCGCATGAGTCCACTGTGGATACTGCTCTTGTCATAACTATCAGCTAAAAGACAGAAACAATAATTTTAATAATAAACATGCAAGTACCTGTATGAAGGTTCCTGTAATTGACAATGAGAACGTTGACAACTATCATGGGAAAAATAATCAGACCGCCTAGGATCACACTGGTCAGAGTTACTGGTTTGTCAGATTTTTCTACAAGAAACATCATTAGATAATTCCAATTCCAATGGCGCCTGTATAGCCGAATGGTTGGCGTTACGCTTGCGTATATATGCTGTTCAGCTGTTTACCAGTTGACCAAGTTGTTTACCAGTTGATTTACCAAGTTGAACTTTCCTGTGTGTCTTCACCCCACTCTCCTCACTGTTTCTCTACACTGTCTCTTTCATTAAAAAAAAAAACTAATATAACCTAACACACACACACACACACACACACACACACACACATATATATATATATATATATATATATATATATATCAGGGTCAGAATCAGCTGAACCAATGGGTCCAGAGACTCACTATTCCATGCTATGACTATTCAATTGAATGAATGAAACAAGAGGCAATGTACAAAAAAACAAAAAACAAACAAACAAACAAACAAACAAAAAAACAGTTTTAATTATTGATACTCTTTTTAGTTATGCAATGTGCACCAAGGTGGTATTAAAGACACAGCAACAGGTTAAGGCCAAACTGTTAATACCATGAAATGCCTTATACAACCCAGAAAACCACACAAAGCAAATTATTCAAATACACTAACTAAAAGAACAAGAGTAAACATCCCCAACAAAGGCACACCTAGCAATAAGGGGTGAGGGGGAAACAAGCAGGGGAAGCCAGCCAGCGAGGAGACCCGACAGGGACACAGCTAGGTCATATGCTACACTGCCATACACCACACACAGGCAGCTAATGTGCTGCCCCAGCAGAGATTTGTTGCTAATTTAACAATGCACCACAATCAGACAGCAAATACACTCTATCGCTGAAGTATGATAATTAGTTTGACTATACACTACACTCAACCTGAGGATCACAGTAACAGTACACCGCGCACAAATAAAACTTCATAGCACCACACCACACAGGCTGGTATGACCAGCACACTAGAGACAAGCCCTCACCACCCCTCTCGTGTTTCCCCGCCCCGGCTGATGGAGGGAAAAAAAAGGCCTCAGCCTCGCCAAGTAAATATACCAATAAAGAAATAAAGAAACAAAACAAATGAAAAAAAAATGGAGGTGGTTTTACATACCCTTAAGGTGCAGTATTACACACTGATATTTCACTGTGGGCCTAGTGCTACATTAGATCTTATTTTAACAGTTACAATGGGAAAAACAGTGGCTACAGTTGGCTCCTGTTACAGTTTGAGCTGGCATCCTACCATGCAGATAGGCAGAGGCTTTTGGCACGCTTAACTCCTTAAAATCCCCACTTCACACACATGTGGTTGACTATCCTTCCCACTTAGATGTTGCGTGAGTCAGGGAACTTCGGTGTGGTATGATTGCTAAGGACTACTGCCACCCACCAGGAAACAACCGGACTTGCTTGAGCACCGCTCTATGTTATATAACCGCCAGCCGAAACTGCACACTATCCATGCTCTCACCACTGCTGCGCTGTTCGGTTTCAGACAGAGAGTGAGGCTGCATTGCAGGCTACCTAATCTACCTGTGTTTCCGTGTCACGTAAACATCAGGTGACCCACTAGACCTCTCCTCCACCTGCGCTCCAACCATGCGCGACCAACCGCACAACCTGTCTGACAGCTTCTCCCCCTCCCACCCATCACATATTTATGTGTACAAGGCTTTTATTTTGAGCGACTGGCCCAAATAAAGAGCTGTACAGGAGGGACCTTGTATGGACCCAGGACAGGGACATGAATTGGTGGGGTGTCCTCTGGGTCCCTCCAAGATGAGAACAGTGATAGGCAGGGAGTCCTCCTGGAAGAGGAACTCTAGGTGGCACAACAGGAAATGGAGAGGTGATTTCATGGAACCTCGACACTGGAACAGAAGAGGTGATGGCATGGACGCTTACTGTTGGAACGAGTAGAGGAAGGGAATCAGCCAGGTGCCTCGACACAGGGACTGGGACTGGGACCAGAACTAGTGAGTCATCAGGTGAGACCCTCAATACAGGAACAAGAAATGGAATTAGAAAGGCACCAGCCAGGACTGCTGGTGGAACATGAACAGTACCCAACGCTGTTTCCTTGTTCTGGGGGCCACTCTACCCAGTGGGTGTGGAGCTGGGGCCAAGCGGGTGGCCCAGAACAGAGGGGCCATATGCCAGTTTGGATTTAGAGTTGTCAAAATCATTCAAGAGTTCTGTAAACAAAAATTTAAGATGAGGAGATGGGGAACTGGATTAGAATCTGGGAACTAGCAGTCGACTAGCATGCTGGAGACTAGCAGGGTGGAGCTCAGGATGGTAATAAAAATACATGAGTGAGACACATAATAAAGAAACCAGGAAAAACATTTCAAAATAAAACAGAAAATGACACAATATACTAAAACAGACAAGCCAAAAGCAGACCATTACAGTCAAATGTTTATTCAAAAGCTCACAACCAGGGTGTAGAACAGAACGGCTGCTGTATCATATTCCCCATATTTACAGTGTAATTTACAGAAAATGCAGTTTTCTAAAAAAAAAAAAAAAAAAAAAAAAATCACTCGTTATTTTTAATTCCATCAGAGTATACACTTTTATAAAAGGGTTTTACTTTACTAGTTAGAGAACATTAGATTGACCACATTTACTGATTCAATCTTCAAAGAACTCACTGTATGAACAGAATTTAACTTTCAAACTTTCTGTCAGTGTTGTCATGAGATTCATTGCAGCCGCTGAACAAAGTCAAGAGAAATGTTACTTTGAGCTAATTATTAAATGTACATATTTAGCAGAGGGATAGAAACCACATGAATTTTATATTTATCTTAACTTCACACAAACTTAAAAAGTGACATTTACTCCTATAAAGCTTTGAGTTAACAGACCTGATGGTTTCCACCCACTCCCCTCCCTGCTCAGACCACACTGTCTCTTCCTGTCACACTAGTGATGTGTCTCTCTCTCACTCTGTCACTGCTGCAGACTCCATCTAACTCACTATAAGACAATCTGAACTGTCAGCACTGTCTTTATCGCTCCTCCTCCATCAAACATCAATCATGATCATTTGCTTTCAGATGTATAATGAGATGATTAAGACCCACCCATCACTACATCACAAAAACAAGCATAATACTTTCAATCAGGTTTCACTAAAAGGACAGTCTAAACTAAATTCAGTCTCTGTAAACAACAATCAATTGTGACTGATAATAATCCTTGTTTTAAGCGTATTTGCGGCACTCGCAATCATAATGGTTTTGGGTCCCCGAACAGGACTTGATACACCGATCTTGGTGTATATAATATCCACAGTTCTTGGTAGTATTCTTGGTAGTTTATGTTGACTAATGCATTACCTTCTTAAATATAACTAGTAAAATGCGAGATCAAACAATATGCATACTTTAGAAAATAAAATCATTCAAGCGTATAGGTAAGTGTAAGGTCAAAATGCATACCAGTTACGCAAAATGCATATATGTTGGCAGGTCTGTACCATGGTTTACATGAGACTATTTGAGGGTGGAGTACACAACATCTTGGTCCAGTTTTCTCTCTAATCCAGACTTTATGTTTCTTCTTGTTTTTTGACAGAAATATATATCAGCATAGTTTGGTTCGGGAGTCTGTGAGAAAACACAAAATCATTAGTTAAAAATTGCAACAAAACTACTGAACTGCTTAAATTAAATCTTAATGTAATATTATGTCTTGATTACCTGACTGTGTTGTGGATTCTGTTCATCTTTATTTGCTAAAAGACCAAAATATTTGCTCAGTTCATTTTTTAAAATAAAACATGAATACTATTTTGACAGGATCCTTTGCATTAGTAAAGTAAAAGACAAAACAAAACAAACAAACAAAAAAAAAACAAACAAAAATAAAAAGTACCTGTATAAAGTTTCCTGATTTGAACAGCCAGAACAATGACGACCATGCCAAGTAAAATACTCAGACCACCCAGGATCACACTGGTCACATTCACTGGTTCATTAGACTTTTCTACAAGAAACATCATTATATGTAACATTTTATATAATATTCCATCTTTTGTTGTTTGAGACAAGTTTTTTTTGGCACTGTCTAAAAAGGACTTGTTGAAGGGCCCGGGTATCCATGTGGTTAACCACTTTGGCACATAAGCCATACAGCGACGCCAGTTCGTCTGGGATGATAATTTCTGCGTGTCATTTCCCCACCTTCCTGGCCAATTTTCACTAACCTATCAATAAAGGCAAATATGGCCAAAAATATCTTTAAATAAGACTTATATCTTTGTTTTATACATACTGAAGATTTTACAATCTTACCTTCAACCTTTAAATACGTTGCAGTGTACATTACTGGCTGTCTGGAATTTTCACCTAAGTAGAATCCACAGAAGTAAAGTCCAGAGTCAGATAAATTCACTTGGTTGATGTTGAGAAAGAGAGTAGTGATGTTGGACGACATATTAAAATTCCCATTTTCAAATCCATCACAGTATGAGACATTGGCATCAGAACTGAACACGGAGGAGATGCAGCTGCTGTTGGGTCCGTTGTCCAGTCTGAACCAGGATATATGAGTCATCACACTGCTATAATTGGTGCACATCAGTGTGACTTCTTCACCAGACTGGACCTCCGCAGTGTGAAACTGAGAAACTGAGACCGAGATCCAACCTGGAACAAACAAACAAAACGTAACTTAGTCATAAACTTATGATTCCACAGGAATTAAACGATGCATGTAACATATGTTCAGTTTAAGACTAATGTACTGGAGACATGTTGTACTTACTGAAGGTCCAGATTAAAGCTGATATGACGGTGAAGTTCATCGTTGTGTCAGGCTGCGTCAGTGTAATGTCAGAGACTGAACTGTGCTGTGGTCAGAGTGGTCTCTGCATCTAAAGGTGACTGCTTTTTCACTGTCTTGTTGCTCAAATTAACAGCGGAAATAGTTTGCATGTCAGAACCACAACAAATATGAGATAAAGTTAACAGAATAAAAAAAATTAATATGAATCAAATGTATAAAAGTCTAATCTTCATTTTTTTCCCCCAGTTTTATCATAATTATCATTTTATTATCAGAATACCTCATTCATTGGTGTAAAAAATACTTATAACACATACTTCTGCTATTAACAGGTTTGGTCATTGACCTCAGAATGTATTTTTGTGCTCATGGCCACTTACCACCGGAACAACAAGTATATTTATATTGCTTTAATACCTGTGTGTAATTAACATCTCAGCTGAGCTCAGAGCACACAATGCTGCCTCTTCCTGTCAGATAACTGATCTTTTTCACATCACTTAATATAAGTGTCAGTGTAGGACGATTGTTACTGATGTGTATACTGGCTTTTTTTCCATCAAACAGTTATAAACTGAAACAAAAAGCAAATAAGATAGTTGTTGTTCTGTGGTGTTTAATGGTGGTGTTTAGTAATGTTGTTCTGCATGCACAGTTTATGGACACCTTAAAGGAACTTTAACATTTGTAGTTAACATTTTAACTGGAAGTAGTTTTAGTGTTTTATCTGTTAATGAAATCACACTTGAAAATGGACATCTACGTCTAGAAATACATTCCAGACCTGTCAATAAAAGCTACAGAAGCCAAACAAGTAAATTAGGTTTCAGAAGAGTGGAGTAATTGAGTTGTACTTCTTACTGAGACTACAGAGAACTAAATCTGTCAGGGTAAAGTTCACCACTGTGTGGATGGATAGGTGCATGTGTCTTTAACTGGTCAGATAAACACTTACACGAAAAAAATGTCATGTTTCATTTTAGCTGCAAGAAAAAGAAAAAAAATCCTCAAACTATTCATGCACGCAGTCAGGCTGAAGGAGCTCTACAAGGCCTGGTTGGCTTGTGAGAGGCAGCTTGGTCTCACAAGCCAATCAGGCTTGTGGTGGAAAGAATACTTCGAGGAACTTCGAGGATGTCCTCAATGCTGCCAACACATATTCTGTGGAGTCTGTTGCCCCCACAATCTGGACCCAGACGAAGCCGCAAGATGAGACAAGACCCCATTCATATAGTGTCATTCATATATAGTGTCATTTTCAGGTTTATGCAAAGTAGCTGCTTGAAAGAGGTTGGTAAATGTTACTTTTGGCAACATTTCACAAGTTGATGATAAATCTATTCCACACAGAAATGTAGAGGTTTATAAAAGACATTTCTTTAGCAAGAGATGTGGTTTATCTTTCTATTCATGCACAAAATTAGTGCAGATGATACCTGATGCTGGTGTGGAAATTGTCACAGCCTCAAATCAAGAAGGTTGTGGGTGTGAACCTCAATTTCCTCAAACAGAAAAAAACACACAGGTTAAATGTCAACTCTTGAATTGTCAGTAGATGTGAATATGAATCACTGTCTATGTGCATATAAGGTTATTTACCAGTCACTGATGTCTCATATTTTTGGTGGGGTTTGTCTGAATAGAGCTGGTTGTGTTGTGTTATGTTATTGAGTCAAAGCAGAATGAACACCATGGACAGAGCTCACCATGTTTTATATGAACGTAGCTGTTATTTTATCAATGAGTTGTATGACTGGTATTGGGACCGTTAATGTCTTGTTCTATTGTTGGACACTATTTATCCACAGAAATGTGATCGCTGAAGCACCTTACTCCATATTAATGGCATTTTAATCGTTGGGTATTTTTAATAATTTGTTTGGATTGGTTTGTTTGTTTGGATTGGTTATGTTTTTGTCATATCTTGTCATATCTAACATCTTTTTGGTTTATTTTTCATCCAACCCTCTGTTGACTGAGACAAGATAGGATTCATGAGCCCAAGCTGAGATTTGAATTTGTCTATCAATAATCAATAGAGAACACATCTCATCTTTAAGGACAACCCAATCCAATTTACTATCCTTCATGCAGTGCTTGGCTAATTTGGCAATTTCTTTTAAGATTTCTTGGCAATTTTTTTAAGATATATGTATTTTTTTGGCATTTTGTATTTTGCCTTTATTGACAGGACAGTGAAGTTAGTCAGGAAAGTAGGGAGAACAGTGGGGGAATGACAAGCAGCAAATGATCGTCATAGCTGGGGTTTGAACTGGCTGTGTGGCTTATGAGTCAAAGCGCTTCGCCCTAACCACTCAACTATTCGGTCACTCCAATTTGACAATTTCAAATCAAATTTGATAAAGCCTCTTGTCTGACAGTCTCAAACCTGATTTATCTTTTGGGACACACAAGTTGATAATGGTCTTTGGTCTCCTTCCTTCCAATAAAATTTCTTTTTCTATTGATTAACAATCAATTAACAACATCATAGTTGTGTAATTCAGCTGGGGTGCAACAAATATCAGAGACAAACGTGGCTCTGAGAAACTTACGCAGACACGAGGTGAACATGCAAACTCCACACAGAAAGAGCATGTGCAGTGTGTGTGTGCAGCTCTGTGTCTTGTAGTAATTGTCCAATTTACTGTCATCCAAAAACACATGAATTATGTGATTAAAGTCTCCAGTTGGAATAATGTGACCCTCCATCTCCCCTTAAGAAGAAGTTAGGGTATTCTTTATTGGGATCATATGTGTTACACAGCATCATTGTTATTATGTTAATAATGACCTCTGTACAAACCATTCCACCAGTGTGAGCTTAATTTGTATCTTTTGGATAAAAAAAAAGAAGAAAATATCTGGTGGTATTTCAGTGAGTCTGTGTAAATAAAACATCAGTTGATCAGAACAGCTGTTGAAATATGACGATTTGTTCACTTGAATGTTTCTATGCTACACATGATGTAGATGTCAACACAGTGTTTTAACAGTGGACATTTGCAAATGGGAGCAGTCTCACACATTTTCTTGAATATTTTCTCTACAGTGTTAAAGTGACGTTTGAACCTTTATGTGACTATAACACAAGAAAACTGCTCAGTGAATGTTATAACAGCAACAACATGTTCAGTTGTTGTTCCACCCAGATTGGACCTGTTCCTTTGTCACCACGGTAACAATCATAAACAACTGTAAGGTTTAGGTGTGGTTTCATTTAGAAACAAATAACCGACAATCTAAAAGACAGTTTAATGTGTGAAACTTGTGCATCGTACCAACCAACCATCCACCACATGCTCCTCCTCCTTTGACTCTGTTGTTCTTTCTGTTCTGTGGTGTGTGGTTAAGATGCAGAGAGCTCATGTTCTCCCATCACCCTGTCTCTTCCTGTTAAACTAGTGATGTGTATCTCTCTCACTCTGTCACTGCTGCAGACTCCATCTAACTCTCACTTTAAGACAGTTTTTCATCAGTGTCTTTATGGCTGCTCCTCCAACAAACACCAATTTTTGTTCTTTTGTTCACAGATACAGATACATAATGAAATATTAAAAACCTTCACAATTTGCATGAACACAGAATCTGTGTTGTACAAAAATGCATCAGCTCTTCTTCTCTACTTCTCACTTTACAGGATTACAGGATTTTATTTAACCTTTTGACAGTGATGATGATTCCTTCCTCATACAAACCACAAAAACCTCAAAACACATACACACACTGATATGATAAAGAATCAGCTCCACTCTGAGCTGCTGTACCAGTGGTTTCCTGAGTCTATCTGGTGGCAGTGTAGACAACCTCTTGTTCCATCTCTGTCACTGAACCAGACCTTTTGTGCCTTCTACCTTTTGGGAGGAAATACAACGCTGCATAGTTGACTTCATCAGAGCTCAGATTCTGTAAATGAAAATACTGAGTCACTCATTTCATTCAGCTGAGACTGTGGTAAAACATAAAACCAGTGGTTGTAAACTGAACTAAACTGTAAAACATATAAAACTAGACTTAGATCAAATTCAGTCTAAGGTTATGTTTTGTTTACCTGACTGTGTTGTGGATCCTCTTTATTTGCTAAATGAGAAAAACATCTTGTCAGTTCATTCTTCCACAAAATATTCATGTTTCTTTTGCAATTGTGAAGTTAAATAAAACACATGAGTACCTGTATGACATTTCTTGACTATGACAACCAGAATAATGATGACTATAATGAGTAAAACAATCAGACCACCCAGGATCACACTGGTCAGGCTTGTCAGACATCCCCAGAGAGGAAGAGTACGGCGATCTGTGGAGGAGGAAATGGCTCTTTGGTGAAATGTCAAAGAGCGGCAAAAGAATTCAAGAGCTCTCCTCTTTAGAAAGAAAGAGGATGACCATGACCACACATGCAGGGGAGGAAGACTAAGATGTGTCCTCTGTGATCCATGTCTGGTCACAGAGGAGGAAAGAGATGGTGTCAAGGTCACAAAGTCTGAGAATCTCAGACAGCAGGTTGAGAAGAAAAAGAGCCAAATACATGAATGAGACGATCAAAGACTTAATACCAACATTGAGTGGTTTCTTACCTTGCAACTTTAAATACGTTGCAGTGAACATTGCTGGGTGTCTGTAAGTTTTACCCATGTTTTCTTGACCCAAGTAAATTCCACAGAAATAAAGTCCAGAGTCAGATAAATTCACTGGGTTTATGTTGAGAAAGAGAGTAGTGATGTTGGACGACATATTAAATTTGTAATTTTGAAATCCATCACAGAATGAAAAATTGGCATCGGAGCTGAGCATGTAGGAGATGCAGGTGGTGTTGGGTCCGTTGTCCAGTCTGAACCAGAATATATGAGTCATCGCTCCGCTATAATTGGAGCACATCAGTGTGACTTCTTCACCAGACTGGACCTCCACAGTGTGAAACTGAGAAACTGAGAGAGAGATCCAACCTGGAACAAACAAACAACATGTAACTTATGTAACTGTTAGTCATGTAACATATGTTTGGTTTTAGACTAATGCACCGGAGACATGTTATACTTACTGAAGGTCCAGATTAAAGCTGATATGACGGTGAAGTTCATCGTTGTGTGAACAGTTTGACTGCACCAGTGTAATGTCAGAGACTGAACTGTGCAACAGTAACAGTAGTTTCAGTACAAAGAGGCGGAGTCTTCTTTTATTGATATCATTGCTCATACTGACAATTTTCTGTAAATACTTTTAGGAAAATAGTATCAAATTAAAAGCTGCAAGAATGATAAGTGAACTTTTCTAATGTGTTTGTTTACGCCTTAGATTAAATTTATTTCTTTAGTGATCAGTTTGTGTAAGTCTTTGTCTTTACAGCATGAGGAAGTGTGTGATCACACCTAAACCACCATCTGAAGGTGTACCTCAGTTGAGGACCCAATCTGCTACAGAGCATCTGTAGCAGACAAGAACGGAAATGTCTTGTGACAGAAGCAGCAGTAAATGGCTCTTACATTCAGGGCCTGTCTGGTCTCATGGAGATGCATGTTACCATGGACTCTGCCTGGACGTCTTCACTTTTGTCCTTCATGGCTGCAGCAGGATCATTCCTCTGTACTGACAGGAACATAATCTTCAAAACATTACATTAATCAATTTATTAATCTAAATTGATTTATTAATTATATTATTATTATTAAAATTGTACATCTTTACTGACTCATCATCCAGACATCACAAGGTAGATTTGTGTCTTTTTGTGTTTGTTCTAGGGAACTTGACTTTTACTGTCATGTACAGACAGCAATGAGCCCACATAAATTACTCTGCTACTTTCACTATTGTGCTGCTAATCTCTGCTTTTCTCTCCCACTCACTGTACACGCAACCTACTCTCTGAGCTCTCTCTGAAAGTGGCTACACTACTTTTGCAACAGTGTGTTGCGTCAGCCTTCAAAGACCTGCACAGACAAGATCAATCACGGTGTCATTTGGAGGAAAGTGCAGTTTCCACGCACATGTGCATCACATACATTTGCATCTATAGCTCCTGAACAAGTCAATGTTGTCAGTTAAAGGAAGAAAAAGAATAACACAAAACATAAACTTTACCCTGACAACTGCAGCATCAGATTCATTTTAATAACACTGAAGCACAGTCACAGCTGAATAAGGTTTTATTTACTGTAAAAACTTATATAGGACTGAATTTGCAGCAGGGAAATGATTAAACTTGAATGAAGCATGGTTCAATGAAGTTGAGCCACCGTTTAGTGACTTTACTCCACCACTGTTTCACAGACTCATCACAATGTGGAGTTTAGCAGCGGAGCATCAATTTACCTATTAACAGTCCAACTTTCACCTGGACGCACGTGACATGACTCTCTGGTGGAGAAATTACTGTTCATTACAATCCAGGGGGCCCTGTTTTACCCAATTTATATCAAGCATAACACAAATTAAATTTGTGTTGTACAAATACAATAATAATTTGATATGTATTATTAATTATTTGCTCATTCATTTGTCACTGATTTGTGCAAAACTGTGGAGATAATTTCAAAATTTACTGGACATGGTTTCTATTCATAAATTTATGTATTCACATTTTTTCAGTTCCTGTTGATTTATCAACCAACAGATCATAATTAGTCTTATTCATCATGAGAAGAAGACTGGTGTAATAGAGTGAGATACAGCGTCTGACAGGAAGAGCCAACACAGTGTGGTCTGGTGTGAAAGTGATGAGGCCTGTGAAGACAAAGCTGTATGTGTCTCTGTCTCTTTTCACACTGCTCTCCTCATCATCAGACTTCACACTCAGACCACCACTTTATCTTCAAACGCTGCATCAGTGTGTCTGACATTTGATGAGCAGCTGTTTGCAGAGAGTGACACGTGCTCAACCTCACAAGGAAAACTGAATCACTGAAATATTAATAGATAGAAATATTAATGTGAAGAACATCAAATGTTACACTTGTAACTGCTGTACAGACTTTTACAAACTGATCACTGCTGAGGGTGGGTGCAGTCATTTGGTGCGAGCAAGGTGGAATAAGCATGCAGTGAAGTCTGAAATTTTTTTCCAAAAAGATGGCATTTTTATGTTGAGGCACAAAGGCATAGATAACAAGGTAGAGCAAAAAAGTTATAAAAAATGCTTAAGCAAATAAACCAAAACGACTTTGTTGAAATTAATATAACTATTGTCAGTCCAAAGTCAGAGCTCATGTCTGCTGTCAAATAACTCTACCCCCAGAATAAATCACAGCAGCTTTAAATAGAGTATGGAAAATGTGAGATTGGACCAAAACCCCAGGTGATCACAGGACAAGGGGTGTTTCAGGTAAAATACCTTCACTGGCTGCAACAACCAAATTACACCACTGTATTAAATTATAATTTAATAGTTTTAAGAAAACACATATCAAAATTCCTCAACGGTATAACTAGTATTTGGTCCACCATTTGGTTCACCTCCGCTGACCCGGAAGTCAACCGGCCATTTAAACGGAGCGAACGCGCCACGCGCTCTCTTAAACCAGCCAGAGACCGACACAGGACGCTGGTGAGATGCGCGTTTAATTCTAACACTGTTTGTGACTATTTTATCTTAAAAAAAACATACTATTCATTAACTTGATACTGTGTTGTGTGATGATTTTAACAAAGGGAAAAATGTGAATGACCGGGTACTGTCTTTAAACTGTGATGAGGTGAACGTGTCTTGTCGCAGCATTAAATTATCTCCACACAGCAGGTGATTAAATGTGGCACATACGTATATGGCTGCGACAGCGACAACGGACATGAATGATGATAGATTTAATTTACAAAGATGCTTTCAAATAATATGATTGAAGAAACAAAAAACTAAAAATTTAAACAACATTAAACAAAAGTCCATTATTACAAACACATATGCTTTGTCGCCGCCGTACTTGTCCCATCACAATCACTTAATCAACAGTGTAAGTTTCACTTCTTGTGTTTTCAGCGGTAATTTCCTCCCATTTTAACCACGTCATCTGTACAGTCCTGTAAATGACAGTCTAGATAAAATATTGTGAGTAATCTTCTCTATTTCTTCTGGCTATAATAAACCATGACGTCATTCTTAAGTGTTCACGTAGTCAAATAAAGAAACAGGAAGAAAGACGATGACAAAAAATGGATTGGAAATGAGCTTTGACATCTCCACTGTCTTAATCGAATCAAACAAGTGAATTTGTCTGACTCTGGACTCTATTACTGTGGATGTTACACGAAAGGAAACAGTCATTGGCAATCCAGAGATGATAAATGTTATATTTACTGATGACTTTATTGTTAACTTTATTTTGTCATCAATGAACAAAAAGATGGAACTAAAATAGCTAATAAAATGTAATGCACATGTTTTTACAGATAATGGAGAATCCAAGGATAAAGAAGTGGATTTAAAGAGTGAAGGTAAAGTTCTTTTTTTCATCTCTAATATATATATATATTTGTTGAAAATACCTGATGGATGAGGATGTGATGTGATGACAAACCTGATTTCATTATTGCTCCGACTGTTGAAATTAGGAAACTTGAGGTACAGCTGATTTAAAATCTGTTTCACATCTTCTTGTAAACTTGAGACAGCCAAGTGTGGTCTGAGGTGAAATCACGAGGCCTCTGAAGTCAAAGCTCTACCGGTTTTGTTTATCAACTGGGGACGTGTTCTTTCTCTCAGTGTAGTGACTGTTTTTCTCTGTAGTTTTGGTGAATTTATCAGAAGAGAATTGAAAATTTCAAAACTGCCTGTTCAATTTTCACATCCTGTAGTCACTTGTTCACATCATAACAGCAGTTTCTTGTTCATTTTGTCATTTTGCCAATAGTTTTGTAAACTTCAGCAGACACTTATGTGTAATTGGCAGATTAGCGCTCAGTTGAATAGTCTTACACTCCAAGACCAACTTGTCATTTTTTTCATTGTTTCATTCATTGTTGTTCATTGCCAAATGTTGGGAAAACCACTGTCCTCGATTATACAAACATTTTGTCAGGAGAACAGCCATAACAATGAAGTAATGTGAACTGTATATACAGAGCTGTTATAGTGTATAATTTGTATACTTGGAAAACAAAGTAGGCAACAGAGTGTTGATTGAGTTTTCTCATCAAGGTGACACTGTTTTGTCCTGTATTCCAGTATTTGAGGACTGTACTATGTTTACTACACCTTGCTGTAAATATGGAATGTAAATATAGTTTTAGTAAATCTTGTTTTTTGTGTTTTACATTCCCGTAATTTTACTCTACTGTATCGTATCACTTTACGTTACAACATTACTTCACATCTGTGGAAGAGGACACTTTACTCCTGAACAGGAGAAAGACATTTGTGCCATGGTGATCGTAAATAAGACTATTAAACTGTAGGAGACACAAACTGTTAACACAATCCTAGTCTCTGCATTAGAAAATATCTACAGAGTAAACTGTACCTTGTTCATGTACAATGATGTAATCACCTGATATTCTGATAGTACTGACAGTTTCAATGACATAAATATTTGCTATTGAGACATAAAATAAGCATTTTGAGAAAGATACACACTTTAGCAGCTAATCCACTATGTGCTGCAGTTCCCGTTGATTGTTTTGAGAAGTGCACTAACTGATGTGGACATGTTAATGATTCGAGAAATGTACCAAAACAACTGAGGAAAAACTGTAACAATACAGATGCAGCTAGCTGACTTTATCAGGATCAGCACCATGGACAGAGCTCAGCAGGTTTTATATTTTGGTTTATTTTTAATCTCAATAGCATCTGGTGCAACAGTCATTCTGTTATTTTCCTGTGTAGAGCAGTTAAATTTTTAGATTGTCAGACCTCACATTGGCTGGAGGAGAACTACGCCTCCTCAGTACTGTTCAACTTCACTTCCTTCTTTGCTCAAACCACACTTGACATTCAATTAGTGAACACACAGCAAGTGCAAGTCTGTACTAGTCTCAACTCTGTGACACTCTGACCCTTCACACTTTTACTGTTCACTTCCACAACCCCACACAACTCATGTACACAGTCTCCTCCACTCATACACAGGTTTCACATTTGTATTCAAAACCGCTTTTGAAGTTAATGAGAGAAAAATTCATGATCACATAATAACCAACAATAAACACTATGAAGTTGACAGTTGCAATCATAAAACAGATCTTTGCTGAAAAAACTGAAAAAAAACCCCCAAACATCTATATAACATGCACATTTATTCATAAAATGTATTTCAGGTTAATGAGAAATAATTTTATCAAGTAAATAATAAATTCTTGTAATCATGTCATTAAACGCAATGATATACTATATAAAATTTTACATCAAACACTCAAAATTATTCAGCTATTTTGGCCAACGGTCTCAGTGAAGTAGCAAACACCAATCACATTCTTTAGACAAGATGAATAAATCAGACTGTAGCTGAGAAAGAGAGTGGGATAAAACAACAATGATTTCACATGTGTTATTGATAAAGAACTGCAGCTCCAGCAGGAGCTGTAGCTGAATTTGACTCTTGTGTCTATCTCCTGACAGAATAAATAACACGAGTCTCCACTTCTCTCTCTGATGGAGGCCTCCTGCTTCTGATTGTGGTGGAGCACAAACTCAGTGCTGCGTCCTTCAGGTCACCAGAGTCCAGATTCTGTTGATCAAAGTGTTTACAATCACACATCTGACACAGCTGAGGTGTTGAGATGAATTTTTAAGTCACTGATCAATCATGCAAAGTGATTACAGTGTTTTTTAAGGCACAATACATACATACAATTTGATCTTATTTAACCTTTAATTCAACTTCATTTTAAAATGAGATTCACCTGAGTCCACTGTGGATCCTGCTCTTGATTATCAGGTAAAATACAGAAACAATATATCTGGTAAATATTTTCAATAATGTTGTTAAAGTTGTTTTAATAAACACATGTAAGTACCTTTATGAAGTTTCTTGATGTTGACAATGAGAACAATGACGACTATAATGTTGATAATAATCAGACAACCCAGGATCACACTGCTCACGTTCTCTGGTTCATTAGATTTTTCTACAAGAACATCATTAAATATAACTTTATAAATCATATTTCATGTCTTGTTATTTGACAAAGGCTTTTGTTTTGATAGTCTTAAAAAATACTGCAACAATTCTGCCTTAAACCATGAGACAATCACAGACTTAATGGCAACATTAACAGTGCCATCTTACCTTGAACTTTTATATATGTTGCAGTGAACATTACTGGCCGTTCGTCATGTTCACCCCCTAACCTTAGACTCATGTAAACTCCACAGAAATAAAGTCCAGAGTCAGATAAATCCACTGGGTTGATGTTAAGAAAGAAAGTAGTGATGTTGGACGACATATTAAATTTGTAATTTTGAAATCCATCACAGAATGAACATTGTCATCAGGGCTGAACATGGAGCAGATGCAGCTGGTGTTGGATCTGTTGTCCAGTCTGAACCAGAATATGTGAGTCATCACACTGCTATAATTGGAGCATATCAATGTCACTTCTTCACCAGACTGAACCTCCACAGTGTGAAACTGAGAAACTGAGACAGAGATCCAACCTGAAACAAACAAACAACACATGAACCTGATAATTAAACTTGTAATTCAACAGGAAGTAAACTACACTTTGCCATTAAGAAGGAAAGTGTCAGATTAAGTGAAGAGATGTTTGATATTACTGTATTACAAAAGGTTAAACTTACAGAATAAAGCTGTTAAGAGGATGATGTCCATCTCAGTGTTCACAGTGAGATTGAAGTACTGAACTGTGCTGCAGTCAGAGTGGTCTGTGTGTCTGAAGGCAGCTGTTTTCTCACTGTGGAAACAGCTTTTGTCACAACCACAAGAAACATGAGCTAGAGGTAACGATGTAAATAATTCATAACTTATTATGAAATTGGCAAATGTATAAAAGTATATTCTTTGTTTTTTCAGCTGCTTTTATCATAATCACTGTTTTATTATCATAATACCTTATTCAATGGTCAAAAATATTTACAATACATACTCAAAGTGTGTTATTGTGTTCATGGCCACTTACCACAGGAACAACATGCATTGTTCATCAAATGTCAGAGATATGGATGCAGTGTTTTAAGATAAAGTGGTGGTCTGAGTGTGAAGTCTTTTCTCTGACTGATGATGAGGAGAGCAGTGTGAGAAGAGACAGAGACATATACAGCTTTGTCTTCACAGGCCTCATCACTTTTACACCAGTTGTTCTCAGACCACACTGTGGTGTCTCTTCCTGTCAGACGCTGTATCTCACTCTATTACACCAGTCTTCTTCTCATGATGAATAAGACTAATTATGATCTGTTGGTTGATACATTGACAGGAACTGAAATAATGTGAATATACAAATGTATGAATAGAAACCATGACAGTCAGTAGTGTGGTGTAATTCACTGACACTAACTGAGGAAGTAGAGGAGTAATGATCATGTCTGGTGTCTAAAAAACAGAGCTCAAAGTGTGGTGATGAATTATCCTAAGTTTTTTTTTTTTTAATTCCTTTGTTCATCACTGTTGGTGATGACTGTGGGATCATTGACGCTTGTGTTTGTGAAAAAGAATCAAAAAAGGAGAAAGGGTAATCCAAGATAATTTCCAAAATAATGTAGTCTTGTTTATTACAAAAAATAGGTACAGCCAATAAATAAAAATGAAAATAAGGCAAAATAAAAGCACAAAGCTGCAGCATTCAATCAACAGAGCCAAGGTCAAAAGCTGTGTGCTCCCAGTCAGCCACACCTCCACCAGGTCATCATCCTATTTTAAAGCCTTTGACCTGTAGAGGGCACATACTTGCAAAAAAGGAAATAAGAGTTATAATAAGGAATTAAATAAAGAAATGGCTCCGACACAAAGTGAATGCATAATTTTGAAATGAAGGTTAACAAATTCATTGAAATATCTGTAAATGTGTAACAAATGAATTACAACGTATTATTATTTCTAATAATCATTTCCTATCAACATTTGTGTTGTGACGCCTCCTCAGTACTGTTCAACTTCACTTCCTCCTTTGCTCAAACCACACTTGACGTTCAACAGGTGAACACACAGCAAGTGCAAGTCTGAACTAGTCTCAACTCTACAACACTCTGACACTTCACACTTTTACTCTTCACTTCCACAACCCCACACAACTCATGTACACAGTCTCCTCCACTCATACACAGGTTTCGCATTTGTATTCAAAACCACTTGAGAAGGTAATGAGAGAAAAAAATCATGATCAGTTTTAAAATGACAATAACCAGCTCAGTTTGAAGATGCTTCCAGTTCAAATCAGACATTAAAAACACATCATGTCAATGTAGGTAGTTGAAAGAACAATGTAATACTAGGTGGTATGATATGTAGTAAAATATAGTGGAATCATGACACATATCTTCAGACTCTCTCTCTCTCTCTCTCTCTCACACACACACACAATTATCACTCTGTCTTTTTTTTTTAAATTCAGTTAGTCAAGGTTGGTTTTTATATTTTAAATCAAATTCTAAGTCTTAGAAACAATTCTAAGAAACTATAATATAATCTTCAGAGCGTCTAATTAGTGTGGTTTTATGTTTCCTTGTTTTTTTTTTTTTAGTTACGTCTTCCTACAGAGAGCTCTCCTTGACTAGTGAATTTTATATATATATATATATATCATATCAGTTTCTTACAATGTCAGGAAAGTGACCCCAGTGGCCTATGGAGAGTCTCCTGAAGTTTACTGAAAACCCCACCCCCTCCTGAGAGCGTGTATCTCAACAATTAAAGTGCCTCTAAAGGACACAAATATCCTCTTTTAGCTCTTGAACTATACTTGTTTTCTCTTCCAATCTGGACAAAGACACAGCAGCTTCAGATTGCCAGTACACACTCTGACAGCCTGCTAAAAATACAAAACACAGATTTCTCCCGCCGCTGTTTTCTGTGTCGCTTCTCAGTCACATTAAACACAACGCCGCAATGTTATCACCATCATCTAAACAGCTGCTTGTGTACAAAGGAGACAGACTGCTGCTGTCACACTGTGCCTGCATTGTCTAATAAATGTAAATTATTTTTTGATAGGTCGGTCGTGCTCCCCCACCTTTTTAACTCTTTGAGGTTCCTCTTTGGAGTGACTGCCGATGTCAGGACACAAGAGAGATCACCTGGCTTAATTCAATCCCATCCTGATCACCACTGAGATTTCAGATTGGTTAAACTCAGACTCAGAGATGACAGGAAAAAGGCAGCAAACAGCAGCCGACGTGTTTTATTGAGAGTCCAAACCAAGTGTGACACATGCCAATAAAGCTCAGGGTCCAGTCTTTTTTAACCTCATCAAAACAGGATACAGACTGCTGATTTCAACATATCATCCTGTTGGTTTTGTGGATCAGGCTGAATCTTATCACAGACTCTTAGACAAAACAGCTACTGCCACACACAGACAGAAATTACTGCACAATATGAATATAGCTGTTATTATATGAATGAGCTGTATGACTTGTATTTGGACCATTAATCTCTAGTGTTGTTGGACACTATTTATCCACAGTGCTGTGTATGACAGAAATGTGAGAGCTGCAGCACTTTACTCCATATTAATGTCATTTAATCTTTGTTTTTAACTTAATTGTTTGTGTTTTTTTACAGTTTCATTTTAAAACATTTTTTAAACTACATCAAATAAATTGATAAATTGTTCAGAATAGTAATGTTTTTTTTTTTGGAGATAGCGTAGAGAAACAGGGAGGAGAGTGGGAGCAGGACACGCATGAAAGGTCGACTCAGTTGGGATTCAAACCGGCAAACAACTGCATGGCATATACACTGACATGGTGTGCCTTACCCATTCGGCCATCCTGATATCCCAATAGTAATGTTTTAAAAGATTCTGTAAATGAAAACGAATGACTGACAACGTGACACTGACATTTGTAAAAATATAAAATAGAATTTGTGTGATAGTATATATGAAGCATTTATATTTTATATAAGAATTTATTATAAAAAGTAGTAACTAAAAAAATCTATTTGACTCTGAAACTGATTTTTTAATGCATAATCATATATCATTAAAAATACCTATGTATATATTTTTTATGTTAATATATAGTTTTTTTTGGCCCTGGACCACAATCTGATTTTTCAAATTTCATATATCAATATACTAAATCATATTTTCTGTGAATTAAGTTGTGTGGTTGTGATGCAGAGAACTGACAGTCAAACACTGAACTAACAATATACCATGTCATCATACAGTACATATACAGTTGTCATTTTGCAGTGGAGATGATTCAGTTTGTTTTCATGATACCAGAGACTCAGTTTTCACTAGTTTATTTCACACTTCATAGTAACAAACTGTGGTGATAACAGCACCTGTGACTTTTACCTCATCTGAGCTCAGACCACACTGAGCTGCCTCTTCCTGTCAAACATGTGACTCAGTCACTCACTGCTGCAGACAGTGAAGTAGCAACAATTACATTCTTTAGACAAGATGAATAAAACAGACTGTAGCTGAGAAAGAGAGTGGGACAACAATGATTTCACATGTGTTATTGATAAAGAACTGTAGCTCCAGCAGGAGCTGTAGCTGAATTTGACTCTTGTGTCTATGTCCTGACAGAATAAATAACATGAGTCTCCACTTCTCTCTCTGATGGAGGCCTCCTGCTTCTGATTGTGGTGGAGCACAAACTCAGTGCTGTGTCCTTCAGGTCACCAGAGTCCAGATTCTGTTGATCAAAGTGTTTACAATCACACATCTGACACAGCTGAGGTGCTGAGATGAATTTAAATACGTCACTGATCAATCACCCAAAGTTATTACAGTGTTCTTTAAGACACAATAAAATACAATTTGATGTTATTTAACCTTTAATTCAACTTCATTTTAAAATGAGATTCACCTGAGTCCACTGTGGATCCTGCTCTTGATTATTAGCTAAAAGACAGAAACAATATATCTGGTAAAAATTTTCAATAATATTGTTAAAGTTGTGCATTTTAATAAACACATGTAAGTACCTGTAAGAAAGTTCCTGTTGTTGACAATGAGAACAATGACGACTATGATGAAGAAAATAATCAGACAACCCAGGATCACACTGGTCACGTTCACTGGTTCATCAGAGTTTTCTACAAGAGGCATCATTAAATACAACTTTGTAAATCATATTTCATGTCTTGTGAGAAAGGATTTTATTTTGATAGTCTTAAAAAGCCACATTTTACAACAATTTTACCTTAAATGTTTAAATATAAATATCTTCAGGTCTTTTTACATCGTGAGGACGTAGTGCATGTGATTTTCAGAAAAGATCACAGACTTAATCTCTTAAGTGGTTTCTTACCTTGGAACTTTAAATGTGTTGCAGTGAACATTACTGGGTGTCTGTAGGTTTTACCCATATAATTTTCACCCATGAAAGCTCCACAGAAATAAAGTCCAGAGTCAGATAAATCCACTGGGTTGATGTTGAGAGAGAGAGTAGTGATGTTGGACGACATATTAAATTTGTCATTTTGAAATCCATCACAGAATGAAACACTGGCATCAGAGTTTAACATGGAAGAGATGCAGCTGATGTTAGATCTGTTATCCAGTCTGAACCAGAATATATGAGTAATCACACTGCTATAATTAGTGCACATCAGTGTGACTTCTTCACCAGACTGGACCTCCACAGTGTGAAACTGAGAAACTGAGACAGAGATCCAACCTGAAACAAACAAACAAACAACACATGAACCTGATAATTAAACTTGTAATTCAACAGGAAGTAAACTACATTTTATGTCATTAAGAAGGAAAGTGTCAGATTAAGTGAAGAGATGTTTGATATTATTGTATTAAAAAAGGTTAAACTTACAGAATAAAGCTGTTAAGAGGATGATGTCCATCTCAGTGTTCACAGTGAGACTGAAGTACTGAACCGTGCTGCAGTCAGAGTGGTCTCTGTGTCTGAAGGAATTTTTTTTTCTTTTTTTCGCTGTCTTGTTTCTCAAAGTACCAGCGGAAATGGTTTGTGCGTCAAAACCACAAGAAAAATGAGTTGAAGGTCAAACACTTAAGTCTGTCATCTGAGACATAAGTCCTGAGAGCAGCTAGAGCTTCAGTCTAGTTCTCAGTTCTGATCCTACTAGACCTGGATCTGCAGCCTTTGATACAGTGAACCACCACATCTTGCTGTTTTCTAGTCTTATATATCCAAATATATTATATTATATTAGTATCCAAAATGCTCATATCATACTAGGTTTAAGTCATGTCTGACTAGATGCTCCTTCAATGTAAAAATAAATGTGACCAAAAAACCAAAAACAAAACAAAAAAAATCCTTATCGCACCTGTTTCCAAAGGGATAACACAAGATTTGTTGCTGGGCCCCTTCTCTCTGCTATATACACCACCTCTTGGGTCTAGTCATGCACTAACACAGCTTCTTGTAGCATCACTATGTGGTTCTATCCTCATTAAATGTGAGAGAAGATGGAAAATTAAAAACTAAAAGATCCAAACACGAGACAATGTTTGAAAGAATCGCTTGTTACTTTTAATTCCAGCAGAGTATACACTTGAATAAAGGCGTTTTACTTTACTAGTTAGAGAACATTAGATTGACCACATTTACTGATTCAATCTTCAAAGAACTCGCTGTCTGAACAGAATTTAACTTTTAAACTTTCTGTCAGTGTTGTCATGAGATTCATTGCTGCCTTTGAACAAAGTCAAGAGAAATGTTGCTTCAGGCTAATTATTAAATGTACATATTTAACAGAGGGATAGAAACCACATGATTTTATATTCATCTTAACTTCACACAAACTTAAAAAGTGACGTTTACTCCCATAAAGCTTTGAGTTAACAGGCCTGATAGTTTCCACCCACTCCCCTCCCTGCTCAGACCACACTGTCTCTTCCTGTCACACTAGTGATGTGTATCTCTCTCACTCTGTCACTGCTGCAGACTCCATCTAACTCACTATAAGACAATCTGAACAGTCATCACTGTCTTTATGGCTCATCCTCCATCAAACATCAATCATGACCATTTGCTTTTAGATCTAGATTTATAATGAGGTGATTACGAATTTGGCTTTCACACTTTTCATGAACATTAAATCTCAGTTGCATATTTGACAATGATTTTGCCTCATCTCATACAGAAGCTACACTAAACTCCAAAACCTAACTGATATGACAAAACACCAGCTCCACGTTCAGTTGATTCTTTGTCATATCAGTGTGGTCTCTCTGATCCAGACCTTCTGCTCCTTCTTGGTTACGGATGGAAATTTGGATGTGCATAGATCAGGAGTCTGTCACAAAACATAAAATCATTATTTGAAAACTGAACTGAACCAGATAGCATATAAGTGGACTTGAATCAAAATTTTAATCTAAGATAATGTTTAGTTTACCTGACTATTTTGTGGTTTATGATCCTCTTTATTTGCTTAATGAAAGAAATTTCTGGTCGGTTCATTTTTAAAAATATAATTTTCATAGTTTTTGGCAAACAGGATATTTAGCATTTGTACATTTGTAAAGTTAAATAAAAGACATGTAAGTACCTGTATGAAGTTTCCTAATTTTAACAGCCAGAAAAAATAATCAGTCCAGCCAGGATCACACTGGTCAGAATTATCAGACATATAAAGAAAGAAAAAGCATGAAGATCTGTCGAGGGTTGTAAAGACCCTTAAAAAAAATAAAATAAAAAAAAGTGGTATAACAGTATGTCTGTGATGAGGATCCCTTCTCTGTTGAGATTACAAGGGAAAAAATTTCAGACAACCAGTAATGTACTGAAACATACACTGCCTGGCCAAAAAAAAAAAAAAAAAGTTGCCACCTGATGACATTTTCTAAGAAGACTGTGAATTAAGTTGTGTGGTTATGATGCAGAAAACTGACAGCTGACCTTCATCTGTCTGAGATCTCACTGATGATGCAGATATTTATGCAGAGAAGGTCAAACACTGAACTAACAATATACCATGTCATCATACAGTACATATACAGTTGTTATTTTGCAGTGGAGATGATTCAGTTTGTTTTCATGACACCAGAGACTCAGTCAGTTTTCATTAGTTTATTTCTCACTTTATTGTAACAAACTGTGGTGATAACAGCATCTGTTATTTTCACCTCATCTGAGCTCAGACCACACTGAGCTGCCTCTTCCTGTCAAACATGTGACTCACTCAGTCACTCACTGCTGCAGACAGTGAAGTAGCAACAATCACATTCTTTAGACAAGATGAATAAAACAGACTGTAGCTGACTGAATTTGACTCTTGTGTCTATGTCCTGACAGAATAAATAACATGAGTCTCCACTTCTCTCTCTGATGGAGGCCTCCTGCTTCTGATTGTGGTGGAGCACAAACTCAGTGCTGCGTCCTTCAGGTCACCAGAGTCCAGATTCTGTTGATCAAAGTGTTTACAATCACACATCTGACATAGCTGAGGTGCTGAGATGAAATTAAATACGTCACTGATCAATCACCCAAAGTTATTACAGTGTTTTTTAAGACACAATAAAATACAAGTTGATGTTATTTAACCTTTAATTCAACTTCATTTTGAAATGAGATTCACCTGAGTCCACTGTGGATCCTGCTCTTGATTATCAGCTAAAAGACAGAAACAATATATCTGGTAAATATGTTTAACAGTATTGTCAATGAAGTCAGATTTATTTATAATGCACATTTAAAAACAACAGCAGTTGCCTTAGTTTAGTTAGGTTCAAAAGCCAGTGAATAAAAGTGGGTTGTCAAACGTATTCTAAAAATGTCAACTAATGGGAAGTCCTGGTGAAATGGTTCCATAATCTAGGAGCAGCTACTGCAGAGGCCCGGTCTCAGCTGTTTTTGAATCAAGATCTAGGAATCGTGAGAAGTGTTAACATCAGTGATCTGGGCTGAGTATATAAAATTTCACTTTTAGTTAGGGAGGTCCAAGCCCATTAAAAGCTTTAAAACCAAATAGTAAAATCTCAAAATCTCAGAATCAATTCTAAAATGCACAAGCAGTAACTAAAATAGGTGTTATGTGACCTTGATTATATGAGCCAGTTAAATGTCGAGCTGCAGCATTTGGGCCACATGCATACACACTATTACAGTAGTCTAACCAAGATGAGAGTAATGCATGGATGACCTTTTCAAAGTCCTTAAAAGACAGAAATAGTTTTACCTTTGTAAGAACTTGGAGTTGATAAAAGCTACTTTTAACCACGGCATTAATCTGATGAAGTTTTGAAATATTGTTAAAGTTGTGCATTTTGATAAAAACTTGTAAGTACCTGCATGAAGGTTCCCGTTGTTGACAATGAGAACAGTGACGACTATAATGATGAAAATACTTAGACCACTCAGGATCATACTGGTCACATTCACTGGTTCATTAGATTTTTCTACAAGAAACATGATTAAATATATCTTTATAAATCATATTGCATCACTGAAAGAGGCTTTTATTTTGACACGCTTTAAAAAAGACACAAATCAGACTTTGCAGCAATTTTACCTTGAACATTTCGACATAAATATTAGGTAATATCAGTATCAAGTCTCATTAGAGTGTGAGAAAGTAGTGCATGAGAGTTTCAGTGACAATCACAGCGATGCGTGGTAACTGACCTTGAACCATTAAATGTGTTGCACTGTAAATTACTGGGTGTCTTGAATATTCACCAATGTAACGTCCACAGAAATAAAGTCCAGAGTCAGATAAATCCACTGTGCTGATATTTAGGAAAAGGTTAGTGACGTTGGACGACATCTTAAATTTTCCATTTTGAAATCCATCACAGAACAAAACACTGGCATCAGAGTGAGACATGGAGGAGATGCAGCTGGCGTTGGGTCTTTTGTCCAGTCTGAGCCAGAATATATGAGCGATGACAGTGGTATAATTGGAGCACATCAGTGTGACTTCTTTACCAGACTGGACCTCCACAGTGTAAAACTGAGAAACTGAGACAGAGATCCAACCTGGAACAGACAAACAACACGTGAACTTGATTTCTAGGCTTGTAAATCAACAGAAAGTAAACCTACTACCAGGAAAGTGAAGAGATATTTAACATTACTGTATTTCAAAAAAAGATAAACTTACAGAAGAAAGCTGTTAAGAGGATGATGTCCATCTCAGTGTTCACAGTGAGACTGTAGTACTGAACTGTGCTGCAGTCAGAGTGGTCTCAACATGAAAGGCGCTTGATTCTTTTCACTGTCTTGTTGCTCAAAGTACCGGCGGAAATAGTTTGCGCGTCACAACCACAAGAAAAATGAGTTGAAGGTCAGACTGTGAAAATAGTTGTCTGTGACTAAAGCCCTGAGAGTAGCTAGAGCTGCAGCCTTATTGGGATTACTGGAGGTTGTAGATCCAGTAAGGATCTACAACCTCTGACACAGTGAACCATCACACCTTGCTGTCTGAACACACCATAATGAACACTTTGGCCACAGCACTACTATCATGTGACATGGCAAGAACAAATGTCCTCATCCCCCCTTACTTGTTCGGGGATGCCCCAAAATTTGGTGCTGGGGCCCCATCTTTTTTCATCACATTATGGATATGACACCTAACTTTATCTGTTGTTCTGACCAGTTGATCCCACAGTGTCAGGTCTCACATTTTGAGTCATCAAGTTGTTTTGTTAAAGTGGACGTTTTGGCTGGATTTGTCTGCGAAAGTTTCAGATGTATTTTATCCCTGTATTTTTTTATTGAAGCTGTGGTAGATGTTGTGTGATAACCAGATTATGCACAGACAAACTGTTCTGAGTGCAGAATTATTTGTAGCTAAAGAAAAAAAAAAATATTGTTCACTTTAGACTGAAACAGACTGTACTGTTTTCTTACCACAACAGAAAATAGACACATACAGGTCATGTAGAAACATTTGTCATGTATATTTAAAAACTCACAACCACAGAGTAGAGCTGGACAGCATCACCATATTAAAAATGTATCCTAAATAAATATCAGAGAAGATGGAAAATAATAATAATAATAATAATAATACAATTATCACTTAACACAAGACAGAAACTGTAGTTTTTTTGAACAAATTCAAGAGAAATGTTACTTTACATTGATGTTACTACATTACATGTACATATTTAACAGAGGGACAGAAACCACATGGTTTTATATTCATCTTCACACAAACTTAAAAAGTGACGTTTACTCCCATAAAGCTTTGAGTTAACAGGCCTGATAGTTTCCACCCTCCCTCCCTGCTCAGACCACACTGTCTCTTCCTGTCACACTAGTGATGTGCATCTCTCTCACTCTGTCACTGCTGCAGACTAACTAACTCACTATAAGACAATCTGAACAGTCATCACTGTCTTTATCGCTCCTCCTCCATCAAACATCAATCACGTTCATTTGATTTCAGATCTAGATGTATAATGAGGTGATTACGAATTTGGCTTTCACACTTTTCATGAACATTAAATCTTAGGTACATATTTGACAATGATTTTGACTTATCTCATCCAACAACCACACCCCAAAACATCACTGATATGACAAAACATCAGCTCCACATTTAGCTGCTGTACCAATGCTTTCCTGGGTCTAACCTATCATTTAAGGCCTAATACCATGGTTTACATGAAACTATTTGAGGGTGGAGTACACAACATCTTGTTCCAGTTTTCTCTCTGATCCAGACTTTATGTTTCTTCTTGTTTTTTGACAGAAATATATATCTGCATATTTCAGTTCAGGAGTCTGTGAGAAAACACAAAACCATTAGTTTAACTGAACCAGACAACACATAAAACTAGACTTGGATCAAATCTCAATCTAAGGTTATATTTTATTTACCTGACTGTGTTGTGGATTCTGTTCATCTGCATTTGCTAAATGACAGAAACATCTGGTCAGGTCATTCTTCTATGATAAAATATGAATGTGTTTTTGGCAAACAGGATATTTTGCATATGTAAACTTAAAAAAACTAAAAAACAAAAACAAAACAAACAAACAGACTAACAAAAAACATGTAAGTACCTGTATAAAGTTTCCAGATTTTAACAGTCACAACATTGACAACTATAATGATGATAATAATCAGACCACTCAGGATCACACTGGTCACATTCTCAGGTTCATTGGTCTTTTCTACAAGAAACATGATTGAATGTGACATTTTATTTCATATTCCATCTGTTGTTGTTTGAGCATTTATTTAAGCATTTATTTTGGCTCTGTTATTTTGTATACTTTCATTTTGTTTTTTAAATGAAGACTTGACACTCTTACCTTGAACCTTTAAATATGTTGCACTATACAAAACTGAGCACCTGGAATACTCAGAAACTCCACAGAAATAAAGTCCAGAGTCAGATAAATCCACTGGGTTGATGTTGAGAAAGAGAGTAGTGATGTTGGACGACATATTAAATTTGTCATTTTGAAATCCATCACAGAATGAAACACTGGCACCAGGGCTGAACATGGAGCAGATGCAGCTGGTGTTGGATCTGTTGTCCAGTCTGAACCAGAATATATGAGTCATCATGCTGCTATAATTAGTGCACATCAGTGTGACTTCTTCACCAGACTGGACCTCCACAGTGTGAAACTGAGAAACTGAGACAGAGATCCAACCTGAAACAAACAACACATGAACCTGATAATTAAACTTGTAATTTAACAGGAAGTAAACTACACTTTATGTTGTTAAGAAGGAAAGTGTCAGATTAAGTGAAGAGGTGTGTGATATTACTGTATTAAAAAAGGTTAAACTTACAGAATAAAGCTGTTAAGAGGATGATGTCCATCTCAGTGTTCACAGTGAGACTGAAGTACTGAACTGTGCTGCAGTCAAAGTGGTCTGTGTGTCTGAAGGTACTTTTGTTTTTTTTTCACTGTCTTGTTGCTTAAAGTACAAGCGGAAATAGTTTGTGCGTCACAACCACAGGAAAAATGAGTTGAAGGTCAAACACTTAAGTCTGTCACCTGAGACAGAAGTCCTGAGAGCAGCTAGAGCTGTAGCCTTGTTTTCTGTTCTGATCATACTGGACCTGGATCTGCAGCCTTTGATACAGTGAACCACCACATCTTGCTGTTTATACTGAGTCTTTTACCCAAAATGCTATTTTGGGTAAAATTCTAATATATTTTGCAAATGCAATATTACACTTGCAATATGCAATATTACACTTGTAGTTTTAGTCATGTCTAACCAGTCTATTTAAATTTGACCAAACATCCTTATCCCACTTGTTCTTAAAGGATAAATCAAAATTTGGTTCTGGTTTTGGTTCTCTCTGCTATATACACCACCTCCATGGGTCTAGTCATGCATTAACACAGCTTCTTGTAGCATCACTATGTGGTGTTATCTGCATTAAATGTGAGAGAAGATGGAAAATGAAGGCAGGGTACACCCTGGACGGTCGCCAGCTCATTGCAGGGCCACATATAGAGACTAACAACCACACTTATGGGCAATTTATCATGCCCAACTCACCTTTGCCCCAATACATACATGTTTTTGGCTTTGGGATCTCCTGGAGGAAACCTACACATACACGAGGACAATGTGCAATCCTGGGAGTTGAACCAAGGACCTTCTTGCTGTGAAGCAACAGCGCTAACCTCTGTGCTTTAAAATTGATTTTTGTTAATAGACAACCTGAAAAATTACACATTGGGGCTTTAACCGGTGTGAGAACTGTCTCTGCATCAAAAGGTTGATTCTTTCCACTGTCTTGTTACTCAGATTAACAGCAGAAATATTTTGTCACCTTCACAAGAAAAATGAAATAAAGTGTAAACATTTTAATGTACTTTAAGAAAAGTATCAAATGCATAAAGTATAATCTTTGTTTTTTCCCCCTACTTTTATCATAATTTCTGTTTTATTAAATAGAATACCTCATACCTCAACACATACTTCTGCTATTAACAGGTTTGGTCATTGACCTCAGAATGTATTTTTGTGCTCATGGCCACTTACCACCGGAACAACAAGTATATTTGTATTGCATTTACACCTGTGTGTAATTAACACCTCAGCTGAGCTCAGAGCACACAGTGCTGCCTCTTCCTGTCAGACAACTGATCTTTTTCACATCAATTTATATCTTTATATAAGCGTCAATGTAGGATGATTGTTACTGATGTGTATACTGGCTTTTTCCCCATCAAACCGTCACATTATGTGTTCACATTCATGCTGACTGAAGTGTGTAGTGCATGGGCACCTTTAACTTTAATATTTTCAGGCTTTTTTGATTTTGAAAGGTGAATGTTCCTTTAACTTCCCACAAAAACACCTACAGGAAATTAGTTTGTGATTCATTTTTGCCACAAGTGGAAATTTCTTTTGTCAGAAATGTATTTTAACTTTCTATTTAGGCGCAAAATAAGTGCAGATGATGCTTGATGTTGTTTGTTGGTGGTTGTCACAGTTGCCTCAAATCAAGAAGCTTGTGGGTTTGAACCTCAGTTTCCTCAGAAACTGAGGTTTAGAAAAAAAACTGAAAAAAACACAGGTTAAATGTCAACTCTTAAAATGCAATAATATGTAAATATAAATCATTGTCTGTGTGAATATAAGGTTATTTACCAGTCACTGATGTCTCATGTTATTGCTGGTGTTTGTCTGAATAGAGCTGGTTGTGTTGTGTTATTGTCAAAGTCAAAGTTTAGCCGGAATCAGGACCATGAAAAGAGGTTTTATACGAATGTACCTGTTATTTTATTAATAACTATTAAGACTTATATTTTTGTTGCATTTTAGTTGATTGTCTCTTGTATTGTTGTTGGACAATATTCATCCACAGGCCTGTGTATGACAGAAATGTGAGAGCTGCACCTTACTCCATATTAATATCGTTATTTTCATTTGGTTGTTTATTTTTTATTATTTGTTTGGATTGGGTTGGATTGGATTGCAACATGGTGGCAACATGTGGGTTTCCTCCGATAATACATACATGCTTTGCTGAATAGATTACCTGTAGGTATAAGTGCAAGCATGGATGGTTGTCTGCCTGTATGTGTCAGCCCTGTGCTAAGCTGTTGACTTATCTAGGATGTACCCTGCCAGTAGTACACAGCTAGGATAGACTCTTGTCCCTCCTCAAATTGGACAGTCCCAAACCTGCTTTATCTTTTGGGGAAAACAAGTTGCTCATTATAGTATACAGTAGGAATATAGTAGTAATATAGTGTAGTGCAGTATTTCTCAAGAAATCCATTGATACCTGGTGATTTCTGTGCTTCAGTTAGAGCGGTCACCCATTGATAGATGTATAGAAACTGTGTCTGCTCCCCGACCACCCAAGTTTATTAAACCAAAAAGAGGAGTAACTCATAGCAACCTAATTAAGATTAACACAACTAACACAGTAGAATCAAATCATAAGGTTATTAAATATGGATTATTAAACATAAGATCACTTCCATCCAAATCTTTATTAGTGAATGATTTGATAATTGATCATAATATTGACCTATTCTGTGTCACTGAAACTTGGCTGAAGCAGGAGGATTTTGTTAGTCTGAATGAATCAACTCCTCCAACCCATGTTAACGCTCACATTCCTCGAGGCATAGGCCGAGGAGGAGGAGTTGCAGCCATTTTTAACTCTAATCTAATGATTAATCATAAACCTAAGACTAGTTATAACTCATTTGAAAGTCTCACTCTTAGTCTCTCACATCCAAACTGGAAAATGCAAAAACCAGTTCTGGTAGTTACTGTGTTTCGTCCACCTGGTCCTTATTCTGAATTTATAGCTGAATTTTCACAGTTTTTATCTGAGATAGTTCTCAGTACAGATAAAGTTATTATAGTGGGTGATTTTAACATTCATGTAGATGTTGTCAACGATAGCCTCAGTTCTGCGTTTAAAATACTGTTAGATTCAATTGGCTTTTCTCAGCACATAAACAAACCTACTCACTGTTTCAACCACAACCCTTGACCTTGTTCTTACCTATGGTGTTGATGTTAACAATTTAATAATATTTCCTCATAATCCTCTTCTCTCTGACCATTTCTTAATAAGGTTTGAGTTCACTGTGTTAGATTACACAACTTCTGAGAAGCAGTTTCACTACAGTAGGTGTCTGTCTGACGATGTTGTGGCTAAATTCAAAGAACAGTTATCTATCCGAGTGCCATATATGAATACAGCAGAGGATGACTATCTTAAATTTACTGCTGCTCAGGTTGATCATGGTTTTGACAGTGTTGCATCTTGCCTACGTTCAACACTTGATGCTGTTGCCCCACTGAGAAAGAAGGTAGTGAATCAGAGGAGGAGAGTTCCTTGGTTTAACTCACAAACACAGGCTTTAAAGCAACAGTCACGGATTCTAGAGAGGAAGTGGCGTTTAACCAAGCAAGAAGAATTTTATGTAGCCTGGAGAAATAGTTTCATAGAATATAAGAGAGCCCTCAGAAAAGCCAGAGCCTCTTACTATTCTTCTTTAATTGAAGAAAACAAGAACAACCCCAGGTTCCTTTTCAGTACTGTAGCCAGGCTGACAGAAAGTCATAGCTCTGTGGAGCCGTCTATTCCAGTAAATCTCAGCAGCAATGACTTTATGAACTTTTTTACAAATAAAATTATTGTCATCAGAGATAAAATTAGTTACCTCCTTCCCACTTCTGGCACTGATATTTCACCCAGTGCAGTAGACTTGGAATCAGCATTAACAGCTGACTTTTATCTGGACAGTTTTTCTCCCATAGATCTCTCTGAACTGACTACAACCATTTCTTCTTCCAGACCAACGACTTGTCTCTTAGACCCTGTTCCAACCAGGCTGTTTAAAGACGTCCTACCTTCAGTTGATATGTCCATCTTGCATCTGATAAATCTATCTTTAGTAAAAGGCTACGTACCACAGGCTTTTAAAGCTGCAGTAATTAAACCATTACTTAAAAAACCTACTCTGGACCCAGGTGATCTAGCTAATTATAGACCTATATCAAATCTCCCTTTTATGTCCAAAATCCTGGAGAAAGTTGTTGCTGCTCACCTATGTGATTACTTACATGAGAATAGTCTTTATGAGGATTTCCAGTCAGGGTTTAGAGCTCATCATAGCACAGAAACAGCATTAGTGAAAGTTACCAACGACCTCCTTATGGCCTCTGACAATGGACTTGTCTCTATTCTTGTCTTGCTGGATCTTAGTGCTGCGTTTGACACAATTGATCATAACATCCTATTACATAGACTAGAACATGTTGTTGGGATTAGAGGCACTGCGCTTTCTTGGTTTAAATCGTATCCATCATATAGATTCCAGTTTGTTCATGTACACAATGAGTCTTCCACATGTACTGCAGTTAGTCATGGAGTTCCACAGGGTTCTGTGTTAGGACCAATCCTCTTTATCTTGTACATGCTTCCCTTAGGAAACATCATCAGGAAGCACAATATAAACTTCCATTGTTATGCAGGCGATACCCAGCTGTACTTATCTATGAAACCAGATGAAACTAACCAGGTCATCAAACTTCAGGACTGTCTTAAAGACATAAAGACCTGGATGACTCAGAATTTCTTACTTTTAAACTCAGACAAAACCGAAGTCATCATACTTGGCTCTGAACATCTAAGAACATCATTTTCAGATCACATAGCTAATCTGGATGGCATCACTTTGGCCTCCAGTTCTACTGTGAGGAATCTTGGAGTAATCTTTGATCAGGACATATCCTTTGTATCTCATATTAGACAAGTCTCTAGAACAGCTTTTTTCCACCTACGTAATATTGCAAAAATCAGAGCCATCCTGTCTAGAAAGGATGCTGAAAAGTTAATTCATGCATTTGTTACTTCGAGACTGGACTACTGTAACTCTCTACTATCAGGGTGTTCCAGTAAAAACCCTTCAGCTAATCCAGAATGCTGCAGCACGGGTATTGACAGGAAGTAGGACCAGAGATCATATTACACCAGTATTGGCTGCTCTTCATTGGCTTCCGGTAAAATCTAGAATAGAATTCAAAATCCTCCTGCTTGCCTATAAAACCCTTAATGATCAGGCTCCATCATATCTTAAGGAACTCATAGTTCCTTATTATCCTAATAGATCACTTCGATCACAAACTGCTGGTTTACTTGTGGTTCCTAGAGTCTCTAAGACCAGAATGGGAGGTAGAGCCTTCAGTTATCAGGCTCCTCTCTTATGGAACCAGCTCCCAGTTTGGGTCTGGGAGGCAGACACCGTTTCTACCTTTAAGGTTAGACTAAAAACTTTCCTTTATGATAAAGCCTATAGTTAAGTATGGTCCAGGCAGGACACGGGCCTGCCTGAACCATCCTTTAGTTAAGCTGCTATAGGATTAGACTGCTGGGGGACTCTGACAATACACTGCTCCTCTCTGTCCCTCACTCCTCACGTCTCTTTCTCTCCCTCACACTTCATGTCCTGATATTTATATTTAAATATTACATATTTTTAACATCATCTGCTCTCTCTCGCAGTTGTGTCTCCCCCTACCCCTTTCTCTTTTACAGGAAGTTTTGACTCCAGAGCTGTTGGACTCCAATTCTTTGACGACATCATCACTTTCATCTTCATCATTATTATTATTATTATTGTAATATTAATTGTAATGATAATTTTACTTTAACAACTACTTGTAACCATCTACTCTCTACTGTCTCTTTCTGGTCTCCCACTTTTCTTCCTCCCCCCCCCGTCCTCCTCCCTCTCTTTCCTCTGTCTCTTCTCTTTTCCCTGTTTTCATTTCACTCCAACCGGTCGAGGCAGATGACCGTCCACTCTGAGTCTGGTTCTGCTGGAGGTTTCTTCCTGTTAAAAGGGAGTTTTTCCTCTCCATTGTTGCCAAGCGCTTGCTCATTGTGGAAATGTTGGGTTTCTCTATGTAAAGTGCCTTGAGATAAATGTTTTTATGACCTGGCGCTATATAAATAAAATAAATTGAATTGAATTAAATTGAATTGAATTAAATTGAATTGAATTGATTTTCCTGTTTTCGCTGTGACCATGATCTTTGCCTCTGTTATTAGGTTATCCAGTAATTCCACCTTTTCTACAGATATTTTAGGTAAAGTGATATTAGAAAAGCGATGCATATAGTTGCCTGTGAAATGGTTTCATGAACTCATTTATTTCTTTACTCAACGACACCAAGTTAGTTCCCCGATTAATTACTGGTTTCACATTGTGGAAATTCTGTTGTTTAAGTTGCCTGCCAATCAACTTTCCTGTTTTCTCTCCCTTTTCATAAAAGGTTGTCCTGAGTATGAATAAAGCACAGGGGAAACTGGGGATGGTTGTAGCAATATCACTTCCACCACTAAGGGATAACATTAGTTATCATGTTATCAATTTTATGTGTAAACACTTATTCCTGGACTTTCCACATAAAATGGTGTAGCTGGGTGAAAAAGTTTGCAGTTTTACAGTAAAAAAAAAAAAAAAAAAAAAGAATTAAGGCAAGAAATAAATCTTTTGGACCAAGTTTATATTTTGATTAGCACTAATACTGTTCAAGTTTGAATTATGTAACTTATGTACTAGTTTAAAGCCATATAGTGTAAGATTTACCCCATCTAGTGGTGAGGTCATATACCACAACTGAACACTATTCTTTAGCCCATGTGCACATTTTCTTCTACGGTAGCTGGGAAGTAACAACAAAATGTTATAAAAAAAAAACTCAGTGTTTTCCTACCGTACCTCTACCATGACACCTCTGTCTCTCTCCCTCAACAGTTAACATACAGGAAACAGGTTAGCAGCCGGGACTGTTAAGACATTGTTGAAAATAGTCACACTACAGCTGACAAGATACAATCAGAAAATGTAATGATGACGTTACAACAACACGGCTATATTAATGCAATGGTAACGTAACAGTGTTTACAATAAAACACAGATCAAAAATGTGCGTCTCGAAAACAAAAAGCGTCTTTTTCTTCAGTAGATTCTGTAGGCAGTTATCACTGCCTCTGTGAATCTTCCTGACTGGATGCTGTGATGTGATTGTAGCAGAAGCAATCAATGACAATTTTTTACCCCCCATGTTTTCTGATTGGTTGATTTGTGTCACAGTGTGTACAAAACTTGAACAGGCGCGCAAGTGATGTTGAGCGAGTGTGGTTGGGGCAGACTGAGGGAAAGGGGCATTGTGAACGTGCAGCAGCCAGCTTGAGCACTGACGAACATATTTTTTGAGCATAGAGTCAATTTTTGTCTGCTCAACCATAAGATTTGTGCGCACGATTTTAATTTTTCCTAAATTTCCCTTTGTGTGCTTAGAAATGTGTCACAAACATAATCCCATATGTTTGACTCTCTATTTATAGGCAATTGTGGGAGTGGTATGACCTTTGTACAGGTCTTACCACATTTGGAGCAGACTGCGATTTATAAAAGGAAACTGGCATCAGACGTGCGTACAAATAGTTTTATAAATCTGAATATTTTTTTTACACTTTCTTTCTGTGTTTTATCTGTGTTTTATAAACTAGTTTCACAATTAATCCACAGTGCAATGTATGACAGAAATGTAAAAGCACTTTATTCCATATCAATGTAATTTCAATCTTTCCTATTTATTTTACTTGTTTATGTTTTTATTCTTTACTACTTCATGTAAAACATATTTTTCTAAAACTGGATTAAAGAAAATTACGGCCCCCCAAAAAGGCCAAGGGTTTTTTTTTAAAAAATTTTTAAAATTTGGGTTTTTTAAACCTTTCCCCCAAAAATTTTCTTTAAACCCCTTTTCTTTTTTTGGGGTTTTTTAAAAAGGGAGGAAAAGTCCCTTTTCCCCCCTTTTTGAATTGTTAAAACCCCCTTTTTGAAAAAATCCGGGCAACCATCAATATTCATAGGAGTTTACTTTAAAAAATTAAAAATGACCCAAAATAAAAAAATTTTTAATTTCCACTTTTTCTATATTTTAATTGCAAGTCAAAATGTTTTTTTAAGACATCACGAAAATAATATTTTGAAAAATTAATTATTTAAAAAGAAATTCACAGCTGGAAATTGAGTTTAACCAATCAATTCATTTTTTCCCCCTTCTTTTCCTTTTCAGGATTTCTTACCTAGTTAATTTGGCATAACAATAAACAATTCTGAATTACCTTTTTTTAAATACCTGCTCTTCTTTAGATCAGTTTAATGGGGAAATAAGTTTCCATCCCCTTCTTTCCGGGCTATGAAATGAATTACAAGAAAAATTTGTGATTTCTAATGTCATAGCTTAGAGAAATGTAAATAAATCCTTAACATTTGGAATTTAATTGTGTTAGAACCAGAATACATGAAAGTTCTTTTATTTTCAAATGAGTTTTTTACAGTAAAGGAAAATTTACAAGGTAATTTGTTGGCTTAAAATTAAAAAAATAACTTAATATATAAATTAATTTTCTCCCTTTGAAATGGTTGAAAAGCATTCATTTACTTAAACCATAGAAAAGTTTTTAAAAACAGTTTTATTTGAGACATTACAAAATTTCCCAGTCGATGTCCACTGTTTCTGAAATGAATCTAGTTAGCAACTAAAAAAATACCCTAAATAAAGAAATTTGAAAACAATTTCAAAATAGGTAATTTTTATGATTTTGATATTTATAATATATAACCAAGGAAAAAATATTCTATCATCATGAAATTTAACATGCTTGGCTTATAAAAAACCAATACCCTGATGATAATAATTGTTTAAAAAGGAAAATTTTTAAAAGTAAAAATATTGATGTTAAAAAGGTTGTTTAAGCCTAAAGGAAAAATTGTTGGATTAATGATTTGTTTGTATCATACATCAACAATCGCTTACGTACTTGTTTATAGTATGATTTTTATTAGTGTTATTTATTACAAAATGTTAATTTTTAAAGATAAAACTTTTACTTCCAGGGTTTTCACAAATGGGTCCTTTTGTACATTTAACTCTTTTTAAATATATGGAATTATTAAATTAAATGATTTAAAAAAACATTTAATTTGAACATTTAAATTTTAATCCTTGTAATTTCATTTACGAATAATTAGAGTTGGCACATTGGATTCATGGAAAATTTAACATAATTTAACTTTTAACTTTTCTATAATTTTTAACCCCAGGGAAGCAGAAATTATGAAGATACAGTTATTTTTTTCAACTAGATTAAAATTTTACCCCTGAATTATTACAGTGATTCCCTTATGTGCTAACAACAAGAATCCATTGAACAAAACAGACCCCGGTTTAACTGTAACCCTGGGGCAATAGGTTAATCAAATAAAGATGGGCCGAGTTAGTCCGGGGTGAAAAAAAAGACATCAGGTTAAAGCATAAACTGAGGTTAACCAATTAAACTGCGTTTCTTCCAACTTGGGGTAAGCTTAGGCTCATGTTTGACACATTTTAACACATTAAGGATTGGTTTTATCTGTTACAATTACTACCCTTAGAAAAACCAAAAGAAATAATAAAGGTAGAAAATTTGTAATTTTCAAATGTAGAGTTTAAGTTCCCAAAGGATGTACATTATCAAAAAGTGATTTGGAAAGTTTAAAATGTTAACCGTAGTTAAAAATTTCCCTTAATGTCTCTCAATTTCCCTGTCCAAATTCCCTCCCCCCAAAGAATTTTCCACGATTTCCATTTGTATAGGTCCTATGTCTCTAGACTCAGAAATGAAAACTTGAATTTAGTTTCCCTGGAGTAACCCTAACCCCGTCCTTGACACACTCCTTTACAACTGTTTATAAAAGAAATTCTAAGATTCCAGATGGAAATGTTAGAGTAAGGTTTCTTTATGGAAAGACTCTAGTGGAAAAGATACATCCCTTTCCTCTCTCTTTGGTTCTATTAACTTGTTTAAAAACCAAAAAATTCAATATTATACAGGCTACTAAATTTTTTAAGATTTCAGTTGGATTAATCTTTGACTTGACATAATTTCTTTGTTTACACCATTATAAGTTAATGTGAAAAATTCAAGCGAAATATTTTTTATTTCATTTTAAATCATCTTGTTTATAGTTTTTAAACGCCTTTATCTTTTTGATTTCTCAAAGTCTTGTTACAAATTTTAAGCGTTATGTATTTTCGCATACATATTTATTATAATGTAATATTAATTTTATTTGTATTTATAAATTTTCTTAAAATTTTCACAAATTTTTTTTGGTTTCAGTACACATGGTGGGACTTGGTGGATGCTACAGCTCCAGGGCTTTCCCAGTGTTCACCTTCCAGGTGTCTCGCCATGGTGCCAACCTCCTTGGTTTTGACCTGTTCTTCAACCTGGGCTTTTCCATCACAAACAACACAAGTGCTACTTGGCAGTGACCACGCCCTTGCAACACCACTGGCTGTCACTGTTCACTGTGCTGGGCTGCCTCACCGCCTTCAACCACTTTTTGGCTAATGTACCCAGCCATGTCTCCTGTCATCTCACCTCTGCATTTGTCTTCCCCTCATCCTACATGACAATCACAACCAAGCTGCAGAATCTCCTGGACACTGACATCATTGAGTGATCTCAGGCAGGCAAACAAAGCAGTGATCCCAGACAAATACCCAGTGACTACGGTGGAGGAGTTTTCTTCCAAGTTCTATGGTTTAATGGTCTTCTCCAAGCTTGACCTCCACAGGGACTACCTGCAGGTTCCTCTACACCCAGACAGCCACAACCTCATTGCCTTTGTGACCTATATGTCGGTCTTCTAATACATTTGCATGCCCTTTGGCCTTAGCTCTGCACCCAGCTATTTCCAGAAAGGGAGCAGGGAGCACAAAGTGAGGAGAACACACTAAAGTGGTGAATCCCGAAAGGCAGCAGGACCTGATGCCATTGTTGAAAGGGTACTAAAGGACTGTGCAGATTAACTGACAGGGTTTTTTTTAACCAGGATCTTTAACCTGTCCTTAGTCCAGTCCTTTGTCCCACTGTTCCTGATGGCTTCAACCGTCATCCCCATCCCGAAAAATATCACCATCAGCCACAAGTAGGTTTCACTCCAGTAATAGTGCTTTGAGAAACCACAGATGCCACAACACCACAAGCTGAATGACCTGTCTTATGACTGTCTATGTGAATATACAGTTATTTACCAGTCACAGATGTCTCATTGTTGGTGGTGTTTGTCTGAATAGAGCTGGTTGTGTTGTGTTATTGTCAGAGAGTCAAAGTTCGGCCAGAATCAGCACCATGGACAGAGCTCACCAGGTTTTATATGAATGTAACTGTTGTTGTATTAATACGTTTTATGATTTCATGAATTTATATGATTCATGGGCCCATGCTGACACTGACATAATTATTCTATCAAAGTAAATGGAGAACACAATTATTTCTTTGGATTTGTATAAGTCAGGTTTTTGAAATCACATTTTTAACATCTTCATTTTATTTTCGTCCAAACCTCTAACACTGAGACAAGATAGGATTCATCCAGGATTTATCCAGTGCTTGGCTAATTTGGCAATTTAAAATGAAAAATGATTTAGCCTCCACTCTGACAGTCTCAAACCTGCTCTATCTTTTAGGGAATACAATTTGGTCATTATAAAATACAGCAGTAATATAGTATTGTATAGTATTCATCAGGAAATCCATTGATACCTGGTGATTTACCTGTTTTCATGTGTGAAACTGTGGCCTTGGTTTTTGCCTCTTGTCGTATTGGTGCATGAACAGACTTTATCTAAAATTATATTTATGTTTTTCTTGTTCTTGAACATTCTGTTAACAATTGATAGCATAGAGGTATAATTCCTTCCCTAGGATTTACCAGTGACCAAATATTAGTAACATGTGGTGAGGTTTGAGTCATAGTTACAAATATAAGAACCCAAAAGAGCTTAAATTGATAGTGGATCAGAGTAAGAGCACATTTCCTCTAAAACATCTGTGTGTTTTTAATTTGCCATCACAATTCCACACTTCATTCTCATTCAATACAAGTAGAAGTAGGCTAAAGTACTGCAGTGTATGAATGGTCTTACCTTGACCTGAAATAAGTAAAGTAAAAAGTGAAGTCCATTCGCCTCCTTCAGTTTTTTTTTTTTTTTTTTTTTTTTTAAATCAGATCATCAAGACTAAATATGTTCTCCACATACATGAAATACATTACTCCTTCAGTGGAAAGAAAGGACATATAATAAAAGTGTCAAACAGTGAGAAAGCAAAAGACACGTGCTCAACCCAGTTTGTGAGGGATTGATCAACCTGAGGCTCAGGTCTTCACTGTCTCACTTTATGTGTCTCCACTCTGAATAGGAAATGTGCAAAAATGTGATTTTGATTCATAAAATTGCTTGAAATGATTAGAATTATACAGAAATGACATCTACAGTACACATGAGAGGAGGAAAATTAATATCTATATTATCTTATCATTATTTGTTAGTACCTTTCATGTTGACATGATGAGTGTGTGCTCAGTTCTGTCTCTTGTAGTAATTGTGCCACTGAATTTACTCCATCCATCCAAAAACACATCCATTATTTGATTTAAGTCTCCCGTTTAAATAAAACTTTGTTAACCTCACTAAAGAAGCTGGGGTCTTCTTTGTTAGGTGCATATGTTACAAAGCATCATTTTCATCCTGTTAATAATGGCCTCTATACATATCATTCCACCAGCGTATGTAATTTAGTTTGCAAAAAATGACAGAAGGAGAAAATGTTTCGTTGTGTTTGAGCAAGTAACACAACATGCCAGAGAAGGTGTGGAGGAGGGATTGAGTCTGGGTGAATATAATACAAGATAATTGCTCAGTGAATGTTATAACAACAATATCACATTCACTTGTTGCTCTCTCTGGATTGGACCTGTTCCTTTGTCACCACGGTAACAATCATAAACAACAGTAAGATTTAGTTGTGGTTTCATCTGGAAACAAATAACTGACAGTCTAAAAATAGTCTATGGTGTGAAACTTGTGCATTGTACCAACCAACCATCCACCACATGCTCCTCCTCCTTTGACTCTGTTTCTCTTTCTGTTCTGTGGTGTGTGGTTAAGATGCAGAGAGCTCATGTTCTCCCATCACCCTGTCTCTTCCTGTCACACTAGTGATGTGTATCTCTCACTCTGTCACTGCTGCAGACTCCATCTAACTCTCACTATAAGACAATCTGAATTATTAAAATCATTGGTTAAAAATTTATTTGTTGTTGGTAACCATCCCATAACAACAATGTGATTGTCATAGTTAATGTAGTTCACACACAGAGGCAGAGTCACAGTCAGACACAGTTTATTTATTGTACAAAGTAAGTTTCAGCAGGGAAATGGTTAAATATAAAACAGGTAGAGATTTGACTTCAGAGGCCTCATGATTTCACCTCAGACCACACTTTGCTGTCTCCCTCACTCCTCCACCCACAACACATTTTATTCTCCCTGTTTATAAGTGTGACAGTCATCAGTGTCATTTCTGACTCCTCCTCCATCAGACATCAGAAAAAAGCAGAAAAAAACAACACAGACAGAGACTTTGAGTGACTATCTGGTGGCAGCGTAAACAACATGTGGCTCCAGCTCTCTCTCTGAATCCCTATGTCGTCTTTTTGGTTTTAACTGGAAACTCAGAGCTGCGTAGTTCAGGTCATCTGAGAGCAGATTCTGTTAGTCAAAGTATTTAGAGTCAAAGACTGTTCAACACATGGTGTCTTTGTGTGTTAGACTAAAACTTCAAATAATATGAACCAGAAAATATATTTACCTCATTTCTTCCTCTCTGTGGTTCTTCATTCACATCTTTGTGACAAAAGCCAAAAGCCTGATTAGTTCATAATTATTGATTTTAAACTCCATGCTGACAGAGTTTACAAGAGGATGTTCAACAGATTGTAGATCATTCGTACCTGTCTGAAGTTTCTTGATTTTAACAGCCAAAATAATGACAATTACAATGAGAAAACCAGTTAGATCAACTAGGATAACACTCACTGGTTTTTTCTATAATAACAATGATAGAAAGAGCTTTTAATCCGATGACTTGGTCATTAGACATGGTCAGTATTAATATTACAGCCTTATGATAACATGTTATAAAGAACAGAAAACCACTTCACCATCATCAGAGTCATGGTTGTCTGTGAAAACATGGAGATTAAATTGATTTAGTTATGTTCATCTCTTGTCTGTCTGATACATTACACTATAGGTAATATACAATGAGAAATAAACATCTATGATAGAGATTAGAGTCAAATACAATATTACCTTGAACAATTAAATGTGTTGTATCACCAATGACTGTGTTTCCTTTTGTGTAAAGTCCACAGTAATAGAGTCCAGAGTCAGATAAATTGACTTGTTTGATTTTGAGAAAGACAGTGGAGATGTTGAAGCTCATTTCAAATCCATTTTTAAATCCATCACAGAATGAAGCGATGTCTCCGGACCAGCGCATAGCAGAGATACAGCTGACCTGGGATCTGTTGACCACTCTGAACCACTCTATCACAGGTTGATGACTGGAAATGTTGGAGCACATCAGAGTGACTTCTTCACCAGACTGGACCTTCACAGTCTGAGACTCAGACACTGAGACAGAGATCCAGTCTGAAACAAAGAACAGAGACAACAAGATGTTTAGTTGACTGGGACGACTGAAACTCTGCAGTGTCTGTAACTGAAGTGTGACTAGGATGATGTTCTGTCAACATAAAGAGGAGGGTCGTCCTTCTTCCTGTTTCTGTATTTGACCACGTTAACACCTCCAGACAAACAAGTTAGAGAAAATAAGAGAGGAAAAGTCTTCACACTGTTTTACTAAGACTCTTTCACTTTTACTGAGTTGTACACATCAAGTTGCTGCTTAAATTAGGTTTATAAAAGATAATGTAGGTAACATGAGATAGTCAGGAATTATTTTGTTTGTGTTTCTAAGATAACAACTGTACCATTTAATATCAGACGTGTTAACAGTTTGTATCACATGTTGAGTGCTCTAACTTTTAAAAGTTCTAACACACAGACAGAAATGTTTTTTCTGATCATAATTAGATAGGTTGCGCTCAGACACACTGTGCTGGACTGACATAATGTGTTTATATGAATTTATGAATATAAAACACTATAGTTTGTAGTGTGGTCCAGTGAAGACACTTACTGAGGCTGTAGAAGAGTAAAGCTATTATTAAAGTAAAGTTTATCTCTTGATGATGTTATTGTTAGCTATGAGTGAAACAGCACCTCCTGGATTGTAATACACAGTAATTTCTCCATCAGAGAGTCATGTCACATGAGTCCAGTTGACAGTTGAAGTGTTAATCAGTAAGTTGATGCCTGATTGCCAAAGCCATTGTGATGAGTCTGTGAAAAAGTTGTGGAGCAAAGTCACTGAAGTGTGGCTCAGCTTCATTGAACTGTGAGACAAACACAAGCGTCATTTAAATTTAATAACTTGTAATGTGTGTTTTTTTCTCTTAGTGTAGCTAATGATCCTGACTCATCTAGCTGACTTTGTTCAAAGATAAACACAATTATATGGAAAAAAAGAGAGAAATGTTTGACAGTTTTTATCTGGATAGAAAGAGAAGTAGAAGTAAGAAACTGTGGACAGAAGAGAGCTGGACACTACCCAAAACCAAAAGTTCAGTCAAAATCAGCACCATGGACAGAGCTCACCAGGTTATATATAAATGTGAACTTGGACACATCAGGTGTTTTTTTACAGATGAGAGGAGAGCTGTGCTGGTGTTGTTTTCAGTTTCCTTGTAAAACTACAACACAGACAAATGCCACAAGACCTCTCTCACTTGGTTTCTGTCATTTTCCTCTGAAATCAATAATCACATAGGTGCTGCTAATGAGTTGTTCACTAAAAGAATAGTTAACATTCAACAAAATAACTAATTGGTAGTTTGATATAATTATATATTGGTAGTTGAGTATATTATTTAATGATGTTGAGTCTGTGACAGAGTTGAGCAACACAAATAGCAGGTTTAATCACCATTGATATGAAATAAGTAGTGTAACACTAAAATACAACTGAAGTTTTTGTATTGTGATTAGCTTCATAGAAGCACAAAGGCAGAGCACAAAGGCCCAGTTGTGTGTGTGTATGGGCTTCATAGAAGCTAACCACAATCATCATTTTTTACTCAAGGAAAAATGGAACTGTGTGGATTAACACTGGCTGAGATACTTATTACTTATAAGGTGCATGACAAATTTGTCTTACCAGTTTGCAGGGACATAATAAATGATTTGTTTTTCAGGGACTGTGAGTGTTTTGCTTAGTTTGAAAAAGTAATTAAACACAGAGTCTGAAGTAAAGAGCTGAATAGGAAGCAGGGAAAGCAACACTACATTAACAACTACAATGTTGTATATGCAGTCTAAAGTCAAACTGTGACTTGTGTTACTGCCAACTAGAAGAGACATGAAAATATATTTTTTAAAGATAGAATACAGAGCAGCAGAATAGTGCCAGGATGATGAGACCTTTAGCATTTTAATGTGTATTTGTATTTGATGTTTTTCACCTTTAAGGCAAGTGGAAGAAAAACTAAGAAAACAACTTGTTAAATGAAGAAGAATTCAATACAAACTGTATTAATGCAGCTCGAGTGTGTGGTTATGAAGGCTGAGTTCACTCACACATACACATACAGATACCTCACTGGTACAGACACATCAGTTTGTTACCACAGTATATGTTTGTTTGTTTGTCTGTTTTTCACAAAAGTAATACTAACTCAGCCATTTATCCTGGTATTACACACATGCGTAATGTGATACTGTTGTGTATTACTTTGGTAGCATATCAATATATTATCAATGTGCAACTACTGACTTATAATCAATATATGACTATTGATGGTTATATAAAATGAATGTCTTACCACTAACAATTTTTACTTAAGGCTCAGTTAAAGCCTGCACACTGTATAATAGAGAGACACAGAGCACAAAGGCCCAGTTGTGTGTGTGTATGGGCCACAATAGATAAGAGCATAGATGTGTGTAAGCAGCACTGTGTGTGTGTAAGCAGACTTTTTTTTTTTTTTACACATCAGTACCTCTCTTCTTTGGAAACAGCAAAGCTTTGTTGTTTAAAGTGAAATGGCAGAGAGCTGAATGCCAGTCTTCTTCTGGTTGAGGAGCTGCTATAGTTTTCAGCTTTGTTACCTCAGTGGAAAGTAAATAGTAAATGCTTTTTGCACACGCAGGTGGTTTTTATAGTCTTAGGAAACTACTCCCATATATGTTCATGTCCTGTATTTGTCTGACTGTGGTCAACCATCTTTAAGACATGTGACTTTCACATCAGTTTCCCTCAGACCACACTGTCTCTTTCTGTCAGTGAGGAGTATTTCTGTCACTGCTGCAGACTCCATCTAATTGTCAGTATAAGACAACCTGAACAGTTATCACTGTTTTTATCCATCAAACACCATCATGTTTTTGATGGAGGAAGAGCACCATGATGTTTTTGCTCTCAGATACCGATATGTAATGAAATGATGAAGACTTTATAATTAGAAATGAAGAACAGATTTCACACTAACCTGTACTGTCCATCATCTGGGGGTAAACAGTAACAAGTCTGGGTGTCCTGTAGTGCCAAGCAGATTTGCACAACAACAGGTGCATCTTAGTGCATTTTAGCACATATTGCACCTGCTGCAAGACAGAGTCATCCTATTATTTATTTTTATTTTATTGTTATTATCGATACTATTATTGGTTAAAGGGGCTGGACTAGACCAGAGGGACAGAAGAAGAGAACACTAACACGTAAACACTGCAGTTTTCTTTTTTTTTCATTTCTCCACTGGCATACATAACAAATATTCTATTTTATTCTATTGTAACAACCTCAGCAACAACAAGAACACTGACAACTATAACAACATCAACAGAAACAACAGCATAAATGACAATCACATCCTTAAACATCAACAGCAGCGACTGTCATGTTGACAACATCATTAACATTACTACAAAAAAGACACTGGCAATAACAGTAGTGCATGAGTAAGACAGTCATAATATCTTCCCATACACATGGATAGAAAGCACGATAATATGTATATAAGTGTGTGTGAGAGTGTGACTGAAAGCTTGTTACTTAGTTAGAAGGTTGCTTGTATGGAAGATTCACAACCCCTCTGGCCTGAACCCCGAGCAGCAGCCAGGCAAAAGAGTCCCATAGGGTCATAGGAAACACAAGGCCAGACACCAGCGTCAAAGTCACATACTCATCGCAGGATGTTTTACACTAAACATGAATTCTTTATTACAGTATGTTGTAACAGTGATGGTAACTCTTCACACCCAACAACTGCACAAACAAAAAAAGCAGATAGATAAAATCAAGCATCAGCTCCACTCTGAGCAGTGGTTTCCTGAGTCTATCTGGTGGCAGTGTAGACAACATGTGGATCCAGCTGTGTCTCTAATCCAGACAATCTGCTCCTTTTTGCTTTTGGAGGGAAACTCAGAGCTGCATAGTTGAGCTCATTAGAGCCCAGATTCTGTAAATGCAAATATTCAGTCACTGAGTCTGTGTTAAAACATAAAACCATCAGTTGAAAACTTAACTGATCCAGACACCATACAAAACTAGACTTGGATCAAATCTCAATCTAAGGTTATGTTTTATTTACCTGACTGTGTTGTGGATTCTGTTCCACTTTATTTTCTAAATAACAGAAACGTCTGGTCAGTTCACTTTTCTATAATAAGATATTCATACTTTTAGGAATAACGAAGTTTTGCATTTGTAAAGTAAAATAAAAACATGTAAGTACCTGAATGTAGTTTCCAGTTTTTAACAGCCTGAACAATGACGACTATGATGAGTAAAACAATCAGACCACCAAGGATCACACTGGTCACATTCACTGGTTCATCAGAGTTTTCTACTAGAAAATATGAATATAAAAAATATAATATTACTGTTGGTGCTGTATTCTTATGCTCACTAACAGTAGTTATTACATTGGCACTGATTAAAGACACAAACAATAATTCCTCATATAATCTTACCTTGAACCTTTAAATATGTTGCAGTGTACATTACTGGGTGTTCTTCACCCAGTCGTTTACCCATGGCATTTAGATTCATGTAAACTCCACAGAAATAAAGTCCAGAGTCAGATAAATCCACTGGGTTGATGTTGAGAAAGAGAGTAGTCATGTTGGACGACATATTAAATTTGTCATTTTGAAATCCATCACAGAATGAAACACTGGCATCAGAGTTTAACATGGAGGAGATGCGGCTGGTGTTAGATTTGTTGTCCAGTCTGAACCAGAATATGTGAGTCATCACACTGCTATAATTAGTGCACATCAGTGTGACTTCTTTACCAGACTGGACCTCCACAGTGTGAAACTGAGAAACTGAGACAGAGATCCAACCTGAAACAAACAAACAACACATGAACCTGATAATTAAACTTGTAATTCAACAGGAAGTAAACTACACTTTATGTCGTTAAGAAGGAAAGTGTCAGATTAAGTGAAGAGATGTTTGATATTATTGTATCAAAAAAGTTTAAACTTACAGAATAAAGCTGTTAAGAGGATGATGTCCATCTCAGTGTTCACAGTGAGACTGAAGTACTGAACTGTGCTGCAGTCAGAGTGGTCTCTGCGTCTGAAGGCAGCTGATTCTTTTCACTCTCTTGTTGTTCAAACTAAGAGCGGAAATTGTTTTTGTGTCACAACCACAAGAAAAATGAGTTGAATGTTAAACTAAACACTGTTGTCTGAGATGTAAGTCCTGAGAGCAGCTAGAGCTTCAGTCTAGTTCTCAGTTCTGATCCTACTAGACCTGGATCTGCAGCCTTTGATACATTGAACCACCACATCTTCCTGTCTCTGCTCTGTCATATAAGCATTTTGGGCAAAACTCTTGTTTGTCATGTCTGACCAGATGCTCCTTCAATGTGACCAAATGTGAGCAAATAAATGCTCTTATCACACCTGTTCCCAAAGACATACCACAAGATTTGTTGCTGGGCCCCTTCTCTCTGCTATATACACCACCTCTTGGGTCTAGTCATGCACTAACACAGCTTCTTGTAGCATCACTATGTGGTGTTATCCTCATTAAATGTGAGAGAAGATGGAAAATGAAAAACTAAAAGATCCAAACACGAGACAATGTTTGAAAAAAAAAAAAAATCACTTGTTACTTTTAATTCTATCAGAGTATACACTTGAATAAAGGAGTTTTACTTTACTAGTTAGGGAACATTAGATTGACCACATTTACTGATTCAATCTTCAAAGAACTCACTGTCTGAACAGAATTTAACTTTCAAACTTTCTGTCAGTGTTGTCATAAAATTCATTGCTGCCTTTGAACAAAGTCAAGAGAAATGCTTCAGGCTAATTATTAAATGTACATGTTTAACAGAGGGATAGAAATTATATGATCTTTTATTCAACTTCACACAAACTTAAAAAGTGATTTTACTCCCATAAAGCTTTGAGTTAACAGGCCTGATGGTTTCCACCCCCTCCACTCCCTGCTCAGACCACACTGTCTCTTCCTGTCACACTAGTGATGTGTCTCTCTCTCACTCTGTCACTGCTGCAGACTCCATCTAACTCACTATAAGACAATCTGAACAGTCATCACTGTCTTTATGGTTCCTCCTCCATCAAACATCAATCATGATCATTTGCTTTTAGATTCAGATGATTAGAGATGAGATGGGGACACATGCGGAGGAGAAAGACTAAGATGTGTCAACTCCTGTGAACAGGATCCTTCATCTGTGATCGATGTCTGGACACAGAAGAGGAAAGAGATGGTGTCACAGAGTCCCAGAATGTCAGTCAGCAGGTTGAGAAGAAGAAAAAGACAGAGGACATGAACAAGATGACCACAGAGTTAATGCCAGTGTTGAGTTGAATCTTACTTTGAATCTTTAAATATTTTGCAATGAACATTACTGGGTGCCTCAAATATTTGCCTTAAAGTAAATCACTGTATATAAACATCAGTGTAGGATAATTGTTATTAATGTGTACACTGACTTCTTTTCCATTCAAACAAATTCACATAAAAAGCAAATAATAATATCCACTGTGTAGAATAAGGAATTGATAGAATGTTTCAAAATGAAAAACAAATAAGCTGAGAAAGAAAAGCAGTCATTTTTTAAATTGTAACACCACATCCCCACAAAACAGCCTGGCAGTGTGTGGACACATGTATGTGTATGTTCCTCAGGAAGACAATAGAATAGCTGTAAATGAAGCATAATGAAAATAACATTGACATTCCAACCTGTTTCAAACCAGGTCTACACCTCTAGTTTCATGACTACAACAGCAACAATATTTTAAGCCAAACTTAAAAAAGATAGAAATGTCATCTGATATCATATGACATCAAAAGAAAAATACTCCAATAATCTGTCATTACAATAACCTGACCTGACTTTTATAGTTTTATAGTTACAGTCTACAGATGTGACATAACCCAACTGATTACTGATACAGTCACCTGACAAACAACCAGTCATGTTTTAGACGAGAAAGGGGAATAAAAAAACAAAAACATCCACTTTCTGAATAGAATGTACCGAGAACCTTGAAAGATATAAAGTGAAGTAAAGTCATAAGTTAAAAAAAAGTGAATATGAATCATTGTTTGTGTGAATATAAGGTTGTTTACCAGTCACTGATGTCTCATATTGTTGGTGGTGTTTGTCTGAATAGAGCTGGTTGTTTGTGTTATTGTCAAAGCCAAAGTTCAGCCAGAATCAGCACCATGGACAGAGCTCACTAGGTTTTATATAAATGTAGCTGTTATTTTATTAATGAGTTGTGTGACTTGTATTTGGACCATTAACGTCTTGTGCTATTGTTTTGACACTATTTATCTACAGCGCTGTGTATGGCAGAAATGTGAGAGCTGCAGCACTTTGTCATTTTAATCTTCAGGTATTTTTAAATTAATTGAGGTAAGTTAGGTTTTTTTTAAACACATCACCTTTAACATCTTTTTGATTCAGTCTGGTCCAAACCTCTTTTGACGAAGACAAGATTCATGGGCCATGGACGTAGCAGTGCATGATTCTGAGAGCTGTGCACAAGTTGGAGAGTTTCATGAAAAAAAAAAAAAAAAAAAATCAAAACTATCATGTCAACTGGTTTTTAACTTTCCTTCTTTTATTTTGTTAATATTTGTTAATTTCACGCCAAGTCAGTTTTATAAGATTAATGTTTTTTTTTTTTTTATTGATCTATGACTAAGATAATTTCACCTTTTGAATATTTTCTCTACAGTGTTAAAGTAACGTTTCAACCTTTATGTGACTAAAACACAAGATAACTGCTCAGTGAATGTTATAACAACAACATCATGTTCACTTGTTGTTCCACCTGGATTGGACCTGTACCTTTGTCACCACGGTAACAATCATAAACAGCCCCGAGGTTAAGTTGTGGTTTCACCTAGAAACAAATAACTGACAGTCTAAAAATAGTCTATGGTGTGAAACTTGTGAATCGTACCAACCATCCATCCACCACATGCTCCTCCTCCTTTGACTCTGTTTCTCTTTCTGTTCTGTGGTGTGTGGTTAAGATGCAGAGAGCTCATGTTCTCACATCACCCTGTCTCTTCCTGTCACACTAGTGATGTGTATCTCTCTCACTCTGTCACTGCTGCAGACTCTATCTAACTCTCACTATAAGACACCCTGAACAGTCATTAAAATCATTGGTCAAAATTAATTTGTTGTTGATAACCATCCTATAACATTGTGATTGTCATATTTAATGTAGTTCACACACAGAGGCAGAGTCACAGTTGGACACAGTTGTATTTATTGTACAAAGTGAGTTTTCAGCAGGGAAATGGTTAAACATAAAACAGGTAGAGATTTGACTTCAGAGGCCTCATGATTTCACCTCAGACCACACTTTGCTGTCTCCCTCACTCCTCCCCCCACAACACATTTTATTCTCCCTGTTTATAAGTGTGACAGTCATCAGTGTCATTTTTGACTCCTCTTCCATCAGACATCAGAAAAAAGCAGAAAAAAACAACACAGACAGAGACTTTGAGTGACTATCTGGTGGCAGCGTACACAACATGTGACTCCAGCTCTCTCTCTGGTGAATCCCTACGTCGTCTTTTTGGTTTTAACTGGAAACTCAGAGCTGCATAGTTCAGGTCATCTGAGACCAGATTCTGTCAATCAAAGTATTTAGAGTCAAAGACTGTTCAACACATGGTGTATTTGTGTGTTAGACTAAAACTTCAAATAATATAAACCAGAAAATATATTTACCTCATTTCTTCCTCTCTGTGGTTCTTCATTCACATCTTTGTGACAAAAGCCAAAAGCCTGATTAGTTCATAATTATTGACTTTAAACTCCATGCTGACAGAGTTTACAAGAGGATGTTCAACAGATTGTAGATCATTCGTACCTGTCTGAAGTTTCTTGATTTTAACAGCCAAAATAATGACAATTACAATGAGAAAACCAGTTAGACCAACTAGGATAACACTCACTGGTTTTGTCATCATATCCCATCCACATCCATCGGGTTTTTCTATAATAACAATGATAGAAAGAGCTTTTAATCCGATGACTTGGTCATTAGACATGGTCAGTATTAATTTTACAGCCTTATGATAACATGTTATAAAGAACAGAAAACCACTTCACCATCATCAGAGTCATGGTTGTCTGTGAAAACATGGAGATTAAATTGATTTAGTTATGTTTCATCTCTTGTCTGTCTGATACATTATACTATAGGTAATATACAATGAGAAATAAACATCTATGATAGAGATTAGAGTCAAATACAATCTTACCTTGAACATTTAAATGTGTTGTATCACCAATGACTGTGTTTCCTTTTGTGTAAAGTCCACAGTAATAGAGTCCAGAGTCAGATAAATTGACTTGTTTGATTTTGAGAAAGACAGTGGAGATGTTGAAGCTCATTTCAAATCCATTTTTAAATCCATCACAGAATGAAGCGACGCCACCGGACCAGCGCATAGCAGAGATACAGCTGACCTGGGATCTGTTGACCACTCTGAACCACTCTATCACAGGTTGATGACTGGAAATGTTGGAGCACATCAGAGTGACTTCTTCACCAGACTGGACCTTCACAGTCTGAGACTCAGACACTGAGACAGAGATCCAGTCTGAAACAAAGAACAGAGACAACAAGACGTTTAGTTGTTTTAAACCAACATGAAGGGGAACAATAGTTGTTAATAAAAGTCAGCAAGAGTTGTAGTACTTACTGAGGCTGCAGAGAATTAAAGCAGATATCAGTGTAAAGTTCATCATTGTGTGTACGACTGAAACTCTGCAGTGTCTGTAACTGAAGTGTGACTAGGACGGTGTTCTGTCAACATAAAGAGGAGGGTCGTCCTTCTTCCTGTTTCTGTACTTGACCACATTAACGCCTCCAGACAAACAAGTTAAGAGAAAAATAAGAGAGGAAAAGGGATTTTTTATTGACTCTTTCACATTTAGTGAGCTTTACACATAAGGTTACTGCTCAAAAGAACCTTATAATAGAAAGTTAATTCAGAATGCTGCAGCATGGGTATTGACAGGAAGTAGGACCAGAGATCATATTTCTCCTGTATTGGCTGCTCTTCATTGGCTTCCTGTAAAATCTAGAATAGAATTTAAAATCCTCCTGCTTGCCTATAAAACCCTTAATGATCAGGCTCCATCATATCTTAAGGAACTCATAGTTCCTTATTATCCTAATAGATCACTTTGATCACAAACTGCTGGTTTACTTGTGGTTCCTTGAGTCTCTAAGACCAGAATGGGAGGTAGAGCCTTCAGTTATCAGGCTCCTCTCTTGTGGAACCAGCTCCCAGCCTGGGTCTGGGAGGCAGACACCCTTTCCACATTTAAGGTTAGACTAAAAACTTTCCTTTATGATAAAGCTTATAGTTAAGGATGGTCCAGGTAGGACACGGGTCTGCTTAAACCATCCTTTAGTTAAGCTGCTATAGGATTAGACTGCGGGGGGACTCTGACAATACACTGCTCCTCTCTGTCACTCACTCCTCACGTCTCTGTCTCTCCCTCACACTTCATGTCCTGATATTAATATTAATATATTACATATTATTAACATCATCTGCTCTCTATCGCAGTTGGGTCCCTCCACCTACCCCTTTCTCTTTTTCAGGAAGTTTTGACTCCAAGGCCGTTGGATTCCAATTCTTTGACGACATCATAATTTTTATCTTCATCATTATTATTATTATTGTTGCAATATTAATTGTAATGATAATTTTACTTTAACAACTGCTTGTAAACATCTACTCTCTACTGTCTCTTCCTGGTCTCCCTCTTTTCTTCCTCCCCCCTCCCCCGTCCTCCTCCCTCTCTTTCCTCTGTTTCATCTCGTTTCCCTGGTTTCATTTCACTCCAACCGGTCGAGGCAGATGACCGTCCACTCTGAGTCTGGTTCTGCTGGAGGTTTCTTCCTGTTAAAAGGGAGTTTTTCCTCTCCATTGTCGCCAAGCGCTTGCTTATTGTGGAAATGTTGCGTTTCTCTATGTAAAGTGCCTTGAGATTAATGTTTTTATGACCTGGCGCTATATAAATAAAATAAATTGAATTGAATTGAATTGAAAAAAATAGGGAAATAAAGATGGGAGCCGTGGGCAGACATGGCAGCTCAGAGCGCTTCTTTTCAGTGTTTTAATTGTTCAATTTTGTATGTTTTTTATTTTTTCAATCATCTGGACTACAGTCTGCAGGTCGAATTTCACTTACAGCTGCAATGACCTCATGCAGCTTATACTACAGAGTGGACAAGCTGTTACATCTGAGTTTCTTTGCTATAGTGCAGAGAAAGCGGGGATACCATAGTCCCTGTGGATCACTGTCCCAGCGATCAGTAGGAAGCCACACAAATTACAGCTCCCTAGCCTTTTCCTCACCAATGCAAGATCCATTTTTCACCAAAAAAATGGGCAGACAAAGGCTACAGCTGGTAGACAACAAACTTACCAGGGACTGCTGTGTTCTGATTACCACGAAATCCTGGCTTAACCCAACTATACCCAATGTAGCTGTCGATCTAGCAGGCTACATGATTCATCACCAGGACAGAAGCTGAATTTCTATAAACAGCTGCTGTTGCACTGATACCAGAGACTGTAGACAGTCACTGCTCCTTGTCCAGTCACTTGTACAATACAATATGCAGTCAGTAAAACAAATATCTTGAGGCTGTGCTAATAATGGGGGTGACTTAAACCATGCTGAACTAAACCATCAGCACTCTATAGATTCTATCAACATGTAAACTGTGCCACCAGGGGTAAAATCCGACTTGATGAAGTTTAGTCAAACATCAAACAGGGCTACAGGGTTATACCAGTACCCATTCTGGGCCAGCTTGACCACACTGGTGACGAGGATGGAGCTTCTATTCTCACCTCTGCCTCCATTCTCTGCTCTGCCTGCTGAGCCACCAGCAGGACCACGGGATTTGAGGTCCTGCTGGTGGGAGTCCTTCCAGACTTTCATAACAGCTATTGGGATAACTGAAGCTACCGATGCTAGGCTAAAAGCCATGCTGATCTACAGCCGGGGAGCGAAGGACAGCACATCTTCCCCACTCTCAGACAGATGTATGAAGACTTAGTCACCTTGCAGGCCAGACATTTTGCAGATCCACAGAGTGTTATGGTGGGGCATATCACCTTCCTCCAGTGTCAACAGCAGCTGGGTGAATTTGTCCACCACTATGTCACAAACCTCCAGTGTTTGGCTGTAAGTTCTGCAATTTATAAGAGGAGATGACTGACAATCCAAAGCTGCAGGAGAAAGTGTTTATGTCACCGGGTGACCTGCCACCGTCATCATCAGTGGTGTAAATGGCCTTCCAGCTTCAGTTCGCTGTTCTGTTAGCATCATGGCTAGTGGCCTCAGTTCCCCTGTGCTGAGCCCGAGGTGAACATTGCAGGTTGCCATGATGCCACAGCATGCTGACCCTGTGGAAACCGTGGTTTTTCCTCCCACTCCATGTGTGCACTGACCTTCCCAGTCACAGGACAGAGATGCCAATGCTGCTTTAAAGTAAACCACTTCACTAAAGTGTGCCCCTCTGCACCTGTCTCCACAAACCCCCAGTACTGCTTGTCCTGTCATTAAGCCCAACTGCCATCCATTCTGTGGGCTCCACCACCAGTCACTCACATGGTACATAGTGGGGCTGGATACCGTGCGCCTGCCACTGCTGTTGGACACTGCGGCTTCCAGGTCTCTGCTCAATGAGTCTACATGGTGGGCACTGCCACTTTCGGTGGATGCTACAGCTCCAGGGCTTTCCCAGTGTTTACCTTCCAGGTGTCTTGCTATGATGCCAAACTCCTTGGTTTTGACCTGTTCTTCAACCTGGGCTTTTCCATCACAAACAAGTGCTACCTGGCAGTGACCACGCCCTCGCAACACCACTGGCCGTCGCTGTTCACTTGGCTGGGCTGCCTCACTGCCTTCAACCACAAGCTGTTTATCAACCCAGCCATGTCCCCTGTCATCACATCACATCACATCACAACCATGCTGCAGAAACTCCTGGACGCTGACATCACTGAGTGAGTTTACTGCTTGCCCTATGTCTCCAACCCATTGGTTGGAAGAAGTAGGCCTGTGCCCGTGTGTTGATCTCAGGCAGGCAACAAAATGGTGATCCCACACAAATACCCACTGACTATGGTGGAGGAGCTTTCTGCCAAGTTCTATGGTTTGATGGTCTTCTCCAAGCCTTCACCAGGGCTAGCTGCAGGTTCCTCTACACCCAGACAGCTGCAACCTCATTGCCTTCATGACCCATATGGCAGTCTTCCAATACATTTGCATGCCCTTTGGCCTTGGCTCCGCCCCCAGCTACTTCCAGAAAACCATGACCACTATCTTTGCTGGCCTCCCAGGTGTAATCGTGTATCTAGATGACGTTGTGGTGCATGGAGCAATGTCTTCCCTGCAACAACTAACTTTCCAGGGTGCTTTGTGCAGGGAGCACAAAGTGAGGAGAACACACTAAAGTGGTGAATCCCCGAAAGGCAGCAGGACCTGATGCCGTTGTTGAAAGGGTACTAAAGGACTGTGCAGATTAACTGACAGAGGTGTTTACCAGGATCTTTAACCTGTCCTTAGTCCAGTCCTTTGTCTCACTGTTCCTGATGGCTTCAACCGTCATCCCCATCCCGAAAAATATCACCATCAGCCATAAATAGGTCTCACTTCAGCAGTAATGTGTAAGTGTTTTGAGAAACCACAGATGCCACAACACCACAAGCTGAATGACCTGTCTTATGACTGTCTGCGTGAATATACAGTTATTTACCAGTCACAGATGTCTCATTGTTGGTGGTGTTTGTCTGAATAGAGCTGGTTGTGTTGTGTTATTGTCAGAGAGTCAAAGTTCGGCCAGAATCAGCACCATGGACAGAGCTCACCAGGTTTTATATGAGTGTAACTGTTGTTGTATGAAAGAGTTGGATGACTTATATTTTTACTATTAAACTTTGTGTGTGTTCTATGTATTCTATATCACACATAAAACATATAGTCGTATTGGTACATGAGCAGACTTTATTTTAAATTATTTTAACTTTTTAACTTTAACAATTGCTTAGAATTAGAAAAAAAAAAAAAAAAAAAAACTATGCTTGAATCTGATTCCTAGCATAGAGGTATAATTCCTTCCCTAGGATTTACCAGTGACCAAATATTAGTAACATGTGGTGAGGTTTGAGTCATAGTTACAAATATAAGAACCCAAAAGAGCTTAAATTGATAGTGGATCAGAGTAAGAGCACATTTGACCACATCTGTGTGTTTTTAATTTGCTATCACAATTCCGCACTTCATTCTCATTCAATACAAGTAGAAGTAGGCTAAAGTACTGCAGTGTATGACTGGTCTTACCTTGACCTGAAATAAGTAAAGTAAAAAGTGAAGTCCATTCGCCTCCTTTTTTTTTTTTTTTTTAATCAGATCATCAAGACTAAATATGTTCTCCACATACATGAAATACATTACTTCTTCAGTGAAAATAAAGGACATAAAATAAAAGTATCAAACAGTGAGAAAGCAAAAGACACATGCTCAACCCAGTTTGTGAGGGATTGATCAACCTGAGGCTCAGGTCTGTACTGTCTCACTTTATGTGTCTCCACCCTGAAGAGGAAATGTGCAAAAATGTGATTTTGACTCATAAAAATGCTTGAAATGATTAGAATTATACAGAAATGACATCTACAGTACACATGAGAGGAGGAAAATTAATATTTATATTATCTTATCATTATTTGTTAGTACCTTTAATGTTGACATGATGAGTGTGTGCTCAGTTCTGTCTCTTGTAGTAATTGTGCCACTGAATTTACTCCATCCATCCAAAAACACATCCATTATTTGATTTAAGTCTCCCGTTTAAATAAAACTTTGTTAACCTCATTAAAGAAGCTGGGGTCTTCTTTGTTAGGTGCATATGTTACAAAGCATCATTTTCATCCTGTTAATAATGGCCTCTATACATATTATTCCACCAGTGTATATAATTTAGTTTGCAAAAAATGACAGAAGGAGAAAATGTTTTGTTGTGTTTGAGCAAGTAACACAACATGTCAGAGAAGGTGTGGAGGAGGGATTGAGTCTGGGTGAATATAATACAAGATAATTGCTCAGTGAATGTTATAACAACAATATCACATTCACTTGTTGCTCTCTCTGGATTGGACCTGTTCCTTTGTCACCACGGTAACAATCATAAACAACAGTAAGATTTAGTTGTGGTTTCATCTGGAAACAAATAATTGACAGTCTAAAAATAGTCTATGGTGTGAAACTTGTGCATCTTGCTGACCACCCATGGTCCTCATTTCAATCTGTTGTTCTTTCTGTTCTGTGGTGTGTGGTTAAGATGCAGAGAGCTCATGTTCTCACATCACCCTGTCTCTTCCTGTCAAATTAGTGATGTGTATCTCTCTCACTCTGTCACTGCTGCAGACTCCATCTAACTCTCACTGTAAGACAATCCGAACAGTCTTTAAAATCATTGGTTGAAAATTAATTTGTTTTTGATAACCGTCCTATAACATTGTGAGTGTCATAGTTAATGTAGTTCACACACAGAGGCAGAGTCACAGTCAGACACAGTTTTATTTATTGTACAAACTGAGTTTTCAGCAGGGAAATGGTTAAACATAAAACAGGTAGAGATTTGACTTCAGAGGCCTCATTATTTCACCTCAGACCACACTTTGCTGTCTCCCTCACTCCTCCCCCCACAACACATTTTATTCTCCCTGTTGTGTGACAGTGTGACAGTCATCAGTGTCATTTCTGACTCCTCCTCCATCAGACATTAGAAAAAAGCAGAAAAAAATAACCAAGACAGAGACTTTGAGTGACTATCTGGTGGCAGTGTACACAACATGTGGCTCCAGCTCTCTCTCTGGTGAATCCCTACGTGCGTCTTTTTGGTTTTAACTGGAAACTCAGAGCTGCATAGTTCAGGTCCTCTGAGACCAGATTCTGTCAATCAAAGTATTTAGAGTCAAAGACTGCTCAACACGGTGTATGGTGTATTTGTGTGTTAGACTAAAACTTCAAATAATATGTACCAGAAAATATATTTACCTCATTTCTTCCTCTCTGTGGTTCTTCATTCACATCTTTGTGACAAAAGACAAAAGCCTGATTAGTTCATAATTACTGACTTTCTACTTCATGTTGACACAGTTTGCAAGAGGAATTTCAACAGATTGTAGATCATTCATACCTGTCTGAAGTTTCCTTATTTTAACAACCAGAATAATGACAATTATAATGAGAAAACCAGTTAGACCAACAAGGATAACACTCACTGGTTTTGTCATCACATCACATCCATCTCCATCAGGTTTTTCTATAACAATGATAGAATAAGCCTTTACTTATGACTTCAGACTTTGTCAGTATTGATATTACAGCCTTATGATAGCATGATTTAAAGAACAGAAAACCACTTCACCATCATCAGAGTCATGGTTGTCTGTGAAAACATGGAGATTAAATTGTTTTAGTTATGTTCATCTCTTGTCTGTCTGATACATTATACTATAGGTAATATACAATGAGAAATAAACATCTATGATAGAGATTAGAGTCAAATACAATCTTACCTTGAACATTTAAATGTGTTGTATCACCAATGACTGTGTTTCCTTTTGTGAAAAGTCCACAGTAATAGAGTCCAGAGTCAGATAAATTGACTTGTTTGATTTTGAGAAAGACAGTGGAGATGTTGAAGCTCATTTCAAATCCATTTTTAAATCCATCACAGAATGAAGCGATGTCTCCGGACCAGCGCATAGCAGAGATACAGCTGACCTGGGATCTGTTGACCACTCTGAACCACTCTATCACAGTTTGATGACTGGAAATGTTGGAGCACATCAGAGTGACTTCTTCACCAGACTGGACCTTCACAGTCTGAGACTCAGACACTGAGACAGAGATCCAGTCTGAAACAAAGAACAGAGACAACAAGACGTTTAGTTGTTTTAAACCAACATGAAGGGGAACAATAGTTGTTAATAAAAGTCAGCAAGAGTTGTAGTACTTACTGAGGCTGCAGAGAATTAAAGCAGATATCAGTGTAAAGTTCATCATTGTGTGTACGACTGAAACTCTGCAGTGTCTGTAACTGAAGTGTGACTAGGACGGTGTTCTGTCAACATAAAGAGGAAGGTCGTCCTTCTTCCTGTTTCTGTACTTGACCACATTAACGCCTCCAGGAAAACAAGTTAAGAGAAAATAAGAGAAGAAAAAGTCTTTAAACTCTTTTACTCAGACTTGATGAACTGTACATGTACGATTGCTGCATATAAAAGGTTTTTAATAATAGATAATGAATAATATATGTAATGGTTCATGGACTAGTGAAGAATAATTTTGTTTGTGTTTCTAAGATAACAGCTGTACCGTTTAGGATTTAAGTTTGTATCACATGGTGAGTGCTCTAACTTTTAAAAATTCTGAGAGACAGACAGAAAATGTTACAACCATCCTCGGCTCCCCTAGTGGTATAAGTATGAAATGTTATTTATGGTCATTTTTACATCAGTTGTACTTAGCCCAGACTGTGCTGAACTGACATAATGTTTTTATATGAATTTATGAATATAAAACACTGTAGTTTTCTGACGCAGTTAGTTAAATTTGGTCAAAGATAAACACTCTTGTGTGGAAATAAAAAGAGAATGAATGTGTTTACATGAACCTTTTTTTCCTCAATCGGACTGAAATTAATCAGATCGAAGAGCCGTTTACATTGCACCAATTAAAACGATGTTCTCATTCACGTTCTATCTGCATTTACATGGCCCAGAACAATTACTCAGATTCCTCACACATCGCTTCAGACACATATATGAATAACTTGTGTTTGCAAATCACCACCAGAACAGTAGGGGGTGATACGTTTCTTTTTCACTCGGTACCATCATGCTATTGACTTCTTCATGGGCACTCATGCATGTCATTACACACTAGCCCCATGTACGGCACTCATGCACAGTATTACATGTGTATATTTTCCCATTCAATCGGATTATTAAATGATGTGGAGTTTCAAAGACAGCACGCCCCAACCACTACAGACCTGTGGCCTTGACCTCTTACCTGATGAAGACCATGGAGAGGATTAACTTTAGCTACCTCAGGCCTCTCGTGAATGCTGAGCTGGACCCCCTGCAGTTTGCGTATCAACCAGGCATGAGTGTGGAAGATGCTGTGATCTACCTTTTGCACATATGCCTGTCTCAATTGGAGGTTGCCTCAAGCAATGTGAGGGTCATGTTTTTTTTACTTCTCTGGTGCTTTGAGCACAATCTCGCCATCATTGCTCAGGGAGAGGCTGGAGTTGACTATCACCTGGCCACATGGACCACTGACTGCCTTACCAACAGACCACAGTATGTCAGGCACCGTGATTGTGTTTCTGATGTAGTAGTCTGCAACACAGGAGCCCCCAAGGGTACAGTACCCTCCCCCCTTCCTCTTCACCCTGTACACCATGGACTTCAGACACGACACAGACTTCTGCCATCTCCAGAAGTTCTCTGATGACACAGCCATTGTGTGTTGTGTTTCTGGGGAGAAAGAGCAGGAATATGGAGGATCTTCAATGACTTTGTCATCTAGTGTGGAAATAACAACCTCCGCACCAACACTGGGAAGACAAAGGAGTTGGTGATAGATTTTTGCAGGAATAGACCACACACTACACCAGTGAACATCCAGGGTTTGGACACTGACATCGTGGAAGGCTGCAAATACCTGGGTGTTCACTTGAACAACAGACTGGACTGGACTACAAACACTGACACACTATATAAGAAGGGTCAAAGTCGCCTCCACCTGCTGAGGACACTGAGGTCCTTCGGTGTGTGCAGGACTCTTCTGACAGCTTTTTATGACACTCAGGTAGCATCGGCTGTGTTCTTCACTGTGGTCTGGTGGGGCTGTGGCTGCACTGACAGGGCCAGAAAAAGACTGACCAAGCTGGTGAGAAAGGCCAGCTCTGTCCTGGACTGTCCTCTTAACACCATGGAGGAGGTGGGTGAGAGGAGGACATTTACTAAGCTGTTGTCCATCATGGACAAAACCTCTCACCCCCAACACAAGACTGTAGCTGAAAAAGTAAATTGTATTATATAGCTTTGTTACACACAAAGTTCAATATTTCAGACCTTTATTTATTTTAATTTTGATAATTACAGTTAATGAAAACACAGAATTCAATATAAAAAAATCATAAAATTAGAATATTGTGGAAAAAGATTAATATTGTGAACTGATGGTCTCGCACTCTAAGCAACTAATTAACTCAAACACCCGCAAATGTTTCCTGAACCTTTAATTGGTCTCTCAGTCTGGTTCAGTTGGCATCACAATCATGTGGAAGACTGCTAATTTGAAGGTTGTCCAGAAGACAGTCACTGACACCCTCCACAATGATGGTAAGTATCAAAAAGTCATTCCTAAAGAAACTGGCTCTTCACAGAGTGATGTTTCCAAGCATGTTGATAGACATTTCAGTGGAAAGAAAAAGTGTGGTAGGTGCACTGGCCCCAGGGATGACTGCAGCCTTGAGAGGATTGTCAAGCAAAGGTGATTCAAAACTTTGGGGGAGCTTTATAAGGAGTGGACTGAGGCTGGAGTCAGAGCTACATGGGCTACAACTCTCACATTGCTCATGTCAAGAATCAGAAGTGTTTTACCTGGTGTTACATCTTCTAGGAGTGAGGTGAGAACCACTAGAAGAAGGCAAGTGTGAGAGGGCGCCAGAGAGGGAGTCCGCATTGCTCTTCTTATAAACTGCCTCTTGGCTGCTGATTGGCCAGTCCAGACAGCATGGCCAGACGCAGGTGGCTGTCAATCACACCACTCACCCTATAGAGCGAATAGGTGAAGGAGAGGGAGAGGAAGAAAAAGACAAAGGGGGTGAAACACACTGGCTGGGCCTGGGCATGGAACACCTGGGCTAAATAGAAATAGAAGTGGTCTCTTGCTCAGTGGTCCACAGTACTCTTTTCGGATGGAAGTAAATTTTGCATTTTATTTGAAAATCAAGGTCCCAGCGTCTGGAGGAAGAGTGGAGAGGCACAAAATCCAAGTTGTTTAAAGTCCAGTTGGAAGTTTCCACAGTGTCAGTGATGATGTGAGGAGCCATGTCACCTGCTAGTGTTGGTTCACTGTATTTTATCACGTCTAAAATCAACGCAGCCAGGACATCATAGAGCACTTCATGCTTCCTTCTGCTGATCAGTGTTACAGAGAAGCTGATTTTATTTTCCAGCAGGTCACTTGGCACCTGTCCTCACTGACAAAAGTACCAATAACTGTACTTAAAGTACCATTCAATTCAATTCAGTTCAGTTTTATTTATATAGCGCCAGATCATAAAAACATTTATCTCAAGGCACTTTACATAGAGAAACCCAACATTTCCACAATGAGCAAGTGCTTGGCGATAAGAGAAAAAAAGAGGAGAAAAAGGAGAAAAAAAAACTCCCTTTTAACAGGAAAATACCTCCAGCAGAACCAGACTCAGAGTGGATGGTCATCTACCTCGACCAGTTGGGGTGAAATGAAAACAGAGAAAAGAGAAAGAGAAGAGACAGAGGAAAGGGAGGGGAGGAGGACAGGGGAGGAAGAAAAGAGGGAGACCAGGAAGAGACAATAGAGACTATACGTTTACAAGTAGTTGTTAAAGCAAAATTATCATTACAATTACATTAATATTACAACAACAACAACAACAACAACAACAACAACAACAATAATAATAATAATAATAATGTCATCAAAGAATTTGAATCCAACTGCTGTGGGGTCAAAACTACCTGAAAAAGATAAAGGGGTGGTGGGGGGACACAACTGCGAGAGAGAACAGATGAGTGTTAATAATATTTAATGTATTAATATCAAGACATGAAGTGTGAGGGAGAGACAGAGACGAGAGGAGTGAGGGACAGAGAGAAGAGGAGCAGTGTATTGTCAGTGTTCCCCAGCAGTCTAATCCTATAGCAGCTTAACTAAAGGATGGTTCAGGGTCTATGTCCCACATGAACCATCCTTAACTATAGGCTTTATCATAAAGGAAAGTTTTTAGTTTAACCTTAAATGTAGAAAGGGTGTCTGCCTCCCAGACCCAAACTGGGAGCTGGTTCCATAAGAGAGGAGCCTGATAACTGAAGGCTCTACCTCCCATTCTGGTCTTAGAGACTCAAGGAACCACAAGTAAACCAGCAGTTTGTGATCGAAGTGATCTAGATGGAGCCTGATCATTAAGGGTTTTATAGGCAAACAGGAGGATTTTGAAATCAATTCTAGATTTTACAGGAAGCCAATGAAGAGCAGCCAATACTGGAGAAATATGATCTCTGGTCCTACTTCCTGTCAGTATTCATGCTGCAGCATTCTGGATTAACTAAAGGTTTTTGATAAAGTTACTAGAACACCCTGACAGTAGAGAGTTACAGTAGTCCAGTCTAGAGGTAACAAATGCATGAATTAACTTTTCAGCATCCTTTTTAGACAGGATGCTTCTGATTCTTGCAATATTACGTAGGTGGAAAAAAGCTGTTCTAGGACATGTCCTGATCAAAGATTACTCCAAGGTTCCTCACAATAGAACTGGAGGCCAAAGTGATGCCATCCAGATTAGCTATGTGATCTGAAAATGATGTTCTAGGATGTTTAGGGCCAAGTATGATGATGTCGGTTTTGTCTGAGTTTAAAAGTAGGAAATTCTGAGTCATCCAGGTCTTTATGTCTTTAAGACAATCCTGAAGTTTGATGACCTAGTTAGTTTCATCTGGTTTCATAGATAAGTACAGCTGGGTATCGTCCACATAACAATGGAAGTTTATATTGTGCATCCTGATGATGTTGCCTAAGGGAAGCATGTACAAGATAAAAGGGATTGTTCCTAACACAGAACCCTGTGGAACTCCATAACTAACTGCAGTACCTATGGAAGACTCATTGTTTACATGAACAAACTGGAATCTATCTGATAGATATGGCTTAAACCAAAAAGCGCAGTGCCTCTAATCCCAACATGTTCTAGTGTATGTAATAGGAATGGAGTCAATTTGCTTGTTTGACCGGCAATCTCAGCTGACCTGAACCACAGAGATTATCTATTGTCAAGAGGAAGATGAGAGACACACAACCCAATAATGCAGATGAGCTGAGGCCGCTGTCGAAGCAACCTGGGCCTCCATAAAACCTCAGCTGTGCCACAGGCTGATGGCTACACCACACTGATGCTGTAATTCATACAAAAAAGGCCCAACCAACTACAGAGTGTGTATACATGAACATATTTTTTATAAAGCTTACATGTCTGTAGAAAAAAACCTTCTTTTATTCATCTAATGTAATTTTCTAATTTTAGATAATGAATTTTGTGTTTTCATTAGCTGTAAGCTGTTATCATCAAAATTAAATAAAAAAAAAAAAAAGTGAAATTTTTCACTTTGTGTGTAATAAATCTATAGATGAATCACTTTCACCTTTTAAATTGAATTACTGAAATAAATTTACTTTTCAATACTGTTTTAAGCTTATGAAACACACTTGTATGACATGTAGTTGTTGGACAGGTGGACACTTGACACACTGGTAGGTGAAACAGACACACCTTCTCTGTGCTTGTCATATGTCTCTCCTGATGACTGAATGACCTGTTTTATGACTGTCTGTGTGAATATAAGGTTATTTACCAGTCATTTATGTTTCATATTGTTGGTGGTGTTTGTCTGAATAGAGCTGGTTGTGTTGTGTTATTGTCAGAGAATCAGCACCATGGACAGAGCTCGTCAGGTTTTATATAAATGTAGCTGTTATTTTATCAATAAGTTTTATAATTTCATGACTTTAAATGATTCATGGCCCCATGCTGACACTGAAACAATTAATCTATCAGAGTAAATGGAGAACACAGCTCACCTTCAATGACAACTCAATACAGTTTACTATCCTTGGCTACTTTACAATTTTAAATGATACATGATATAACCTTAAAGTGACGGTCTCGAGTAATTTAAACCCAGAGTCTATTTCATTGCAAACATTAGTCAATTAAACCCCAACAGCTATTTTATGTCGATTTAAGGAATTTAGAGTTTGACTGTCTTTTGTGTTCACAACCAACTAGCTAATAATGAATGTACAAGCAAACATATCTGAATTGTCATTTTTAACCACTAATAAAGCTCAAAACAACACACATACACATAACCTACATATAAACTGAAGTACTGATAACTTAGTAAGTGTACTGAGAGTTTATTAAAAGACTGTTTTACAAGACTTCCAGGACCCAATGTACTGTTTTCATAACAACTAGAGATTAAGGGTGTTCCAGATCAGCAGTCTTGTCATTTTCCTGAACAATTGGCTGATGTGTCTGTGAAGAATGAGGAAAATGACAAAGGACTGCAGAGGAGATAATGAGTCTGGGTAAATAAAACATAAGCTGATTTTACATGTTGAAAAATTAATATTTGTTCACTTGAATGTTTCTACACTGCACATGACGTAGATGCAGCAGTTAAATGTTCAAATTTGAACACAGTGTTTTCATGGTGGACTTTTGCATGTCTTGAATATTTTCACTGCACTGCAGATGCGACGTTTGAACTTTAATGTGACTATAACACAAGATAACTGCTCAGTGAATGTTATAACAACAACATCATGTTCAGTTGTTGTTCCACCTGGATTGAACCTGTGACTTTACCACAATAACAATCATAAATAACAGTTTTAGTTGTGGTTTCATTTAGAAAAAAAATAACTAACAATAGTCCACCACATGCTCCTCCTCCTTTGACTCTGTTGTTCTTTCTCTTCTGTGGTGTGTGGTTAAGATGCAGAGAGCTCATGTTCTCCCACCACCCTGTCTCTTCCTGTCAAATTAGTGATGTGTATCTCTCTCACTGTCACTGCTGCAGACTCCATCTAACTCTAAATATAAGACAATCTGAGTCATTAAAATCATTGGTCAAAATGTATTTGTTGTTGGTAACCGTCCCATAACATTGTGATTGTCATAGTTAATGTAGTTCACACACAGAGGCAGAGTCACATTCAGACACAGTTTTATTTATTGTACAAACTGAGTTTTCTAGCAGGGAAATGGTTAAACATAAAACAGGTAGAGATTTGACTTCAGAGGCCTCATGATTTCACCTCAGACCACACTTTGCTGTCTTCCTCACTCCTCCCCCCACAACACATTTTATTCTCCCTGTTTATAAGTGTGACAGTCATCAGTGTCATTTCTGACTCCTCCTCCATCAGACATCAGAAAAACGCAGAAAAAAACAACACAGACAGACTTTGAGTGACTATCTGGTGGCAGCGTACACAACATGTGGCTCCAGCTCTCTCTCTGGTGAATCCCTACGTCGTCTTTTTGGTTTTAACTGGAAACTTACAGCTGCGTAGTTCAGGTCATCTGAGACCAGATTCTGTTAAGCAGAGTATTTAGAGTCAAAGACTACAACTAAAAGATTCACATAAGACTGTATATCTGTGACTTAACAGGTTAATATTATTGATCTTAAAGATGACTGACATGACTAATGGCCGTCTCTAGCATCACTGTGAGACAAAGATCATTAATATATTTTAAATGTCTGTTCAATCATAACCTACAATTTATATGAACCAGAAAATATATTTACCTCATTTCTTTCTCTCTGTGGTTCTTCATTCACATCTTTGTGACAAAAGACAAAAGCCTGATTAGTTCATAATTACTGACATTATACTTCATGTTGACACAGTTTACAAGAGGATGCTCAACAGATTGTAAATCAGCCGTACCCGAAGTTTCCTGATTTCAACAGTCAGAGCAATGATTATTATTGTAAAGAAAACAGTTAAACCACCCAGGATAACGCTCACTGGGTTTGTCATCACATTCCATCCATCTCCATCAGGTTTTTCTATAATGACAGATGACAGATAATGACAGAATAAGCTTTTAATCTGATGACTTTATACATGGTCAGTATTAATATTACAGCCTTATCATAACATGTTATAAAGAACAGAAAACCACTTCACCATCATCAGAGTCATGGTTGTCTGTGAAAACATGGAGATTACATTGATCTAGTTATGTTCATCTCTTGTCTGTCTGATACATTATACTATAGGTAATATACAATGAGAAATAAACATCTATGATAGAGATTAGAGTCAAATACAATCTTACCTTGAACAATTAAATGTGTTGTATCACCAATGACTGTGTTTCCTTTTGTGAAAAGTCCACAGTAATAGAGTCCAGAGTCAGATAAATTGACTTGTTTGATTTTGAGAAAGACAGTGGAGATGTTGAAGCTCATTTCAAATCCATTTTTAAATCCATCACAGAATGAAGCGATGTCTCCGGACCAGCGCATAGCAGAGATACAGCTGACCTGGGATCTGTTGACCACTCTGAACCACTCTATCACAGTTTGATGAGTGGAAATGTTGGAGCACATCAGAGTGACTTCTTCACCAGACTGGACCTTCACAGTCTGAGACTCAGACACTGAGACAGAGATCCAGTCTGAAACAAAGAACAGAGACAACGAGACGTTTAGTTGTTTTAAACCAACATGAAGGGAAACAATAGTTGTTAATAAAAGTCAGCAAGAGTTGTAGTACTTACTGAGGCTGCAGAGAATTAAAGCAGATATCAGTGTAAAGTTCATCATTGTGTGTACGACTGAAACTCTGCAGTGTCTGTAACTGAAGTGTGACTAGGACGGTGTTCTGTCAACATAAAGAGGAGGGTCGTCCTTCTTCCTGTTTCTGTACTTGACCACATTAACCCCTTCAGAAAAAAGTTAAGAGAAAAATAAGCGAAGAAAAAGGCTTCATACTACTTTACTGACTCTTTCACATTTAGTGAGCTTTACACATAAGGTTTGTGCTCAAAAGAGGCTTATAATGGAAAAAAATGGGAAAAAGATGGGAGCCATGAGCAGACATGGCAGCTCAGAGCTCTTCTTTTCAGTGCTTTAATTGTTTAATTTTGTATTTGTATGTCATTTGGACTACAGTCTGCAGGACGAATTTCACTTACAGCCACAATGACCTCATGTAGCTTGTACTACAGAGTGGACAAGCTGTTACATCTGAGTTTCTTTGCTATAGTGCAGAGAAAGTGAGGATACCATAGTCCCTGTGGATCACTGTCCCAGCGATCAGTAGGAAGCCACACAAATTACAGCTCCCTAGCCTTTTCCTCACCAATGCAAGATCCATTTTTCACCAAAAAAATGGACAGACAAAGGCTACAGCTGGTAGACAACAAACTTACCAGTGACTGGTGTGCACTGATACTAGAGACTGTAGACAGTCACTGCTCCTTAGACTTAGAGTACCTGATAATGCTAATGCTAATGCTAAGGCTAGCTTATCTGTCAGTCACTTGTACAATACAATATGCAGCCAGTAAAACAAATATTTTAAGGCTGTGCTAATAATGGGGGTGACTTAAACCATGCTGAACTAAACCATTAGCACTCTATAGATTCTATCAACATGTAAACTGTGCCACCAGGGGTAAAATCCGACTTGATGAAGTTTAGTCAAACATCAAACAGGGCTACAGGGTTATACCAGTACCCATTCTGGGTCAGCCTGACCACACTGGTGACAAGGATGGAGCTTCTATTCTCACCTCTGCCTCTATTCTCTGCTCTGCCTGCTGAGCCACCAGCAGGACCACGGGATTTGAGGTCCTGCTGGTGGGAGTCCTTCCAGACATTCATAACAGCTATTGGGATAACTGAGGCTACTGATGCTAGGCTAAAAGCCATGCTGATCTACAGCCCGGGCAGCAAGGGACAGCAGACTATGAAGACATTTACCTTGCAGACCAGACATTTTGCAGATCCACATAGTGTTGTGGTGGGGCAGATCATCTTCCTCCAGCGTCAACAGAAGCTGAATGAGTTGGTCCACCACTACATCACAAACCTCCAGTGTTTGGCTGTAAGTTCTGCAATTTGTAAGAGGAGATGATTGATGATCCAAAGCTGCAGGAGAAAGTGTTTATGCCACCGGGTGACCTGCCACCATCAACAGTGGTGTAAAACAAATTAAACTGTACTATTCCTGCAAATCAGAACCATTCTTTCCCAAATGGTAAAAGGCAGGCCAAAAACCAAACTACCAGAGTGCCGTTCCACCTAAACCTGGCCCCAACCCCTTTTCCACTACAGGCTAGCCCAAAAAGGATTCTTAAACAGCGCTGTTGCAGTCCAGGGTAAACCATTTCCTTTTCTACAATACAATATGCAGTCATAAAACAAATCTGTTGCTGGGGTGTTAAAATTTCTTAATAAACCTCAATCTTAATCAAAACATCACACCTTAAAATTGCATATTAATAAAACAAAGTCACAAACTAGGTTTCCAATTTTGAACTGGTGAATTACTCTATTCTTTTCCCTTTACGGCCCCTTTAGGCCCGGTAGGCCAATTGGAGAGGTGGATCTTCAGTCTACAGGTTTGCTGCCACTGGGCTGCTACCCACGCGCCACCGGGGACTTCATTCCCACTTTCCTCGACTTCCCCTTTACAAACCTTTGAGGTCCGGGTGGGGAATCCTCAACTTCAACTCCAGTTTGGGACTAAGGTAATCCAAGCCGAAAATTTCATGTTCCCCCAACTCCAAAAGTGATGAACATTTACAACCTTGCAGGGCCAGCTTTTGCGATCCGAGGTGCACCGGGAGATTCCACGTGGTTAAAGCCCCTGGGTATGTTTTCCCCCATGGTTCAGTCAAGCTCCATTTTAAGGGAGCGAGTTCCAAATGCGGAGTGTTAAAAGAGACCGTGGTTTAAGCCATTTCCATCCTCGGTCACATCACAGCAAGGGTCTCGCCCTTTCTGCTTGGTCACCCGTCGTTGCTCTGCCAAGCCTACATGCCTGCCATTTTGGTCCAGTCACCTGCAAGGGGTTACCCATGCTCAATGGCTCACCTGGTGCCTGGTTCCAACCCAATCCTGGTGCCTAGCCTTCCCGCTCCCGGACCATGGTCCAACCCACGTACCCACCTTTGCTGGTTCCCCCCTTCACCTGGTTTCAAAAACCCCCAGCGCTGTCATTCATACCCTTCGTTGCCATCCAACTGGCTAAAACCCAGGTACTCTTGGTCTGGGCCAATGGTGTCCAACCCATTTTGACTGTGGGGCTTTCCCCAAAACATGTGTCCCAATCCAAGCTAGGACAAGGGGCTGCACATCTGGCTTGAGCTTCCAAGCCTCGTTTCCCAGGTACTTATGCCCACACTGGCTTTCAAAATCCTGGGTTCTATGGCCTGTGCGTCTACCATGTTGTCCTGCCTGGAGGCGGCCACAAAGGGACTCCAAAAAAGACCACTATTGGCTGCAGTTCTCAGTTTGTTTCCAGAACCTTCACCAGGGCACAAGTTTTCAACACTAACCTGTGGCACCGTCATCCTTTATACACCTAACATTCCAGAAAGGGAGCTGTCTTTTGGGTCCAAAAATTTTTTAACACAGCGTGTTCAGATCTTCCTTTTAAACAGATTCCTTGTGCCCCGTTTGTTGGCAAACAAAGAAAAACCAAGGTAAATAAGCACCTGCAGCTATGGTTAAATGGTAACTTTAAGTTACGGGCAATAATGCCAATTTACCAACTTAGCAAAGCATTTATTCAAATGTTCTTTGGTAGCTTCAATGCTTGCTTAGAAACAAATTTGGCCAAAAGGCCCCAGGACAGTAATTTAAAATAACAGGACTTGCTTGACTATTTTTAATGAAAATTTTTCTTTTCCCCTTGTTTAATTTACAAATTTCTTTGATGGAGGTTTGGTTTAAGTTTCTTTGTTACATGTTAATTGAAAAAAAACCATGCTTTGGTCAAGGTATAAGAAGAAATTTTTGGGAAAAACCAGTTACAAATATAAATGTTGGTAGGGTTTAAATGAAATTAAAACTACAAAAGGTAACGTTTAAGAACACTTGCCAGACTGTTTTAATTTTATCTAACCCCATTTCCCAAAGGAAAAAAAAACAAAAAATTTACAAAACGAAATTCCAGTCAAAGGGAATTTTTTTTTTTAAAGACCAAATTAAATGTTATACAAATAATTTTCCTTAGAAATTGGATGAATAGTATATACAATAAGAATTTAACCTGTTTTGTTAATATTGATCCTTTTTGTTTTTCATTTTAGTGTGTAATCAAAGGATACGTAATTTTGCCAAAATGTAAGAAAGTAAATACAAAGAAGTTTTATTAATAGAAAATAATTTTTTCAGAAAGTTGGGACTTTATGTTGTATATAAATAGTGTTCTATAAAGATAACTTTCCCCATTTTATCATTGACACGGAAAATTTGAAAATTTTAATTCTTACAAAAATTGTAAAAATTATTACGGATTCTTGTATAAATTAACTATTTTATCCTTGTAGAAGAGATATATTTATTCCTCATTTTTTTTGTCAAATTTTAGTAAATTTTTGTGTGGTCCCTTAATTTTTCCAATTCTAAAAAAAAAAAACTTAAATTTAGGCAAATTTATACAAACATTTGAACTCTAACTGGGTTTTTTTTAGGAAATATTTACAAAAAAGTAATGCATTTTCATTTAAAATTCTACACAAAATACTTTAATGGCATGCAGAAATGTTCTCTTAATTGAAAGTAAAATTAAAAAAGGTGGTAATCGGGCCCTTCAGTTTCCTTTTTGATCAAATTTGTTTAAAATTAATACTGTTCCTCCAGTCCTGAACTTTTCCAAAAAAACATAAAATAAAATTAAATGGTTTTTAGAACAAAAATACATTTAATTTCACCTGGGCTGGTCTTCGACATTTTATTTTAAAAAAATGTTTTTCATAATGCTGAATGTTAGATACAGGGAGTTATTTCAAGGGTGTTTTCCCACCCTTTAATTCCTTATTTTAACCTTCCCCCTAATGCCATTTGATCTCTCCCTTTTTGTACAATGATATCTTTCAATTTCATTACCAAAAAAAACCTTATTTGATTTAAGTCTTATTAAATGATAAGTTTAGAGAACCCAACGCATACAAGGTCCTTTTTGTCTGGTAAAATTTTTATACCTTTTTTAATTAATGGCTCATTATCAGAAAATTCTTATTAAATTTAAACAAAATCTAACCTTTTGTGAAAATGATTAAGCTTTAAAAGTCCAAAAAATTTATAGTTTTTTTTGGGAAGAAAATGGTGTACCAAACAAAGCTTTACAAATTGGCATTTCTCGTGAACCAAGTGCAAGGTTTCAATGAAACTTCACTTAATCTCCCTTTTTAAACCAGATTTTACCGAACCTTTTACACAGGACACTCACTGTAGATTTATTTGGTTTTAACAAAAAATTTCAAAAATAATTTTCTTGTTTAACAAAATTTTAAAAGAAAAGTTATAAGGCTTGGGGACTTCTAAATTCGCCATGTAAATTTTCTTTACAATTTTAGTTTCTTGTACTGTCGTGAATTTGGCTATAAAAGAATTTGTTCATATTTCTTTAAAAACAATTAGGAAAAGGATAAATTCCCTTTTTAGCTAAATAACTCTTTCTATATTTAAATTAAATAAAAAAGAGGCTTATAATGGAAAAAAATGGGAAATAAAGATGGGAGCCATGAGCAGACATGGCAGCTCAGAGCGCTTCTTTTCAGTGCTTTAATTGTTTAATTTTGTATTTGTATGTCATTTGGACTACAGTCTGCAGGACGAATTTCACTTACAGCCACAATGACCTCATGTAGCTTGTACTACAGAGCGAACAAGCTGTTACATCTGAGTTTCTGTGCTATAGTGCAGAGAAAGCGAGGATACCATAGTCCCTGTGGATCACTGTCCCAGCGATCAGTAGGAAGCCACACAAATTACAGCTCCCTAGCCTTTTCCTCACCAATGCAAGATCCATTTTTCACCAAAAAAATGGACAGACAAAGGCTACAGCTGGTAGACAACAAACTTACCAGTGACTGGTGTGTTCTGATTACCACAAAATCCTGGCTTAACCCAACTATACCCAATGTAGCTGTCGATCTAGCAGGTTACATCATTCATCACCAGGACAGAAGCAGAATTGCTATAAACAGCTGCTGTTGCACTGATACTAGAGACTGTAGACAGTCACTGCTCCTTAGACTTGGAGTACCTGATAATGCTAATGCTAATGCTAAGGCTAGCTTATCTGTCAGTCACTTGTACAATACAATATGCAGCCAGTAAAACAAATATTTTAAGGCTGTGCTTGTTATGGGGGTGACTTAAACCATGCTGAACTAAACCATTAGCACTCTATAGATTCTATCAACATGTAAACTGTGCCACCAGGGGTAAAATCCGACTTGATGAAGTTTAGTCAAACATCAAACAGGGCTACAGGGTTATACCAGTACCCATTCTGGGTCAGCCTGACCACACTGGTGACAAGGATGGAGCTTCTATTCTCACCTCTGCCTCTATTCTCTGCTCTGCCTGCTGAGCCACCAGCAGGACCACGGGATTTGAGGTCCTGCTGGTGGGAGTCCTTCCAGACATTCATAACAGCTATTGGGATAACTGAGGCTACTGATGCTAGGCTAAAAGCCATGCTGATCTACAGCCCGGGCAGCAAGGGACAGCAGACTATGAAGACATTTACCTTGCAGACCAGACATTTTGCAGATCCACATAGTGTTGTGGTGGGGCAGATCATCTTCCTCCAGCGTCAACAGAAGCTGAATGAGTTGGTCCACCACTACATCACAAACCTCCAGTGTTTGGCTGTAAGTTCTGCAATTTGTAAGAGGAGATGATTGATGATCCAAAGCTGCAGGAGAAAGTGTTTATGCCACCGGGTGACCTGCCACCATCAACAGTGGTGTAAATGGCCTTCCAGCTTGAGATTGCTGCTCTGTTAGCTTCATGGCTGGACACTGGAACATGGAAACTGCGATTCTTCCTCCCACTCCATGCGTGTACTGACCTGTCTAGCCACAGGACAGAGATGCCAATGCTGTGTTAAACTAAATGACTTCACTAAAGTGTGCCCCTCTGCACCTGTCTCCACAATACCTCAGCTCTGCTTGTCCTGTCATCAAGCCCAACTGCTGTCCACTATGTGGGCTCCAGCGCTAAGTCACTTACATGGTGCACGGTGGGGCTGGATACCGTGCGCCTGCCACTGCTGCTGGACACTGCAGCTTCCAGGTCTCTGCTTAACGAGTCCACATAGTGGGCACTGCTACCTTCGGTGAATGCTAAAGCTCCAGGGTTTTCCCAGTGTTCACCTTCCAGGTGTCTCACCATGATGCCAACCTCCTTGGTTTTGACCTATTCTTCAACCTTGGCGTCTCCATTACAAACAATACAAGTGCTATCATAATGACAGTGACCATGTCCTAGCAACACCACAGGCTGTCACTGTTCACTGGGCTGGACTGCCTCACTGCCTTCAACCACTAGCTGCTTATTGACCCATCCATTTCCTGTTATCCAACATCTGCATTTGTCTGCCCCTCATCCTAGATGACAATTACAATCAAGCTGCAGAATCTCCTGGACACTGGCATCATTGAGTGACTCAGTGCCTTGCCCTGAGTTTCCAACCTGGTGATGGCGAAGAAGAATTCGGCCTGTGCCCATGTGTCGATCTCAGGCAGGCAAACAAAGCAGTGATCCCAGACAAATACCCACTGACTATGGTGAAGGAGCTTTCTTCCAAATTCTATGGTTTGATGGTCTTCTCCAAGCTTTCACCACTGGGACTAGCTGCAGGTTCCTCTACACCCAGACAGCTGCAACCTCACTGCCTTCATGACCCATATGGCAGTCTTCCAATACATTTGCATGCCCTTTGGCCTTAGCTCTGCCCCCAGCTACTTCCAGAAAACCATGACCACTATCTTTGCTGGCCTCCCAGGTGTAATCATATATCTACATGACATTGTGGTGCATGGATCAATGTCTTCCCTGCAACAACTGCCTTTCCAGGGTGCTTTGTGCAGGGAGCACAAAGTAAGAACACACTAAAGTGGTGAATCACCGAAAGGCAGCAGGACCTGATGCAGAGGACTGTGCAGATTAACTGACAGGGGTTTTTACCAGCATCTTTAACCTGTCCTTAGTCCAGTCCTTTGTCCCACTGTTCCTGATGGCTTCAACCGTCATCCCCATCCCGAAAAATATCACCATCAGCCACAAGTAGGTTTCACTCCAGTAATAGTGCTTTGAGAAACCACAGATGCCACAACACCACAAGCTGAATGACCTGTCTTATGACTGTCTATGTGAATATACAGTTATTTACCAGTCACAGATGTCTCATTGTTGGTGGTGTTTGTCTGAATAGAGCTGGTTGTGTTGTGTTATTGTCAGAGAGTCAAAGTTCAGCCAGAATCAGCACCATGGACAGAGCTCACCAGGTTTTATATGAATGTGGCTGTTATTTTATTAATACGTTTTATGATTTCATGACTTTATATGATTCATGGGCCTATGCTGACACTGACATAATTAATCTATCAGAGTAAATGGAGAACACAATTATTTCTTTGGATTTGGAGGAGTCATATTTTTAACATCTTTTCATTTTGTTTTCGTCCAAACCTCTTACACTGAGACAAGATAGGATTCATTGGCCTATGCTGAGACTGGGTTATTGAATCTATCAGGGTAAATAGAGAACACATCTCACCTTCAATTACAACCCAATCGAATTTAGTATCCTTTTCCGATTTGGCAATTTCAAATGAAATATGATTTAGCCTCTACTCCGACGGTCTCAAATCTGCTTTATCTTTTACAGAATACGAGTTGTTCATTATAATATACAGCAGTAATATGGTATTGTATATTATTTATCAGGAAATCCATTGATACCTGGTGATTTACCTGTTTTCATGTGTGACACTGTGTTACCTGTAATGATAGAGACAGTGTAGAGAGACAGGAAACAGAGAGGAAAGTGGGGGAAAGACGTGAAGGAAAGCTCAACCTGGTCAGGATTTGAACCAGCAAAAAACTGCACTGAATATGAGCCAATGTAGTGCGCCATAACTATCCAGACATGCCCCTTTTCTCTCTTTATCTGTATTAATGACACACATAGAGCACATAGTTGTATTGGTCCATGAACAGACTTTATTTTAAATTATATTTATGTTTTCTTGTTCTTGTACATTCTGTTAACAATTGATAGCATAGAAGTATAATTCCTTCCCTAGGATTTACCAGTGACCAAATATTAGTAACATGTGGTGAGGTTTGAGTCATATTTACAAATATAAGATCCCAAAAGAGCTTAAATTGATAGTGGATCAGAGTAAGAGCACATTTCCTCTAAAACATCTGTGTGTTTTTAATTTGCCATCACAATTCCACACTTCATTCTCATTCAATACAAGTAGAAGTAGGCTAAAGTACTGCAGTGTATGAATGGTCTTACCTTGACCTGAAATAAGTAAATAAAGTCCATTTGTCTCCTTCTGTTTTTTTTTCAGATTGTCAAGACTAAATATGTTCCCCACATACATAAGATACATTACTTCTTCAGTGGAAAGAAAGGACATATAATAAAAGTGTAAAAGTGAGAAAACAAAAGACACGTACTCAACCCAGTTTGTGAGGGATTGATCAACCTGAGGCTCAGGTCTTCACTGTCTCACTTTATGTGTCTCCACTCTGAAGAGGAAATGTGCAAAAATGTGATTTTGTAATAAAAATGCTTGAAATGATTAGAATTATACAGAAATGACATCTACAGTACACATCAGAGGAGGAAAATTAATATTTATATTATCATATCATTATTTGTTAGTACCTTTCATGTTGACATGACGAGTGTGTGCTCAGTTCTGTCTCTTGTAGTAATTGTGCCACTGAATTTACTCCATCCATCCAAAAACACATCCATTATTTGATTAAGTCTCCCGTTTAAATAAAACTTTGTTAACCTCACTAAAGAAGCTGGGGTCTTCTTTGTTAGGTGCATATGTTACAAAGCATCATTTTCATCCTGTTAATAATGGCCTCTATACATATTATTCCACCAGTGTATATAATTTAGTTTGCAAAGAATGACAGAAGGAGAAAATGTTTTGTTGTGTTTGAGCAAGTAACACAACATGTCGGAGAAGGTGTGGAGGAGGGATTGAGTCTGGGTGAATATAATACAAGATAATTGCTCAGTGAATGTTATAACAACAACATCATGTTCACTTGTTGCTCTCTCTGGATTGGACCTGTTCCTTTGTCACCATGGTAACAATCATAAATAACAGTAAGATTTAGTTGTGGTTTCATCTGGAAACAAATAACTGACAGTCTAAAAATAGTCTATGGTGTGAAGCTTGTGCATTGTACCAACCAACCATCCACCCATGGTCCTCATTTCAATCTGTTGTTCTTTCTGTTCTGTGGTGTGTGGTTAAGATGCAGAGAGCTCATGTTCTCACATCACCCTGTCTCTTTCTGTCACACTAGTGATGTGTATCTCTCTCACTCTGTCACTGCTGCAGACTCCATCTAACTCTCACTATAAGACAATCTGAGTCATTAAAATCATTGGTCAAAATTAATTTGTTTTTGATAACCATCCTATAACACTGTGAGTGTCATAGTTAATGTTGTTCACACACAGAGGCAAAGCTGTTAAGAGGATGATGTCCATCTCAGTGTTCACAGTGAGACTGAAGTACTGAACTGTGCTGCAGTCAGAGTGGTCTCTGCATCTGAAGGCAGCTGATTCTTTTCTCTGTGTTGATGTGAAATAAATAGCTGAAATAGTTTGTGCGTCACAACCACAAGAAAAAGGAGTTGAACGTCAGGCTAAAGACTGTCATCTGTGACAGAAGCCCTGAGAGCAGCTAGAGCTGCAGTCTAGTTCTCAGTTCTGATCCTACTAGACCTTTATCTGCAACCTTTGATACAGTGAACTACCACATCTTGCTGTCTCTGCCCTGTCAATTAAGCATTTTGGGTAAAACTCTTGTGGTTGTTGGAGTCATGTCTGACCAGACGCCGCTTCAATGTGACCAAATAAATGCCCTTATCGCACCTGTTCCCAAGGGATAACACAAGATTTGCTGCTGGACCCCTTCTCTCTGCTATATACACCACCTCCTTGGGTCTAGTCATGCACTAACACAGCTTCTTGCAGCATCACTATGCAGTTGACTGCCACTTTTATCTGCTTTTCCTGCCAGATGATCCATGGTCTAAGGGCTCAGGCTTCTGTTGACTCAGGTGTTGTTTGTTTGTTTGTTCTGTGTTTCAAACATGTTTTAGCCCAACGTCTTTTATTTTCATAGAAGCTGTGGTAGAATTTTAGTTCTATTCTGCTCAGTAGAATTATTTGGATTATTTGTCTGAATGGTTTAAAATATAAAAGTGTAGAAAAATTACATAATTTCCCTGTTAAACAATACTAGCTCAGCTTTGGTAGGATCTGTGCTACAGCAAGAAGTTTTAAAGTTTTACACAAACATGTCAACAACACAAGACAAAAACTACAGCTTTCTTGTGTTTAAAAGTATCATGTGTCATTTTCTATTCCATCGGAGTATACACTTGAATAAAGGAGTTATTCAGTCAGTCAGTCCTTTGAACAAAGTCGAGAGAAATGTTACTTTACATCGATGTTACTACATTAAATGTACATATTTAACAGAGGGATAGAAACCACATGATTCTATATTCATCTTAACTTCACACAAACTTAAAAAGTGATATTTATTCCCATAAAGCTTTGAGTTAACAAGCCTGATGGTTTCCACCCCCTCCCCTCCCTGCTCAGATCACACTGTCTCTTCCTGTCACACTAGTGATGCGTCTCTCTCACTCTGTCACTGCTGCAGACTCCATCTAACTCACTATAAGACAATCTGAACTGTCATCACTGTCTTTTTGGCTCCTCATCCATCGGACACGAATTATTTTTCATGAACACAGAATCTTTACAAAAGCTCTTGACAGTGATTGTAACTCTCTCTATCCAAAGAAAACCTCACAAGACACCAGTTTCTTAGAGTTGCTGTTCCCATAGTTCCCTGAGTTTATCTGGTGGAAGTGTACACAACATCTTGTTCCATCTCATAGTAAAACATTGGCCTAACTTATAAGTCTCAGTGTGGTCAGAAATTTAAACTGTGTTCCAATATTTAACAATTAATTTTCATATTTGAAATTTTCTTGTTTTTATTTGACCCTTAAGTCATTGTTTTTTTTTATTTTTAATAATTTTTTTCACCATAAATAATGCACTTGGTGTTGGGACGTGGAAGAAAAATAAAAACTTCCCTCCCTGAGTCCTTTGCTTAAAAAAGACCGCCTGTCACGGATACCCTTTGATTCTGAGGATGAACAAAAAGAAAAAATACGATTGCAATTCCACAATTCATTCTCATTCAATACAAATATAAGTAGGCTATGTAGTGCATTGTATGAATGGTCTTACCTTTACTTGAAATAAGTAAATAAAGTCCATTCACCTCCTTCTAGACAAAAATCTCATTGACTTTGTTGTGAAGAGGTACTGGTTATCTCCCCTTATGCTTTTGTGTGTGTGTTTTTCAGATCATCGCAACTAAATATGTTTTACATGTATGTGGAATACATTACTTACTAGAAACAAATAACTGATGGTCTAAAAATAGTCTATGGTGTAAAACTTGCACATCTTGCTAACTTGGTTGCTCTTTGTGTCTTTATGTGGTTAAGATGCAGAGAGCTCATGTTCTCACATCACCCTGTCTCTTCCTGTCACACTAGTGCGTGTATCTTACTCACTCACTCTTTCTCACTCCATTTACCTCTCACTATGAGACAATGTGAACGGTCATTAAAATCATTAGTTGAAAATTAATTTTTTGTTGGTAACTGTCCTATAACATTGTAAGTGTCATAGTTAATGTAGTTCACACACAGAGGCAGAGTCACAGTCAGACACAGTTTTATTTATTGTACAAACTGGGTTTTCAGCAGGGAAATGGTTAAACATAAAACAGGTAGAGATTTGACTTTAGAGACCTCATGATTTCACCTCAGACCACAGTCATCAGTGTCATTTCTGACTTCTCCTCCATCAGACATCAGAAAAAAGGAGAAAAAATAAAACAGACAGAGACTTTGAGTGACTATCTGGTGGCAGCGTAAACAACATGTGACTCCAGCTCTCTCTCTGGTGAATCCCTACGTCGTCTTTTTGGTTTTAATTGGAAACTCAGAGCTGCGTAGTTCAGGTCATCTGAGACCAGATTCTGTCAGTCAAAATATTTAGAGGCAAAGACTGTTCAACACATGGTGTATTTGTGTGTTACACTAAAACTTTAAATAATATGAACAAGAAAATGTATTTACCTCATTTCTTCCTCTCTGTGGTTCTTCATTCACATCTTTGTGACAAAAGACAAAAGCCTGATTAGTTCATAATTACTGACTTTCTACTTCATGTTGACACAGTTTAGAAGAGGAAGTTCAATAGATTGTAGATCATTCGTACCTGTCTGAAGTTTCCTTATTTTAACAATCAGAATAATGACAATTACAATGAGAAAAACAGTTAAACCACCCAGGATAACACTCACTGGGTTTGTCATCACATCCCATCCATCTCCATCAGGTTTTTCTATAATGACAGATGACAGATAATGACAGAATAAGCTTTTAATCTGATGACTTTCTACATGGTCAGTATTAATATTATAGCCTTATGATAACATGTTATAAAGAACAGAAAACCACTTCACCATCATCAGAGTCATGATTGTCTGTGAAAACATGGAGATTAAATTGTTTTAGTTATGTTCATCTCTTGTCTGTCTGATACATTACACTATAGGTAATATACAATGAGAAATAAACATCTATGATAGAGATTAGAGTCAAATACAATTTTACCTTGAACATTTAAATGTGTTGTATCACCAATGACTGTGTTTCCTTTTGTGAAAAGTCCACAGTAATAGAGTCCAGAGTCAGATAAATTGACTTGTTTGATTTTGAGAAAGACAGTGGAGATGTTGGAGCTTATTTCAAATCCATTTTTAAATCCATCACAGAATGAAGCGACACCACCGGACCAGCTCATAGCAGAGATACAGCTGACCTGGGATCTGTTGACCACTCTGAACCACTCTATCACAGTTTCACGACTGGAAATGTTGGAGCACGTCAGAGTGACTTCTTCACCAGACTGGACCTTCACAGTCTGAGACTCAGACACTGAGACAGAGATCCAGTCTGAAACAAACAACAGAGACAACAAGACGTTTAGTTGTTTTAAACCAACATGAAGGGAAACAATAGTTGTTAATAAAAGTCAGCAAGAGTTGTAGTACTTACTGAGGCTGCAGAGAATTAAAGCAGATATCAGTGTAAAGTTCATCATTGTGTGTACGACTGAAACTCTGCAGTGTCTGTAACTGAAGTGTGACTAGGACGGTGTTCTGTCAACATAAAGAGGAGGGTCGTCCTTCTTCCTGTTTCTTTAGTTGACCACATTAACACCTCCAGACAAACACGTTAGAGAAAATAAGAGATGGAAAAGTCTTTACACTATTTTACTTAGACTCTTTTACATTTAATAAGTTGTACACATAAGGTTTGTGCTAAAAATGGGTTCATAAAAAATAATGTAGGAAACGGTTCGTGAGTTAGTCAGGAATTATTTTGTTTGTGTTGCTGAGATTACAACTGTACCGTTTAATGTCAAACACATGTAAACAGTTTGTATCACATGGTGAGTGCTCTAACTTTTAAAAATTCTGAGACACAGACAGAAATGTAAAAAGTGTTACAACCATCCTTGGCTCCTCTAGTGGTATAAGTATGAAATGTTATTTCTGATCATTTTGAAATCCGTTGTACTTAGACCACACTGTGCTGAACTGACATAATGTTTTTATATGAATTTATGAATATAAAACACTATAGTTTGTAGTGTGGTCCAGTGAAGACACTTACTGAGGCTGTAGAAGAGTAAAGCTATTATCAAAGTAAAGTTTATCTCTTGATAAATGAATCAATAACTGTCAATGATGTCTCATTGACAGTGATTGTTAGCTGTGTATTACCTGGATTGTAATACACAGTAATATTTCCATCATGTCACATGAGTCCAGGTGACAGTTGAAGTGTTATTCAGTAAGTTGATGCCTCATTGCTAAACTCCACATTGTGATGAGTCTGTGAAACAGTTGTGGAGCAAAGTCACTGAACTGTGGCTCAGCTTCATTGAACTGTGAGACAAACACAAGCGTCATTTAAATTTAACAACTGGTAAAGTTTGTTTTTTCTCTTAGTGTAGCTATTGATCCCGACTCATCTAGCTGACTTCTTTTGAAGATAAGCGCAATTATATGGAAAAAAAGAGAGAAATGTTTGACAGTTTTTGTCTGGATAGAAAGAGAAGTAGAAGTCAGAAACTGTGGACAGAAGAGAGCTGGACACTACCCAAAACCAAAAGCCAGAATTAGCACCATGGACAGAGCTCACCAAGTTTTCAAGAGTCTACTTGGACACATCAGGCAGTTTTTACAGATGAGAGGAGAGCGGAACGGAGCCTATCCCAGCTGCTTACAGGCAAATGCAGGGTACACCCTGGCCAGCTTGTCGCAGGGCCACATATAGAACAACACTTATAGACAAACAACCATTCTCACTCACATCCAAACCTATGGGCAGTTTAGTATGTTCAATTCACCTATCCCCAATGTTGCATGTTTTTTGGCGGTGGGAGGAAACCAGAGCTCCCAGAGGAAACCCACACAGACACGGGGAGAACATGCAGACTCCACACAGAAAGACCCTGCACCTGACCCAGGAGTCAAAACCAGGACCTTCTTGCTGTGAGGCCATGCTGTGTGACTACTGATGGTTATATGAAAAATTAATGTCTTACCTTGTGTGTGTGTGGGCCACAATAGATAAGAGCATAGATGTGTGTAAGCAGCAAAGATATTCCCCTGTATAACACAACTCTCTCATAACATCACATCACTTATCACATGTGTGTGTAAACAAATTTATTATTTTTTAAATAAATTATCTTAAATATTGCAGTAAAAAGGAGTTAAAAGCATAATGGTGTCTGGTGTATGTATAAACCTTTATATGTTAAACATAAGGAGAACATAAGATGTGTATATGACTAATGGAAGAGCCAGCCCCCAACCAATCAGAGAAGCCAGTTTGAAGTGTCAGTCACAGTGCTGGGGACGGTAAGAGATAAGAAAGTGACACATGATTGGTTATGATGTCATGATGCTGACCCTCATATCAATATAAAAAGAGACTCAATGTAACATAGTCAAGTCTTCTTCACTCGAAGGGTCCTCGGGTTTGTTTGCACAATAAACTTTGGTGCGTTTGACTCTGACACTCTTTGTGTTTCTTTTAACAACTTTGGCTTGTTTTTAATACATCAGTACCTCTCTTCTTTGGAAACAGTGTTTTGTTGTTTAAGGTGAAATGGCAGAGAGCTGAATGCCAGTCTTCTTCTGGTTGAGGAGCTGCTTCAGCTTTGTTACCTCAGTGGAAAGTGCAAAGGAGCAGTGATAATTCTTACCAACAGTTAATATTTCATGTATTTGTGAGACTATGTTTTTACTTTTGTACCATGAAGATTTGACCTATCAAATCTTCATTCCAGTACAGCGGTATAATGATATCATGAAGTCTTTAGATTAAGAATTTAAGCAATTTCTCTCTTTGAAGAAAAATTGAATCTTTATTACAAAACACCCACAAAACACACAAAACCACACAACCACATTGATATGACAAAGCATTATTTCCACTACTGAGTTTCCTGAGTCTAACTGAGGGTAGAGTATACAACATGTTGCTCCAGCTCTGTCTCTAATCCAGACCTTCTGCTCCTTTTTGTTTTTTGATGGAAAATCGGATCTGCATAGGTCAGTTCAGGAGTCTGTGAGAAAACATAAAACAATTAGTTGAAAACTGAACTAAACCAGACATCATATAACATTAGGCTTGGTTTACATCTTAATCTGAGATAATGTTTTTTTTTTACCTGACTGTGTTGTGGATTCTGTTCCTCTTGATTTGCTAAATGACAGAAACATCTGGTCAGTTTATTCTTCTATAATGAATGACAAACAGGTCAGTTTTCTAAATAAAAACTGAAAAAATACCTGTGTGAAGTTTCCTGATTTTGACAGTCTGAACAATGATGATGAGAATAAGGAAAATAATCAGACCACCGAGGATTGCTCTAGTCAAACTTGTTGGTTCATCAGACTTTTCTACAAATAACATAATTAAATCTAATTGTTAGTGCTGCATTCCATTTTTTATTGGTGTAGAGTATTTATGACTTTAAACATGATTAAAATACCATATTTTATCTATGTTTTACAAACAAACGGACGTCATTAACAGTCTTACCTTGCATCTTTATATATGTTGCAGTGTACATTACTCGGTATCTGGGATTGTCACCTTCGTAAAATCCACAGAAATAAAGTCCAGAGTCAGATAAATCCACTGGGTTGATGTTGAGAAAAAGAGTAGTGATGTTGGACGACATATTAAATTTTCCATTTTGAAATCCATCACAGTAAACAACATCATCAGATCTGGACATGGAGGAGATGTGGCTGACGTTTGATATGTTGTCCATTTTGAACCAGGATATGCGAGAGATTATACTGCTATAATTGGTGCAGGTCAGAGTGACTTCTTCACCAGACTGGACCTCCACAGTGTGAAACTGAGAAACTGAGACAGAGATCCAACCTGGAACACATTGGGAGCCAAACAAGGTACATAAATGAACTTATGACTCAACAGTTTGTAGCTTTCAGGCAGATTAAAATTTTGAAGAGTGTTTCTACTTACTGATACAGAGTAAAGTTGTTACCAATGTGAAGTTCATAATTGTAAGAGTGTAATGTCAAGACTGTAACTTGTCATATCAGCGTAACAAAGTGGGGTCCTCTTTCATGGATCTAAAGACCAAAGAACAAGAATTTAACAGCAGAATAAGAGCAAAAATAGAATAATTTAAAGAAATCAGTACCACCAATGTTAAAAAAGTTGACAACACTGAAATTCTGGAAGTGAACTGTGGTTCATCAACACCACAGCTCTCATCAAAAAACCCAGCAACACCTTCCCTTCCTGTGAGAAAAGTAAAGACTCCATCGATCTTGACATTGTACCGATGAAGCCTCAACACTTCTGTGCATGTTGAGCAACAGCTTTTGTATTTCTTTCTTTTATCTTTTTTAAGTTTACTTTTCATTTTACTTCTTTATATCTTGACATGTATGTTATGGGAGATAACAAAATTTATTATGACTCTAAAATGTTTATATTTAGATATTCAGTCTAAATCTAACAACATGGCATTTTAGACTGAACTTGCATTTCAAAAAGAAGCAAACAATTACTCTAAAATAAATAAAAATGAATAAATTTGTTGAAGTTCTTGGTTTTAAGACTTGGTTTTAGTGTAAACACTTTAACAAGTGTTGCATTAAAAATCAGTAGACTTACTTACAAGACAATGCTGTTCAGCGTGTGATGTCCACCGTAATGGCTGCAGCCCTGAGCCTTGCTGCTGTCTTACAGAAGAGGGCGGGCTCTTTCATTACAGTGTCTGGCTCATGGCTCAACAGCGGAAATTCTGTGTCAGAGCTACAAGAAAACTGTGACAGAGGTAACACTGTAGATAATTTATAAAGTTCCAACAGGGACACAATAGTCCAAAAGTCTAACAATATTCAATGTGCTTGGCCTTCATAACTTCTTTCTTTTGCCAGAATAGTTATGTGTTATTACTTATATATATATAAAATATTTGACCATGAACTGTTTCTGTTCAGAAGACTGATTTATAGAACTGATGTTAGCACATCACTACATACCAATGTCTACAGTAAGTTTGATTATACACAATAAAACGTTGTAAGGCAATAAATAAATAATAAAATCACTGAGGTTCACCTCAGGATGTATGATTGGCCTATCATTAATCCCCTCCTCCTGCCTAAACTAGCTGTGGCAGGGTCATAGGGGTTTTATCTCAGACAGAAGCCATCAGAATTGTCTTCACTGTGCTGTGGAGGGATATGAGCAGGGAGGAGGCTCATTTTGCCTTTATACCATTACAGCATAGTTAGGGCTAATGGTTTTCTCTAAGGTGGGCTGGCTGGTTAGTAATGTTCTCAAGTCAGTGATGATCATGTACAAAATGTCAGATCAGTTCTTCACTGTCCTGTGGAGACTAAACTCTCTGGGAAAGCAGAAAAATATGGATTCTACACATTATCAGGGACTTTCATTGGTTGCTACACACATGCATGATGCAATACATCAGTGTTAGGTCATTTTCATTCTTTGGAAACAGCAGGCTGATTTCTTGTTGTTTTGTTGTCATTTTTACCACAGTGCAAAGTGTCAATGTGGGTGTGAGAGCTGCTATTAGTAAATGTTTTACACACAGATGATCTTTATATTCTTAGGAAACTACTCCCATATATGTTCATGTCCTGTTTGTCTAACTGGGGTCAACCATCTTTAAGACACGTGACTTTCACATCAGTTGCCCTCAGACCACACTGTCTCTTCCTGTCAGTGAGGTGTATTTCTGTCACTGCTGCAGACTCCATCTAATTCTCACCAAACAATCTAAACAGTCACCACTATCTTTATGGCTACTCCTCCATCAGTCACCATCATGTTTGTTTGATGTTTGATACAGATGTAAAATGACATTATAAAGACTTTTGCTTTCACACTTTTCATGAACATTAAATCACATTTTTTTTATTCTCTCATTCAACAACTGCACAAACAAAAAATCAGATAGATAAAATGAAGCATCAGCTCCACTCTGAGCTGCTGATCCAGTGGTTTCCTGAGTCTATCTGGTGGCAGTGTAGACAACATGTGGATCCAGCTATGTCTCTAATCCAGACAATCTGCTCCTTTTTGCTTTTGGAGGGAAACTCAGAGTTGCATAGTTGAGCTCATTAGAGCCCAGATTCTGTAAATGAAAATATTCAGTCACTAAGTCTGTGTTAAAACATAAAACCATCAGTTGAAAACTGAACTGAGCCAGACACCATACAAAACTAGACTTGGATCAAATCTCAATCTAAGGTTATGTTTTATTTACCTGACTGTGTTGTGGATTCTGTTCCTCTTTATTTGCTAAATGATAGAAACGTCTGGTCATTTCACTCTCCTATAATAAAATATACATGCTTTTTGGAAAACAGGATATTGAGTATTTTTAAAGTTGAATAAAACCATGTAAGTACCTGTATGAAGTTTCCAGATTTTAACAGCCAAAACAATGACGACTACAACAAGGAAAATAATCAGACAACCCAGGATCACACTGGTCACATTCATTGGTTCATCAGATTTTTCTACAAGAAACATAATTAAAAGTTATTTCTTGTGTTGTATTCCATTCATTGCTCGCTGAGAGTAGTTATTACATTGGCAGTGATTAAAAACATAAACAAACTTTACAACAATCTTACCTCGAACCTTTAAATATGTTGCAGTAAACATTCCTGGATGTCCATCATTTTCACCCTCCAAATTTTGACTCATGTAAACTCCACAGAAGTAAAGTCCAGAGTCAGATAAATCCACTGGGTTGATGTTGAGAAAGAGAGTAGTGATGTTGGACGACATATTAAATTTGTCATTTTGAAATCCATCACAGAATGAAACACTGGCATCAGAGTTTAACATGGAGGAGATGCGGCTGGTGTTGGATCTGTTGTCCAGTCTGAACCAGAACATATAAGTCATCACTCTGCTATAATTGGAGCACATCAGTGTGACTTCTTCACCAGACTGGACCTCCACAGTGTAAAACTGAGAAGCTGAGACAGAGATCCAACCTGAAACAAACATAAAACATATAAGAAATGTGTTTATGAATTTGTAATTTAACAAGAATCAAACATTACATCTAAGTGTCAGAGCTTCAGTGATTGTTGTCTTGTCATAAAAAATCATTAATCAAAGCACACATTAAGAATACAATTGTTTAGATGCAAATATGGGTGGGACTAAAACAACATGAAATGTATGACGAAGCATGAATATCAACAAATTATGTAAACCAAGTTGTTAACAAGCAGGTTTTAAGTTTTATTGCTGTTACTCTTGAAAACATGCAAGCAACTGTTGGATTAAAACAAAAGATCAGATGTACTTACAGAAAAAAGCTGTTAAGAAGGTGATGTTCATCTTAATGCGTACATGAGACTGTAGCACACAACTGTGCTGCAGACAGAGTGGTCTCAGCATGAGAGGTGGGCTGATTCTTCTGACTTCTGAATATGTGTCACGACCACAAAGAAAATGAGACCCAGGAAACACTAAATATTCATATTCTAACAACAAAAGACTTAAATGTAGAAAAACAAAGTTTGCTTGATGTTCCCATCCAGACTGCTGTTGACACATTCGCTACATATGTAAACAGCAATTTTGGTCAATGACATGAAAATGAAATGATTCAACGAGCTAACATGCTATGAGCTCAGACCACACGTCTAATCTTGTCAAAGAAGCGATCTCCGTTATTCGCTGCCTGATGTTGATAATGTGTTTAAATTGCAGCAGCAGTGTTTCTTGTCTGGACTGAGACCATTAGCATTAACATGTCCTGGTAAACTATTGTCTTCTTTTCAAAACATGTAATGTTATTTGATGTGTTTTGTGATAGTTGCTGCAGAAAACACATCAGCTTAAGGTCAGACGTGTTGTGGTTCAAACTCAAATTCAAATTGTACTGTTGTCTTACCACAGCAGAAGGTAGACACAAAGCAGATAAGACGTTGTGGGTACAAACACTTGTAACATGCATATTTGAAACTCATAGGCAGGCATAGAACTGCAGGCTGCTATATGTGTGCGGTTTTCTCTCATATACAAATATATTCAGACATCACAACTTCAAAGATGTAGGTAAAGAGCATCAGTTAAACTCTGAACAGTATTTCCTGTTGCATCGTGGGCCAATCTAGAAGCAAGAGTCACCATATTAGGCTGCAGTTCTCTGCTTCATCATCATGCATGATAAAAATCTATGTACTATTCTTCTAAGATATATTATATGAAGCTTTATTATATGAAGTCTATCTTTGCTCATGCCCACCAAGTCAGCTATATCATCTGGGCACCCGTACTTTTACCAGCTAACCCTGTCTTTATCCTATCATCTGTTGTGGCGAATTCAGCCAATCACTATAAGCTGCAAAGTTTTAAAGGTGTCATTTCTCTCTGCTGCTCATTCAGCTGTCATTTCAGATGCTCTAATCCAATAACATCTGTACCATGGATCACGTCCATGGTTATCCACATCCTGTTGTGGTTTAAGCCCCAAAGTTCTTCTTTGTGCTGTCAATAAATGTAATTTTTCCAAGTAAACTATAAGGGTCAATTAACGTTTTTGAATTTTTTCAGATTTTCCTTTTCTTGCTTCAGTCATAGTGTAGGACTAAATGTCAGTAAGTCCACTGAATAACTTCACTGTCATCAGCGGTTTCACCATGATCAATTATCAATTATGACATCTAGTCATAATCAAAAATGTCAGTTAATTAGATAGTGGTAACTCAGATAGTGCTGCAGCCACAGAGCTCACAGAGCTTAAAATATGACACTAAACTAAGATGAGAGTAAACCGACAGTGCAGTTACTTTGTAGTCTATATCAATCTTCTGGTGTCTGTTACACTTGTCTTAACAGCTTGTTGCTCAGCAAAGGTCACACATGTATGAATATCTCAGCAATCACTGGTTGTTAGACTGACTGTCTTTTGAGTCATCACTACCTCATCACTCTGTTACAGTTAAAGAAAGTCCTGGAGTCGTACATCACATGATATATAACACATAATATCAAGTCCTTTATGTGAAAATGTTCATATCTAATTCTCTTGAACAGAATAAAAGATTCACATGACTTTGTTTATGACCATAAAAGTAACAGTTAAAGGTCTGGTAGAATGCTGTCGTCTCTGAACTGACTGAAGCGTTTCCTCCACATGTAGGTCCAACTGAACAGAAATAACATGACTTTCACTCTTTGTTATGTGACAGTTGTGAGCACCAGACTGAGAACATGACCCTATGCAGTTTTAACTGTGATGTTATCTGTGTTGGACATGTGTAGCTTGGAGCAGAGTAAATGGTCAGACTGCTTCTATCTACCCCTAACTTTGTTTTTTCAAGTTTTTGCTCTGTGTAAAAATAGACTGGTCATGTGAATTACTGAACAGCCCTGTTTGTAAATAGAGAGAGAGTTACAATATTTCATGCTAATAATAGTAATAATGTCACTACTTATACTGCACTGTGAAGACACAGTAAAGTATTCATAGCTTAATACACTAAACATGAGCTTTCTCTGTTCAGAAGCAGACTGATTTGTAGAACTTATGTCAGCACATCACTACATACTAATGGCTGCAGTGGTTTTGGTCATATACAATAAAATGTTGAATTGGAAAAAGCACACTCATACAAACATCGTGTCTAAACTAACTGTGGCAGCTGTCAGGGTAATAGGGGTTTTATTTCAGACAGAAGCTGTCAGAAGGGTCTTCACTGTGCTGTGGAGGGATATGAGGGATATGAGCAAAGCCATTTACCAGGAATGCTGCATAATGCATTTCTGTATGATAGTATAGATAAAATGATACTTGTCTAACTTTTCCTTTGTGTGACCAACAGCCAAATTAGTGATTGGTGCATTTCTTCTCATGTTTCTATAGGACCTCCACCAGATCCAGATATGGTAGCATTTTAGTTTATATTTTATTTTTTAGCAGCCAAATTAAGTGCAGCCCCAGCCACTCATGTCTCTTGTATTAAGTGGCTTGTGTGATCTGGAGCTTGTGTGATGTGGATCACTCCTGTCATATCACCATCCACCAAGTCTATTGACATCATCCTGCACCACATAGCTTCAGATTTCCCAGCTTGATTTTTATTGCAGCACAGTTTTTGCAGTTTGTCCTGAGCTTACATCAACAAATGCATCTGCAGTCCTTGCAAGTGTCACCAGAGATGTCAAGTGAAACTCAGAAATGAACCAGACAGCAGTCCAAATGTCCAGCATAGGCTGCTTCACCAACCACGGTTAACTGCTAGTTGTTTTTGAGAAGCCTTCTGTTATTATGAGGGAAGAGCAGAGCAGGAGTCAAACAGCTGCAATAAAGTGTGGTCTGCCGATGGAGTCAGAAGTCTGACTGATGCATGTTAATGTGCTGCCTGTAGGATTCATTATTAACCCCAACACATCTCATCTTGGGGCCATTTCAGGTGGTATGGTGTATGACCCTTTTGAGTTGCTCCCACTTGTTGTACTAAAGAGCAATATAAAGAATGATTTTTCCCAGTTCTGCCAGTCCAAGGCATACACACAAGTACTAGTGACAGGTTCAGGGACAGATGGCAGTTACAGGACTGGAATTGTGTGACTTTCTCACTGATACAGTGACCAGTTTAACCGTGGAGAGAGTGTGGTGTGATGTCTCATTCACTGCCCAAATAAAAGATAAATTAGACATTTTTAAATTTAACACATATCTGGATATGGGCCCTCAACTATACTGATATCTTTTGTTAATCTATTTTTGCATTTTCCCAAGTGCTTGTTGTAAGATTTGCTGGTATGTCTATATCTATTAGCTGTTATTTAATCATTATACGTTATACACGTTGATGTTATTTGATATCAGTTGATTTCATAAAAGTTAGTTGTACAATTTCTTGATGTTATGAATGTTGATATTATTAAATCAATGGATGCTGATATTATTTAATAGTTGATTTCATACATGTTAACAGTTATTTAAATAGTTGTAAGTTATCTAGTAAATACATGTTATAAATTGCTCAAAATGTGTGAAAATTTTCATCGTGACCCACAGGATGAAATAAAAGAATGCAGAATTTTGTCCAAAAATTGTTTTAAATCTTAATCAAATCTTTGATGTTAAATAGTTAAAAACTCACACTAACAACAGTAAATATAATATACATATGTTCCTGAATTTGATGTATCAGGAGATGTAGGAACCCACAACTATCATACATATTCACATGACGATTACATTTACACAGTCCTCTAAACAAAAGGACTGTGTAAATATAATTGTCAACAGTGATGTAGTGCGCCATTTGAGACAGATTGTGCGAGACTCCAAAAAGATCCTAAACACACTCTCAGATGGAAATTTTGTGTACAATTTGATCTGGTCATCAATGCACAATACCACCTGAAGAGAGCTGGGGATGGTACGGCTACTTTTCCCAACCCTTCCAGGTCTTGGACATACTCCAGAACCTAATCCAGAGCACCTGTTACCATAAAGAAAAAAAAAAGAAAAAACATGAGATAATAGTCTTGACATCCCTGTCAACACACCACAGAATTATATGCAAAACCACAGCCGAACTGTGTTACAACAATATTGAAAACGTGCGATTATATTTCTACAGTAACAGAGTACAAGTCACTGAGTACAAATAGGTGACACTGCCACATAGTTGAATTTCATTTATCTTACAGAACTTTGCTCAGTGAAGGTATCATTTATCTGGTAGCAATACATCACTATCACTATCACTAACTAGCATTACAATACATATTGTGAACAACCTAATATCCGTGAGGTAAAATTTCTACCGGCAGGTGAGTGTGTCAAGTAGTCATGATCCAACTTCATGGCCTTAGTGGTTGTAATGCTGTTATTGCTGTAAAAGAGGGGACAGTCTGGCAATCTGCCACCCTCTCATCTGCTGGTGGTGTTGAAAATTCATTCCAAGAGAACAGGCTTGGAACAACGCCCATCTTTAGGCGCTCGAGGCTGGAGCCCCCAATGTACTCATCAGGCACAAAATGTCTACAAATATAGGTGTTGCTTTTCTTGTAGAAAATTTCACTACCTCTTCTCTTTTAACATTGGGACCATTTCTTCCTCAGGGCCGTGTCAGTGAATGAAATGAAATGAAAAGACTGGTAGCTCTGTTTCTGCTTGTGCCTTATTTTACCTGTCCTGTTGCAGCCAAACTAACATCCTCTACTTCATCAGCTCTGGTCATTCATTCAGTCATTCATCCCTGCGGTTGTTCTGCTTCAGAATAAATGTAACAAGTCAGACATTAGTAAAACTGATAAAACCCACTAGTTCATACAGTGAGCCTGAGTTTTCATTTACTAAACATTTTGACTAAATGAATGTAGCTCTGTGGTGTGTGGTTATGATGCAGGGTTATAGTTAAGGTTACCTCCCAGATACACACACACATTTTCAAATAAATGATATGTATTTCATGCTAATGACACACATGCATGATGCAATACATCAGTGTTAAGTCATTTTCAGATACATGACTTTCACATCAGGCAGCACGGTGGCACAGGGGTTAGTGCTCGACTCCCAGGTTGGGCGCAGGGTCTTTCTGTGTTTAGTTTGCATGTTCTCCCCATGGGTCTGCATGGGTTTCCCTTAGCGGTTTCCTCCCACCGCCAAAAACATGCAACATTGGGTTAGGTGAATTGAGCATATTAAATTGCCTGTAGGTGTGGTTGTTTGTCTGTATACAGTATGTGCGACGAGCTGGCAACCGTCCAGGATGAACCCTGCTTTCACCCTTAAGCAGCTGGGATAGAGCCCTGTCCCACTGACCCTGAGTTTGGGAAAAAGGGGTAGAAAAAGGCTGTTTGGACTTTCACATCATTTGCCCTCAGACCACACTGTCTCTTCCTGTCACACTAGTGATGTGTCTCTCTCTTATGCTGTCACTGCTGCAGACTCCATCTAACTTTCACTATAAGACAATCTGAACAGTCATCGCTGTCTTTTTGGCTCCTCCTCCATCACACATCAATCATGGTTATTTGCTCTCAGATACAGATGCATAATGAAATGATAAAGACTTGATGGTTAGAAATGAAGAAGAGATTTCACACTAACCTGTACTTTCCATCATCTGATGTCCTGTAGTGCCAAGAAGATTTGCTCCACAACAGGTGCATCTTAGTGCATTTTAGCACATACTGCACCTGCTGCAAGACAGAGTCATCCTATTATCTATTTTTATTTTATTGTTATTATTTGTACCATTATTGGTTAAAGGGGCTGGAGTAGACCAGAGGGACAGAGAGAGGAGAGAAAACAGAGAGAGAACAATAACATGTAAACACTGTTTTTTTTTCCTCTGTATTTTTGTTATAAAAACTCATTATATGATACTCAAATATTTTGTTCTATTGTAACAACCACAGCAACAACAAGAACACTGACAACTATAACAACATCAACAGAAACAACAGCATAAATGACAATCACATCCTTAAACATCAACAGCAACGACCATCATGTTGACAACATCATTAACATTACTACAAAAAAGACACTGGCAATAACAGTAGTGCATAAGTAAGACAGTCATAATATCTTCCCATACACATGGATAGAAAGTATAATAGTGTGTGTGTGTGTGTGTGTGTGTGTGTGTGTGTGTGTGTGTGTGTGTGAGAGAGAGAGAGAGAGAGAGAGAGAGAGAGAGAGAGACTGAGAGCTTGTCATTTGGTTGGAAGGTTGCTTGTGTGGAAGATTCACAACCCCTCTGGCCTGAAACCCAAGCAGCAGCCAGGCAAGAGACCAGAGCTACTGCAGTCCCATAGGGCTGAAGGAAACACAAGGCCAGACACCAGCGGCACAGTCACATACTCACCAAAGGAGATTTCACACTTTCTTTAAACATGAATTCTTTATTACAGTATGTTGTAACAGTGATGGTAACTCTTCACACCCAACAAACTGCACAAACAAAAAAAAATAATAAAAAATCAAATAGATAAAATAAAGCATCAGCTCCACTCTGAGCTGCTGATCCAGTGGTTTCCTGAGTCTATCTGGTGGCAGTGTAGACAACATGTGGATCCAGCTGTGTCTCTAATCCAGACAATCTGCTCCTTTTTGCTTTTGGAGGGAAACTCAGAGCTGCATAGTTGAGCTCATTAGAGCCCAGATTCTGTAAATGCAAATATTTAGTCACTAAGTCTGTGCCATCAGTTGAAAACTGAACTGAGCCAGACAACATATAAAACAACATTTGATTAAATCTCAATCTAAGGTTATGTTTTATTTACCTGACTGTGTTGTTGATTCTGTTCCTCTTTATTTGCTAAATGACAGAAATATCTGGTCAGTTCACTCTTCTATATTTAAATATAATTTATCATATAAATAATTTTTGGCAAAAAATAAATTTTGCATTTGTAAAGTAAAAATAAAAACATGAAAGTACCTGAATGTAGTTTCCAGTTTTTAACAGCCTGAACAATGACGACTGTGATGAGTAAAACAATCAGACCACCAAGGATCACACTGGTCACATTCACTGGTTCATCTGAGTTTTCTGCTAGAAAATATGAATATAAAAATATAATATCACTGTTGGTGTTGTATTCCTACGCTCACTGAGAGTAGTTATTACATTGGCAGTGATTAAAAACACAAACAGTACTTCCTCATATAATCTTACCTTGAACCTTTAAATATGTTGGAGTGTACATTACTGGTTGTCTGTAAGTTTCATCCATGTCAACTCCACAGAAATAAAGTCCAGAGTCAGATAAATCCACTGGGTTGATGTTGAGAAAGAGAGTAGTGATGTTGGACGACATATTAAATTTGTCATTTTGAAATCCATCACAGAATGAAACACTGGCATCAGAGTTTAACATGGAGGAGATGCGGCTGATGTTAGATCTGTTGTCCAGTCTGAACCAGAATATATGAGTAATCACACTGCTATAATTGGTGCACATCAGTGTGACTTCTTCACCAGACTGGACCTCCACAGTGTGAAACTGAGAAGCTGAGACAGAGATCCAACCTGAAACAAACACAAAGCATATAAGAAATGTGTTTATGAATTTGTAATTTAACAGGTAACAAACATTAGATCTAAGCGTCAGTGCTTCAGTGATTGTTGTCTTGTTATAAAAATTCATTGATCCAAGTGCACACTAAAGATATAATTAGAAGATTCAAAGATTCAGGATGAATAAAACAAAATAAAATGTATTACTAAACGTACATATCAACAAAAACTGAACAAATGATGGAAATCACATTTTTAACAAGCTTGTTGTATTGTTGTTGTTCTGTTGTTGAAAATGTGTCAGCAACTGTTGGATTACAAACAAAAGTCAGATGTACTTACAGACCAAAGCTGTTAAGAAGGTGATGTTCATCTTAATGCGTACATGAGACTGTAGCACACAACTGTGCTGCAGACAGAGTGGTCTCAGCATGAGAGGCGGGCTGATTCTTCTGACTTCTGAATATGTGTCACGACCACAAAGAAAATGAGACCCAGGAAACACTAAATATTCATATTTTAACAACAAAAGACTTAAATGTACGAAAACAAAGTTTGCTTGATGTTCCCATCCAGACTGCTGTTGACACATTCGCTACATATGTAAACAGCAATTTTGGTCAATGACATGAAAATGAAATGATTCAACGAGCTAACATGCTATGAGCTCAGACCACACGTCTAATCTTGTCAAAGAAGCGATCTCCGTTATCCGCTGCCTGATGTTGATAGTGTGTTTAAATTGCAGCAGCAGTGTTTCTTGTCTGGACTGAGACCATTAGCATTAACATGTCCTGGTAAACTATTGTCTTCTTTTCAAAACATGTAATGTTATTTGATGTATTTTGTGATAGTTGCTGCAGAAAACACATCAGCTTAAGGTCAGACGTGTTGTGGTTCAAACTCAAATTCAAATTGTACTGTTGTCTTACCACAGCAGAAGGTAGACACAAAGCAGATAAGACGTTGTGGGTACAAACACTTGTAACATGCATATTTGAAACTCAAAGGCAGGCATAGAACTGCAGGCTGCTATATGTGTGTGGTTTTCTCTCATATACAAATAAAATCAGACATCACAACTTCAAAGATGCAGGTAAAGAGCATCAGTTAAACTCTGAACAGTATTTCCTGTTGCATCGTGGGCCAATCTAGAAGCAAGAGTCACCATATTAGGCTGCAGTTCTCTGCTTCATCATCATGCTGATGAAAAACTCTACTACAATATAGATATATCATACTACTTAGTTAACTATAAGAGTTAATTTACTTTGCTCTTTTGTTGGACTTCACTTCAAATTTTCCTCTTCCTGCTTTGATCGTAGTATAGGACTAAGTGTCAGTAAGTCCACAGAGTAACTTGTGCCTGTGCTGAAATGAACTGTGGTGGATAATGGATATCAGGCCATTGTCATCAGCTTTCACCACAGTCTATAGTCATGACATCTTGTTATAGTCATAGTCACAGTTGTCATTTAAGATAGTGGTAACTCTCAATGTGCTGCAGCCATGGAGGCCCCAGTGGTCTTACATAATGCTCTGAATTTGACTTTGAATTTGAGTAAACTGTCAGTGTAGTTACTTATAGCTAATAGCTGGTTCACTTCAAAGTTTCCCTGAGGATAGCTGTTGCTCAGAGTTCTCACAGTTTTTTCTGGTAAAGCGAATGATCTCCTCTGCCTGAGGAAGCCACCAGCTACAACACTTGTCTTAACAGCTTGTTGTTTAGCAAAGGTCACGCATGTGTGAATATCTCACCAATCATTGGTTGTTAGACTGAATATATCTCTTAAGTTCACCACTCATCACTACCTTATCTGTTACAGTCAAAGAAGGGGCAGAGTTGTACATTTCATGATACATAACACATAATATCAAGTCCTTTATGTGAAAATGTTCACATCTAACTCTCTTGTACAGACACACACACACACGTACACACGACTTTGTTTATGACCATAAAAGTAATAGTTAAAGGTCTGGTAGAATGCTGTCGTCTCTGAACTGACTGAACCACATGTAGGTCCAACTGAACAGAAATAACATGACTTTTACTCTTTGCTATGTGACAGTTGTGAGTGTCATATCTATATCTGTGTTGAATTGTGCAGCTTGGACCAGAGTAAATGGTCAGACTGCTTCTATCTACCACAACTTTTTTTTATAAGTTTATGCTCTATGTAAAAATTGACTGGTGGTGTGAAGTACTGAACAGTGCTGCTTGTAAATAGAGAGTTACCATGCTTCATGCTAATAATAGTAATAATAGTAATGTCACTACTTATACTGCACTGTGAAGACACAGCCAATGATTTGTAGATCAATTAACTTGCAAATGAAGCCTTCTCATCATGTCCAGTAAGAGACAGAATTGAACCTTCATACACGTCTCTGACGTGTAAAACATATTTAGTCTTAACCTTTTGTTATCTAGTTAGGCTGCGTCAGAGTCAGTCTGTGTTAATTTGGAAGATGCTGAAGCACCATGTGATGATGGAGTAGCTGTGAGTTTCCAATAGGTCAGCTGTACAGAATTTGCTGCCCCTTCAAGCTTCAATATTTTCACTGGACTTTAATCACATTGTTAATACACAGAAAAAAATGGCAGACATTGCTCACTTTGTTCTGTCAGATTTTATTTTTCAACATTTCTGTTCATTTTACATCAGCTCTTCTCAGACAGATGATGTGCAGCTCACTTTCCCTTCTCCTACTCCAAATACAAAATATCTCCTCCCTCAAACACCAGCCATATTCTTTAAACATAAGACTTCAGAAGTCTTCACCCCTGCTACAAAATAATTCTTTCTGACAAGACTAATGGTAAGCCGTACCACCAGCTGGTCTTATATACAAACATCAAATTAATCAGGCATCAGTTCCACTCTAAGCTGCAGCTCCTCAGTCTTATCTGGTTGCAGTGTACACAACATTCGAATCCAGTGCTTTCTTTCTTCTTGTTGTTGGACCAATAGTCACTATTGTGGAGGTCAAGTCATCAGAGCAGCGATTTTGTAAATATATAATACGATACAATACAATACAAAACAATACAACAATAAATACAGATTAGTTAGAGAAAGAGAGAGAGAGACAAAGTGACAATATGACACATATAATCATGTGTGTTGAAGTAGTTGTTGGGTTCACCTCGCTCAGTTGTGGTGGTTTTTCTTCATCATTTGCTTTAAGAGATAAGAGATCTGGTCAGATTCACATTCATTGTAAAATGTTTGGGTTGCACTTTTTGATTAGGTGCCCTTTATAAAGAGTATCAAGGTCAAAGGTCAAAATATTTAGGCTATAAGGTGAAATATTTTCATTCATTAGGTACAAATGCTAATTGAATGATGTCTAAATCTCTAAATTTTCCCATGGTAAAGAAGATAAGTCAACACTGTGAACATGATACCTGGTAAACATCAGTAGGTATATATCAGTCATAACACATGGCAACATCTCAGTCTCTGCTGCGGCAGATTCAAACATTTTTAATTAGTCATTTGTAGTTTTGACTAGTGACACCTTGACTATGTCACATACATACTTGGATTTTACAGATTGTTAGCATTTACACTGAAAGCAGTTTCACAACTTACATTTATATCAAATATATAAACCCTCAAATCAGCTCTACTATGTTCTATTTGATTGTTAATCTGGCTCTGTTGTAACCTCAAATAAAGCTCACAAATGCCTCACAAGTCTGAAAGTCTTCACATATGACCCTTTGTAGTCATTTTCCTTCCACTACAGTACTTTTTAGGAATGTGGTAGTGAATGTCAGGACACTTTTCAATATTCAGTAACACCTACACAGCTAAGCTGGTTTAATTTTTAAGGTGATACCCAGCCATGTTCGGCCATGTTTTGCCATGTAACATTATATTGTCTTTTAAATTTGAAGCTCTTTTTCCAACATTTAACAAACAAAACTTAGTAGGTCAGTAAATGATCATGGATTCTGTTTGTGCTGCTTCTCAGACTATTTCCTGACCATATATGGTCAAACATCAACAGAAGAGCTTGAAAGGAGGACAAGGTTTCGAGCTGCAGGAAAATGTAATCCCAAAATTTTGCCACAATTTGGTTGCTATTTTTTTAATGTTCCTTGTTTTTTGTTTCTTCCTAAGTTAGAAATTGATAACTGATCAATATCACAATAAAGTGGTCTGTTAAAAGCATTTTATGAAGGGCACCCTATTCATAGTGGTACCATGATAAAACAACTTTGAAGAGGACATAGAAAATCTCCTCAAATCTGACAAATACAGAAGCTTAGTAATAAATACCTGTCTGGAGTTTCCTGGTTTTAACAACAAGACCAGTGATGATTATTACAAGAAAAACAGTCAGACCAATAAGGATCAAATCCTTATTGGATTACAGATCTAATTAAAAAACAAAAATCATCAAGTTAGAATAAGCTTTACTCTGAGACAGACTAAGAACATGCACAGTAAGTGAAATTTTACTTTGAAACTTGATGTCATCATTAAATTTACTGTGACCTTGTAATGAAATGAAGAATAATCACATTTAAATGAATGTTGTTTGATAAAAATGGACACATTTTAGTCATTTTAATGTCACAGGCATTGAAATGAGGCAGCAGCAATAATCACTGCAGCTGCTGTCTAATTTGCTGTTGGTGCTGAAAATAACTAGTCTGTAATAACGTTCTTACACATGCGGCAGATAGATAAACAAACAATTTCAATTTCAAGGAATTCAGAAACGGAAAATAATACAAAACTATTAATATTAGTAGTAGCAGTGTTTAATAGTAATTCAGAAGCAGTACTTACTAAAACTGTGTACAAGCAAAGCTGTGAAAGATGCTGAAGGATGATGAAGTTGCTGTCAAAGTAAAGGGGTGGGCTGTTCTTTTTTTTCAAAGTGGGAACAGAAATGCTTTCAGAAAAGAATATGAGCAGAATCTTGTCATGAAGTTGTTTTTAGATGATAATCAACATCTTTGAAACAACAACATGATAAGAATACTTGATGATGCAGATGAGTAAAAGTAAAAGTAAAATTTCATGGACAATTTTGAATTTGAAGTCTTAGGCTTCTAACAAGAGGAGCAGTGGCACTTAACACACAATAATGTTTTTTTTTTTTAATTAATGCAGTGCAGATGCTTATTTTCTATGGAAATCTTTGTTGTGTGTAGCTGTGGTACAGTGTAAAGCTCTTATAATAGTAAAGCTCATCTCTGTATGTGTGACCATCTCACCACAAAACCACAATGCTTCAGGGAAGAGGTTTCATTGAAGGGTAAGGTGTTGCTGAGCACTGAGCATGAAAGAAACCATCATACCACTGACATGTGGTGTTTTAATGGGAAGAGTTTACAGGGAAGTCACGTACACCCATGCTTTTACAGCCAACAAACATATTTTTAAAGTACAAGATGGTTAGTTGGTCAGTGACATGAATAAATGTTCATCTACATAGAGAATCAGGCCCATTTCCTTTTTTTTTTTTTTTTTTTTTAAATCTGATTGGTAACACTCGTCCTTGGTGTAAGTCTCTGGTGATGCTGTTTGCACTCACTTCCCTCCATGTTGATGAAGTCAGGAGCCTACATTTTCCACAGCACTGATCATGTCACTCTGTTCCTACACTTTGTCAGCTTCCTGTCATTGAGATCAATGCTTTGCTACAACAGTAAGCAACAAAACTTTTCCATGTTGTGCTTCAACCCAATCTTGGACACTTACAATAGCTGTTCAGTCTGACAAGCCCCCTGCTGAGTTCATGAAACTCTGTTGTCTGAAGAAATCTGAGTATGTTGACCACACACTAACAGTAGTTTGTCATCTTCTAATTTAAAGACCTTTAAATTAGAAAGTGAACCTTTAAATTAATTGTGAATGGAGTCCATTTCACTCTACAGTTAAATCCCACTATAGTGCTGGGGTCAGTGTTACAGGAAGTACACAGGTACTGTTCATTAAGCATGATGAAGTTTCATATGGCTCTAATCTCATCACAACGTTGTGCCACAGATGTGATTATGAATGGTTATGTTAGTACCTGTGAATACGTCCTCACTTCAAACAGGTGACACACTCTGCTACTGAAACCAGTTCACTAAACAACTGTCATCAGTTTGTAAACGTTTTAATATTAGACTGTTACATATTTGTACTGTAGCTATTTCAGTTTGTTGGTTGTTCAAGTGATTTTTATCTACAAATAGGAGCTGAAGTATTTTTTAAAGCTGTAAGAATAAAATGAGTTTGAGTAAAGTGTGTGTTGAGACCTGTAGAGAAGGTTTCTGTGTGAGAAGAGAAAATAAAGTAACACATCTTTTGTTGCATGTGGTTTGTTGCACAGAGCTGAGGGACAGCGTTGGTGTGGTTTTTTGTTTATGGTGATGAACAGTGTTCTCACCACAGTGGAAAATAATGAAGAGTTGGGGGTTGGTACATAGACAGGGCTCACAACTGTTTCTGTTTTTCATATATACATATTCACTGCAGTAACGCATTAATGCATAAATTAAAAAAAAAATAAATAAAAAAATAAATAATATATCTGAACATTTTGTGGCCTCAAGGTTCAGAGCAAACTAAATACTGATTTTCAGACAAAAGAGACAAGTTTGTTCATCTGGATATTTTCCATCCTGCTATCTACCTGCTGGTAGCATAAATAACATTTCTACTGTTTCTACTGTTCTTTCTGTGACTGCGGTTTTGTTGTTATACAAGAATTTCATTGACAATTTTGACTTTGTAACATGTGACCTCTGACAAGACCGGCAGTGGCACTCAACACAAATTTTTGTACATTTGTAAAAAAAATCAACTATTTGGTGTTTTTTTGTAGAAACATAAATGCCTGTGTTGCGTGTTGTTCTGGTGCAGTGAGCTGAAGGCTTCATCTTATGATGAAGAGGAGTCAGGAAGGCCACTGATGACTGTCAACATGCAGTCAAAAGGTCTGTGGTGGAGGGAGGCGAGGCTGAGATACAGCCCAAGCTCCTGTTCTCGCCTCTACACTTGTACAGAGTGGAAACAACAGCGCTACTTTCACAAACTGTATATAAAAATTGACTTGACACAAATTTCAGCAACATCTGTATTTAAACTCTCATCTGTCATGTTTCTAATGCTGCTCACTGAATTAACTGCAGCACAGACATGGCAGGTGAAGAAAGCACCTGATATCTTCACTGCTTCTCTGTACTGTAGCTGTGCTGTGGTGTTTTAACAGTACAGAAGGTAACACATGAGAATTAGGACCACAAATAAAACAACTGTGAAGTCACTTGACATAAATAACAGTCCAACTTAGATTCTACAGTCACTGAGTTAATTCATAGTAATGACCACTTGTGAGCTGTAGATTCTACATCAACGTGAGTGTTTGGGTCTCAGGCCTGAGAAATGAGTTGACAGGCAAACTGTGTCCAGAGAGTCAAACTTTACTTAAAATATGACTTTATATTAAACTTCATGAAAGATTCATGTTTAGATTTGATTATCATGTGAGAGGAAAGCTCCTCCTCTCAGCCTCAATCTAAAAAGAGGAGGAGAAAAACACATCAAGTTTTAATGGAGGAGGAGCCATAAAAGGAGATTTGAGTCTTGTCAGGGAGGAGCGAGAGAGGTTCATGTCATGGTGGGTCTGAGGACGACTGAGGTGAAAAACATGAGACATCTACAGCTAAATCTAGGTTATTGAAATCTGATGTGAAGCAGTGAAGCAGTTTAATTTCACAAGATAAAAATACAAAGATGTTTGATTAATTCTGTGTTGTATGTTAATGTAGTGAATATGTATATGAAAAACACAAAGGAAAGAAAACAGTTGTGAGCCCTGTCTGTGTTTGTACCAACCCCCACCTGTTCATTAGTTTCCACTGTGGTGAGAACACTGTTCATCACCATAAACAAAAAACCACACCAACACTGTCCCTCAGCTCTGTGCAACAAACCACATGCAACAAAAGATGTGCTACTTTATTTTCTTTTCTCACACAGAAGCCTTCTCTACAGGCCTCAACACACACTTTACTCAAACTCATTTTATTCTTACAGCTTTACAAAGTACATAGGCTCCTGTTTGTAGATAAAAATCACTTGAACAACCAATAAACTGAAATAGCTACAGTACAAATATGTAACAGTCTAATATTAAAACGTTTACAAACTGATGACAGTTGTTTAGTGAACTGGTTTCAGTAGCAGAGTGTGTCACCTGTTTGAAGTGAGGACGTATTCACAGGTACTAACAGTCTCATAACTACTTCTGTGATACAAAGTTGTGATCAGGTTTTACAACATTTTACATAAAAATGGGAACACTGTAAAAAAAATTATATTTCATCAGGTGACAAACACACTGCTCCTATATGAGCTGCATTAGAAGCTTCTAGAATGTTGAGAAAAATAATGACAAGAAAAGAAATAACACACACACACACACACAATACAATACAATACAATACACACAGACTAAGAAAGGTCTCAGTCGTTTCAGTACATAAAGGACATGCAAGTCAAAGACAGGGTGGGGCATTGGCCTGAGTCTGTATTGCACTAATACCACTGATTAAAACATTGACCTCATTTACATATTTTACAGAGAAAGACTAACGTTGTTCATCACAGATCATTAACAGTCATTTAATTCTACTTGATATATCACTCTGAAAGATACACCCAGTGATTTTCTATTTGTAACATTCATCCAGTGAGTTACTTTTGAGTCAGTGTGGTCACGGGATTAACAAGAAGGACACTCATCTTCCTCCTTTCACACAGTGCTGTGTCTGCCAGAAACTGCAAGAAAATATCAAACAGCTTTCACAGTGATGAGCTCATCAGAGGAAATACAGAGACTGTTAAACCTGATCTATTTTTCTGAGCAAACAAAGTTTTGTAGCAACTATTCTGCTTCATCCTTCATTAGTTTTAGATGTTGTAAACATTGACACAGACACATTATAATTCTTCAATCAGGAAAATAAATCATAATAATATAAGCAGGCAGAATGTTTGGAAACATGACACATTTGTCTTTCATTTGCTTTTGTAGCTAAATGAAACTTTACATTCTTACATTAAACCTCTTAAACCTTGAACTTGAATCTTTTGACCAGCACCCACAATTGTGTAACACCCAAATCCACTTGTCACATCTACAGCCACACCTCTAAAACAGTGAGGGTTTACATCTTCTTCATACTGCTTTAATCTCTCACTCACACTTGAAGCTCAGAATAGCTCTTAAGTATATTTATTTATTTATTTTAATTGTTTAATTGCATCATTATTGATGCAGTGTAACCTGGACCACTTCATACATATATTTTAATGTGCCAGTTTGTACCTCTGTTTGAATCTGGAAACTGACTTTTTCAAGTTAGACTTAAGAGGCTCATCCTTAATGAGGCTCTGTCTGTCTTATTTATTTTATATCCGATCTCCATCTTATGATAAAGAGGAGTCAGAAAGGCCACTTATGACTGTCAGCATGCAGACAAAAGGTCTGTGGTGCAGGAAGGCAGAGCTGAGATACACATCACTACACAGGAAGAGACAGCACAGTGTGGTCTGAGCTCCTGTTCTCGCCTCTACACTTGTACAGAGTGGAAACAACAGCGCTACTTTCACAAACTGCATGTAAAAATTGACTTGACACAAACTTCAGCAACATCTGTATTTACACTCTCATCTGTCAGGTTTCTAATGCTGCTCACTGAATTAACTGTAGCACAGACATGGCAGGTGAAGAAAGCACCTGATATCTTCACTGCTTCTCTGTACTGTAGCTGTGCTGTGGTGTTTTAACAGTACAGAAGGTAACACAAGAGAATTAAAACCACAAATAAAACAACTGTGGAGTCACTTGACATAAATAACAGTCCAACTTAGATTCTACAGTCACTGAGTTAATTCATAGTAATGACCACTTGTGAGCTGTAGATTCTACATCAACGTGAGTGTTTGGGTCTCAGGCCTGAGAAATGAGTTGACAGGCAAACTGCGTCTAGACTGAGTCAAACTTTACCTAAAATAGAAACTATATAAAACGATGTCTTACTATAGCTACGACATATACTCAATATAATTACCATGTCTACTTTATCAAAAAATAGTATTTAGATTTGATTATCATGTGTCAGAGGGAAAAGCTCCTCCTCTCAGCCTCAATCTAAAAAGAGGAGGAGAAAAACACATCAAGGTTTAATGGAGGAGGAGCCATAAAAGGAGGGGGATGACAAATGTCTTTATTTGAGTCTCTACAGGGAGGAGTGAGTGAGGTTCATGTCACGGTGGGTCTGAGGACGACTGAGGTGAAAAACATGAGACATCTACAGCTAAATCTAGGTTACTGAAATCTGTGAAGCAATGAACGATAGCTTACTATCACAAGATAATGGACCTCAGATATATTGATTTAAAAAAAAAAAGTGATCAGTTCTGTGTTGTATGTTAATGTAGTGATATGAAAAACAGTTGTGAGTTGTGTTTGTACCAACCCCTACCAGTTCATTATTTTCCACTGTGGTGAGAACACTGTTCATCACCATAAACAAAAAACCACACCAACACTGTCCCTCAGCTCTGTGCAACAAACCACATGCAACAAAAGATGTGCTACTTTATTTTCTCTTCTCACACAGAAACCTTCTCTACAGGCCTCAACACACACTTTACTCAAACTCATTTTATTCTTACAACTTTACAAAGTACATTGGCTCCTGTTTGCAGATAAAAATCACTTGAACAACCAACAAACTGAAATAGCTACAGTACAAATATGTAACAGTCTGATATTAAAACGTTTACAAACTGATGACAGTTGTTTAGTGATAATTTGAAGTGAGGACGTATTCACGGGTACTAAGCTTGTGAATATTATCATTGTTTATTTCACTGAGACTGTTACTGAGTCACTTAGTCCTTCTTGCACTTTAAATGTATGTTTTTAGGATGTCAAAAGCATGGGTGTACATGACTTCCCTGTTATTTCTTCTCATTAAAACACACACGAGCCAGTGGGTTTAGTGTGTGGTGGGCAGTGCTCAGAATAACCTTCCCCTTCAATGAAACCTCTTCCCTGAAGCGCAATAGTTTTTTGCTGCATTGTAGTGTAGTGTATATGATCACGCATAGAGATGAGCTTTACTATTATAACCGCTTTACTTCTCTCCACTGTCAGTGAGTACTTTGTCTAAATTGATAACCCAAAACTGAATTAAGTAAAGTTATTTTGAGTTATTGTTATCTGTTAATGCTGAGGCGTAAACCTGTGTGTTGTTTGTTTCAGGCTGGATCTCTGTCTCAGTGTCTGAGTCGCAGACTGTGGAGGTCCAGTCTGGTGAAGAAGTCACACTGATGTGTTCAAACTTTACCACCTCTCCTACTCTGATAATCTGGTATAAACTCATCAACAGAACCCAACCCCGCTGCATTTCATCCCTATACAACTCTATAGAGCCTGCTTCACTCTGCAGTGGAGTTGAAAACAACAAATATGAAGTGACATCGAACATGTCCACTATCTTTCTGAAAATCAAGCATGTGGACATGTTTGACTCTGGGTTGTATTTCTGTGGATTTTCTACAGTGAGATACCCAGTAATGGTCAGTGCAACATATGTAAAGGTTCAAGGTAAGAATGTAAGGTGTTACTCAGCTGCAAAAGCAAATGAAAGACAAATGCCGTGTTTCAAAACATTTAGCCTGCTCCCATTATTATAATTTATTTTCTAGATTGAAGATTTTCTAGATTAATAATCTGTCTGTGTTAAAGTTTACAACATTGATAGCTAATGAAGGACAAAGAAGAATACTTAGAAAACTTAAAATATTATTTGATTGTTGTTCAGAAAAACAATGGTGGTTTCTAATGGAGTCATCTCTCTTGTAGAAAAGCCCTGTAAAACAACAAACCTGGTGAGTGTGATACTGAGTGGACTGACTGTACTTCTCACTAAGGTCATCATTTGCCTCGTTGTGAGAATGACGCATCAGACAGGTACTGTTTAATGACTGTCCTAAATCATCTTTGAGCTTAACTTGGTCAGAACCACCCACCAAAGAGCAGCACATGATAATAATCACACAATCCATAGATCAGGTTTAACAATCTCTGTATTTCCTCTGATGAGCTCATCACTGTGAAAGCTGTTTGATATTTTCTTGGAGGTTCTGGCAGACACAGCACTGTGTGAAAGGACGAAGACGAGTGACCTTGTTAATCCTGCGACCACACTGACTCAAAAGTATCTCACTGGATGAATGTTACAAATAGAAAATCACTGGGTGTATCTTTCAGAGTGATATATCAAGTAGAATTAAATGACTGTTAATGATCTGTGATGAACAACGTTAGTCTTTCTCTGTAAAATATGTAAATGAGGTCAATGTTTTAATCAGTGGTATTAGTGTAATACAGACTCAGGCCACCAGTGGCAGCACTGACACTGATGCTGTCGGTGATGAGCAACACCCCACCACCCTGTCTTTGACTTGTATGTCCTTTATGTACTGAAACGACTGAGACCTTTCTCAGTCTGTGTGTATTGTATTGTATTGTATTGTGTGTGTGTGTGTGTGGAGCTTTTTTCTTGTCATTATTTTTCTCAATAGTCTAGAAGCTTCTAATCCAGCTCATATAGGAACAATGTGTTTGTCACCTGATGAAATATATATATATATATATATATATATATATATATATATTTTTTTTTTTTTTTTTTTTTTTTTTACAGTGTTCCCATTTTTATGCAAAATGTTGTAAAACCTGAAGTAGTTATGAGACTGTTAGTACCTGTGAATACGTCCTCACTTCAAACAGGTGACACACTCTGCTACTGAAACCAGTTCACTAAACAACTGTCATCAGTTTGTAAACTTTTTAATATCAGACTGTTACATATTTGTACTGTAGCTATTTCAGTTTATTGGTTGTTCAAGTGATTTTTATCTACAAACAGGAGCCAATGTACTTTGTAAAGCTGTAAGAATAAAATGAGTTTGAGTAAAGTGTGTGTTGAGGCCTGTAGAGAAGGTTTCTGTGTGAGAAAAGAAAATAAAGTAGCACATCTTTTGTTGCATGTGGTTTGTTGCACAGAGCTGAGGGACAGTGTTGGTGTGGTTTTTTGTTTATGGTGATGAACAGTGTTCTCACCACAGTGGAAACTAATGAACAGGTGGGGGTTGGTACAAACACAGACAGGGCTCACAACTGTTTTCTTTCCTTTGTGTTTTTCATATACATATTCACTACATTAACATACAACACAGAATTAATCAAACATCTTTGTATCTTTACTTTGTGAAATTAAGCTGCTTCACTGCTTCACATCAGATTTCAATAACCTAGATTTAGCTGTAGATGTCTCATGTTTTTCACCTCAGTCGTCCTCAGACCCACCATGACATGAACCTCTCTCGCTCCTCCCTGACAAGACTCAAATCTCCTTTTATGGCTCCTCCTCCATTAAAACTTGATGTGTTTTTCTCCTCCTCTTTTTAGATTGAGGCTGAGAGGAGGAGCTTTCCTCTCACATGATAATCAAATCTAAACACAAATCTTTCATGAAGTTTTATATAAAGTCATTTTTGAGTAAAGTTTGACTCAGTCTAGAAGCAGTTTGCCTGTCAACTCATTTCTCAGGCCTGAGACCCAAACACTCATGATGTAGAATCTACAGCTCACAAGTGGTCATTACTATGAATTAACTCAGTGACTGTAGAATCTAAGTTGGACTGTTATTTATGTCAAGTGACTTCACAGTTGTTTTATTTGTGGTCCTAATTCTCATGTGTTACCTTCTGTACTGTTAAAACACCACAGTACAGCTACAGTACAGAGAAGCAGTGAAGATATCAGGTGCTTTGTTCACCTGCCATGTCTGTGCTACAGTGAATTCAGTGAGCAGCATTAGAAACTTGACAGATGAGAGTGTAAATACAGATGTTGCTGAAGTTTGTGTCAATCAATTTTTACATGCAGTTTGTGAAAGCAGCGCTGTTGTTTCCACTCTGTACAAGTGTAGAGGCGAGAACAGGAGCTCAGACCACACTGTGCTGTCTCTTCCTGTGTAGTGATGTGTATCTCAGCCTCGCCTCCCTGCACCACAGACCTTTTGACTGTATGTTGACAGTCATCAGTGGCCTTCCTGACTGCTCCTCATCACAAGATGAAAATTGAATGATGCCAAAAAGAGCATTTTAGTCACTTTATTTGAAAATGTCTTTTGACCAGCACCCACACACAAAAGTAAAAAAAAAACAAAAAAAAAAAACAGCAGAATATTAATATAACAAAACAGCAGCAGTTCTTCAAGCTGCAGTTCCAGTTGGTTCCTGAGTCTATCTGTGTGTAGAATAAATGACATGAGTTTCCACTGCTCCCTCTGACACCGGTCTCCTGTTTCTCACTGTGTTTGGAAGAAACTTCAGAACTGCAGAGCCCAGATCCTGTAAATCAGAATTACATAGTGTATCACACATATTTATTTTTTTTTAATAAGGGGAATGGACTAATATGTTTTACATATTAATGTTGTGACTGTGTCTTAGTTCAGTGTCAGTGTCAGTAGTTTGACCGTTGGCTCTTTGGACTAGTTGATATATACTATATATATATACTTGGTATATATATATATATATATATATATACCAAGTATAAAAGAGCAATCATTTTCCTTTTGGGTGCCCGTGTTGGCAAAACAGCAAATGCACTTGCACCCATGTGTAGATCTTATCATCAGTAGTGGTCAGGTCATTGTTAGCACATTGTCGTCTTGAGGCAAAGACAAACTGGTGCAGGATTCAATGCACCATTGACACAACAGTTTCACTGTGTGTTGCATGTGTTTACTGTGGAACATCTTACTGCCATTTGCATGTGATTTAGTAAAAGTAAACACAGTTGACATCCATGTGTAGTGGATGTCAACTGGTCTCTGGTGCTGCACTTCTACAATCTGAGGCTGCAAACTGATTATGTTGTGTCCTACAAATGATCTGCTGCTGCATGTGCCTGTTAGTGTAACACAAGGAGATGAAAGAAGCTGTGGTTTATTGGACTCTATGCTCAAAACACTCTGGTGATTAACAGAGACTAAGAACGACCCTTTTGAATTATGTGCCTGATATTACTGTTTTTCAAGTCATCTAATGTTTGTAGTCATGGCTGAAGTCTTCCTCTGGCAGAATTGAACTGTATATTTTATACTTATCTTATTGTTTATGTTTTCATTATGTTTTCAAAAGTCTAATCTAAGTTCTATTTTTTATAAGTGAGAGGTCACTTGTCACAGCTTTTTTTTTTTACACTTCGCAGCTTTGACTTTAACGGCATCATGGTTTTTACCTCCACTGAGCTCAGACCACACTGTTGTTGTCTCTTCCTGCTAAACAACTGATGCACATCTCACTCACTCTCCCCTCCCCCCACAGACCCTTCGATTCTCTATATAAGTATTTTTAACATTTGTCAGTGTCCTTTCTGACTCCTCCTCCTCACACGTCAATCACTCTGTTTTCCACTCAGATAAGACAGAAAAATATCAGACCGATTGAGCCTTTGACCACAAAGGAGAGAGAAAAAGAGAGACAACCACGACAGTGTGAATCTAGAAACATGGGCTTAAATGACTGAAAGACAAAAGGTCAAGAGAAATAACATTGTTTCAATTCAGTGGTAAAATGAATCATGAAAACAACTATTTCAAAACTCCTCATGGTTTGTAACTGTACTTCATAAAGTGCATTCAACTAGAGAGTATAAAAAGGTTTAATTCCTTGAGTTAATTAACCTCTACTGTTAGTATGAAGTTTAAAGATCATAGTTCAAATAAGTATTTACATCTGTGAATTAACAGGGTTTGCCTGCTGCCACTCTCAGCACTGAAACAAAGATCATTAATATATTTAAATGTCACTGTTAGATCGTAACCTACAATTTATATCAACCAGAAAATATATTTACCTCATTTCTTCCTCTCTGTGGTTCTTCTTTCACAGCTTTGTGACAAAAGACAAAAGCCTGATTAATTCATAATTACTGACATTATACTTCATGTTGACACAGTTTACAAGAGGATGTTCAACAGATCGTAGGTCAGGGGTGATTTCTCTAATGGTGCGTTCACACCCAAAGCGACCAGAGTGACCACAGCGCTGAAAGTCATCATTTCTCTATGGAGAGACGGTGAAATCGCCGAACAGAGCGAATTCGGCGGCAGCGAAGCGTCTTGAGCGAAAAGGAGAAGTTAAAATCCAGTTAAGTTCATTGTGATGAGCTATGACGTGCGAATGTACGTGCGAATGGGATTCGAAGGAACAAACTGCGCAATTGAAGCTCCTAGTTCCTAGGTGGTCTTGAGATGGCAACCGAAAGGCTCATTGCTGCTGTGACAGACTTCCTCGTTATCTACGACCCAAGTCTGTTCTCCTATAGAGATCACATCATGTTAAGATGATGCGAAGTGCGAGTACAGAGCGCAATTTCGCTTGTTTTGAGCCGGAATGCATTTCATTTGCTCATTATACTGCCACTCTAGACAATAAATGTTATGTAGTTTTAAGCAGGAGAGCATTTTATTTGCTCATTATTATAATTTTTTTTTTAGAATTCAGTGTTTTTAGGCGTCTCATTCTCTTTTTGACCAAACATGTAACTTTCTGTAGGAGTCGGGCGCTTTTATTACGTTATTACAGGCGTAATTTATTAGATTACCCTATTATTATATTATCATTATTTACTATTATTGTCATCATTATTTTTTCAATTATTATTGTCATTCTATTCACAGTGCGTCGTGTGTGCGTCTTTACAAAGTGCCGTGTGAAGAGGGTTTCCCGTTTTTTGTTTTACATCCTGTGAAGTTTGTTGACTTTCTTTTTTAAATCGTTTGTAGCTTTAGCTGTGTTTGTGGTTGTAGAAATGGTTTATATGAGGTTTTAGCTGAGATCCTGACGTTTCTGAGAAAACTGGCAGGGAAACGTGTGTGTGCGTGCGCGTGTGTGTGTTGACTGAGGGTGTCGGACGAGTGCAGCGCCATTAATTGAAGAGCTGAGTCGCGTCACGTGGTGAGCGAATTGAGCAAATTCAAAGTTTATTGGCAGTGAAGCTTCTTCAGCATCTTTGATAACTTGTTGGCTTTGGTCGCTTTCGGTGTGAACGCACAGTAAGACTTCAAGGGAAGCTCAGCTTCCCCTAAAATGTCAAAAATTAAATGGTCAAATATGTACGGTTGTGTTGACATTTCATTGACTACAAATGCGTTAGAAAACGTTCATCTCAAAGACGCGTTCATTCAGAATCAGCTACATATCATACTGAGTTGATGTTGTGAACTTCTCATACATTCCCATAGCGCTGTTTTCTTATACGGGCAATGGTCAATGCATTTGCCTGTGAAGATAAGCGTCCATGCACTTCAATGGTACTGCATGGAACAGTATTTTTCATTGCTGAATCCCATTTTGATTGACAGGTATTTTGGGATATTCACCATCACTTGACAGCTCAGCTCAGTCCCATCGTGGATTTTGCAAGCAAAGTTGAAAGACAAACTGCAACCCATTTGTTGGTATTTGCTCTGTATAATTACTTGTTCTTTTCTTACGCTGTAGATAAAACACACTCATAGTATTTCCTTGTTTAAGTTTAACATAATTTCAACATTTCCTTGTTCGAGTTTAATATCGTTTCATTAGATCGCTCAATCAGTCATATTGTTGGCTAGGTCAGAGTGAACTAGCTAGCAAGGTGCACACGATGGCAATGAGACAATGAGCTTCCCCTCTTTGAAAGACCAGCTGCGGCCACTGTTGTAGATCAGACGTACCTGTCTGAAGTTTCATGATTTCAACAACCAGAACAATGATGACTGCAGTGAGAGAAACAGTCAGACCACCCAGGATCACACTGATCAGGTTTGACTTCACATCACATCCATGTCCATCAGGTTTTTCTGCAATACCAATAATAGAGTGAACAGTTTTTTTTTTTTTTAAATAACCTGGTGGCTTCAAACATATTCAGGTTTAAAAATACGCATCCTATAATAACACGTACAAGGAAGAAAATCTAAGGAGATTAAAGGAGAATGTTACCTCCAGTCATCGCATCCACTTTGCCCCCATTAGAGTCACTGTTAGCTGTAAATAGTGGTGATTATATTTTCTTACAAGTATTATTTTGACAAATTTGTCTTTGTGCTTTATACTCAAGTTTAAATAGACTATATTTTTGAATATGAAGAGAAAAATACATATCTGATAGAGGTTAGACTTAACAACAATCTTACCTCGAATGATTAAATGTGTTGTATCACCAGTGACTGTGTGTGCATTTATGTAAAATCCACAGAAATAGAGTCCAGAGTCAGATAAATCCACTTTTTTGATTGTGAGAAAGACAGTGGAGATGTTGGAGCTCATTTCAAATCCATTTTTAAATCCATCACAAAATGAAGCTTTGCCTTTAGACCCAAACATAGAGGAGATACAGCTGACCTGGGTTCTGTTGACCACTCTGAACCAGTCTGTCTGACATGGATTACTAGTAAAGTTGGAGCACATCAGAGTGACTTCTTCACCAGACTGGACCTCCACAGTCTGAAACTCAGACACTGAGACAGAGATCCAGTCTGAAACAAACAACAGAAACAACTAAGTTTTTTACTCGTCATTTTATAAACAAGCAACACAATAACTTCATTAAGTCAATGTTGATCGATTTTCAGGTGTAAAAAGTGATTTAAATGACAAAAGAGTAATTAAAACCTTTATTTGACACTGAGTATAATTTAATACTTGTACTTACTGTAGCTGCAGAGAAGTAAAGACGTTATTAAAGTGAAGCTCCTCATTGTGCGCATAACCACACCACAGCAACAACTCTTTATATTGTGTCAAAGGGGCGGGTACTGGATAGTTTATAATAAACCTATCATGAACTATCCACTACCCGCACTAATGCTCTGATCTTAATATCTGTGACAGATTTCATTTAAGTCCAACTACACCTCAAAGACAACAACTCTATAGAAACTCTTAGATTCCAAGAACACTCCTCAGAACAGTGGTCTTTGGCCTTTGCCCTGCCTGAGGTTGGTTGTGGCTCCCTGCTGGACAGCTGGGCTCCCAGGGTTTGGCAGCTACCTCACGTTGCATACAGCTCCATGTGGTAGCACTCCCTCTCTGGTTCTTCTGTTCCCAGCCATATTAGCCATAGTATTATTTGTTCTTATAATTTCTATACATATTATATTATTGATAAAGAATTAGGGGTCATGGGGTAGAGGTAAGGACGGTGGGCAGTTGGGTGGGAGTGACTGTAATATGTAAAGAACTTTGTGCTGCATGTTTACAGTATGAAAAGTGCTATATGAATAAAGTTTGACTGATTAATTGATGGGGCAGTGTGGCAGCACAGGGGTTAGCACTGCTGCCTTACAGCAAGAAGGTCCTTCGACTCCCGGGTTGGGGGCAGCGTTTTTCTGTGTGGAATATGCATGTCCTCATGGTGTCTGCGTGGGTTTCCTCCAGGGACTCCATTTTTTTCCAAAAACAAGCAACATTGGGGATAGGTAAATTGAGCATGCTAAACTGCCCATAGGTGTGGATGTGAGTGCGAATGGTTGTTCATCTATATGTGGCTCTGCAACAAGCTGGCGACCAGGATAAAGGGGTAGAAGATGGATGGATGGATGATGAATTGATTGAAGTATAAAAGAGCAGTCATTTTCCTATCAGGTGCCTGTGTTGGTAAAACAGCAAATGCACTTGCACCCATGTGTAGATCTTATCATCAGTTGTGGTCAGGTCATTGTTAGCACATTGTCGTTTGGGGCAAAGACAAACTGGTGCAGGATTCAATGCACCATTGACACAACAGTTTCACTGTGTGTTGCATGTGTTTACTGTGAAACATCTTACTGCCATTTGCACGTGATTTAGTAAAAATAAACACAGCTGACATCCATGTGTAGTGGAGCTGGTTTCTGGTGCTGCACTTCTACAATCTGAGGCTGCAAACTGATTATGTTGTGTCCTGCAAATGATCTGCTGCTGCATGTGCCTGTTTGTGTAACACAAGGAGACGAAAGAAGCTGTGGTTTATTGGACTCTATGCTCAAAACACTCTGGTGATTAACAGAGACTAAGAACGACCCTTTTGAATTATGTGCCTGATATTACTGTCTTCCTCTGGCAGAATTGAACTGTATATTTTATACTTATATTATTGTTTATGTTTTTATTATGTTTTCAAAATGCCTAAACACAATGAAAGTTTTATTTGTCAAAAGTGAGAGGTCACTATTCAGCTTTTTTTTTTTTTTTGTTTACACTTCGCAGCTTTGACTATAATGGCATCATGGTTTTTACCTCCACTGAGCTCAGACCACACTGTGTTGTCTCTTCCTGCTAAACAACTGATGCACATCTCACTCACTCTCCCCTCCCCCCACAGACCCTTCGATTCTCTATATACGTCCGTCTGACAGTTGTCAGTTTCTTTTCTGACTCCTCCTCACATGTCAGTCACTTTGTTTTCCACTCATGTAAAACACCCATCGAGACTTAGACCGATACAGAGAGAGAGAGAAAGAGAACAACAACAAAGTGTAAATCTACAAATATCATTCAAAATTCATTTATTTGTCTTCCACCAACAAACCACAAAGACACAACAACAGGTGAATAAGACACAGCATCAGCTCCATTTTGAGCTGCTGTTTCAGTGGTTTTTATCTGGTGGCAGCGTACACAACATGTGGCTCCAGCCCTCTCTCTGATGCAGGCCTGCGATGTCTTTTTGGTTTTCCTTGGAAATTCAGAGCTACGTAGTTCAGGTCATCTGAGTCCACATTCTGTCAGTCAAAGTATTTACAGTCAAACACTGTACAACACATGGTGTTTTTAAAAGAAATTTAAAGTCTTGATCATAGTTTAGCTGAATCTCATTTAAATGATGATAAAAGGCTTTTACTGTTTCAACTTTAAAACTCAGCTTAAATAACTGAAAGACTAAAGGTCAAGACAAATAACATTGTTACAACTCTGTGGTCAAATGAATCATGAAAAGGTCTATTTTAAACTCTTCATGGTTATTAACAAAGGATGTCACAATTATAGGTTTCCTTGGTACAATTTTTGTCAGAGAATTTATCGCGATATTTGGATTATCATAATTACTATGTGTTAATTGATTTCACAACACTATATAGGACCAATCATTAATTCCCCAGGGGAATTGTTTAGATTATTTAAATTATAAATTGTGATCTATACCTGTGATCTATTTGTCTAATTTTATGTGGCCACATATAAAACCTATCTATCTTTGGTTTGTTTATTCTATGTTTAAATTACAAAATTAGTAATGAATGAAACGGACATCCCATGGTGCTGGAGGAAACAGCCCAACTTTTTCTCACAGATGAGAGAAAGCAAAAAGAAGTGATGCTACTGTCTGACTATCAACCTTACACTGAGTTTTGCATACCAACAGTATAATGTAATGTGAGGTGAATGCTGTGTAACCACGCTGTTCATCTTTCAGCTGTGCGCAGTTAATTGCAAATGACACACTGATATTTCATTTCTTACCAATTCAATCATTCAATGTTACGTTAGGAAAACACTGACATCATTTAATCCAGTTGCTGTGTATTTCACTTTACTTTGGAAAACAAATTCAGGTGGTTGTCCCACAGTTGCTGAAACATATTGGACATATATTGGACTGCAGTTTGTTTATGGCAGCTTTATGCGTCATCCACGAAGACACCCTGCCACTATAATTCCATATGGCTGATTTAATGTGCTCATTCGGTGGAAATAACTCTTCTTATGCATCTTCTTAAGCATGCTTCCTCGCATTTGAGAAACAGTCGGTAACACATGGCTGTGGTGAACTTTGTTTTCGCTCTGTTTGAGTTGCACTTCTATATCTATACATCTATAGTTGTGGCTGGCAGAAAATTTTCCGATGGTATTCAGGAAATGTTACAATCAGTTAACTGATTAATTGATTGATTAATTGTGATATTGAATAATTGTGACATCCCTATTTGTGACTGCACTTCAGAAAGTACATTCAACTACATTCAACTAGCAAGTATGAAGGGCTTTATTTCCTCAAGTTAACCTCTACTGTCAGTATAAAGTTTAAAGATCAATTCAAAGAAGACAGCTGTTAATTACAGGGTTGATGTTATTGAACTTAAAGATCTGTTTAAATGCCACTGTTATTTCATAAACATCATAACCTACAGTAAAACCTGCAATCATAACCTCATAACCTCATCATAACCTACAATTTGTATCAACCAGAAAATATATTTACCTCATTTCTTCCTCTCTGTGGTTCTTCTTTTACAGCTTCGTGACAAAAGACAAAAGCCTGATTAGTTCATAATTACTGACATTATACTTCATGTTGACACAGTTTACAAGAGGATGTTCAACATATTGTAGATCAGACGTACCTGTCTGAAGTTTCCTGATTTTAACAACCAGAATAATGACGATTACAGTGAGAAAAACAGTCAGACCACCCAGGATCACACTGATCAGGTTTGACTTCACATCACATCCACATCTTTCAGGTTTTTCTATTATAACAATAATAGAATTAATAATAGAATTATTTTTATAATACGGTGGCTTTAAATATGTTCAGGATTAACAATACACATCCTATAATGACATGTACAAGCAAGAAGATCTAAGGAGATTAAAGGAGAACGTTACCTCCAGTCGTCACATCCACTTTGTCCCTATTAGAGTCACTGTTAGCTGTAAAAAGTGGTGATTACATTTTCTTACATGTATTATTTATTTATTTTACAAATTTGTCTTTGTGCTTTATACTCAAGTTTAAATAGACCATATTTTTGAATATGAAGAGAAAAATACATATCTGATAGAGGTTAGACTTAACAACAATCTTACCTCGAATGATTAAATGTGTTGTATCACCAATGATTGTGTGTGCATTTATGTAAAATCCACAGAAATAGAGTCCAGAGTCAGATAAATCCACTTTTTTGATTGTGAGAAAGACAGTGGAGATGTTGGAGCTCATTTTAAATCCATTATTAAATCCATCACAAAATGAAGCTTTGCCTTTGGACCCATACATAGAGGAGATACAGCTGACCTGGGTTCTGTTGACCACTCTGAACCACTCTATCTGAGCTAGATTTTGGGTAAAAATGGAGCACATCAGAGTGACTTCTTCACCAGACTCAACCGCCATAGTCTGAAACTCAGACACTGAGACAGAGATCCAGTCTGAAACAAACAACAGAAACAACTAAGATGTTTACTCGTCATTTTATAAACAAGCAACACAATAACTTCATTAAGTCAAGGTTGATCAATTTTCAGGTGTAAAAAGTGATTTAAAGGACAAAAGAGTAATTAAAACCTTTTTTTGACACTGGCAATAATTTAATACCAGTACTTACTGTAGCTGCAAAGGAGTAAAGATGTTATTAAAGTGAAGCTCCTCATTGTGCGCATAACCACACCACAGCAACAACTCTTTATATTGTGTCAAAGGGGCGGGTACTGGATAGTTCATTACAAGCATGTCAGGACACAATACCCGCCCTAGTCCTCTGATCTTAATATCTGTGACAGATTTCGTTTGAGTCCAACTACACCCTCAAGACCACAACTCTTTACAGAAACATTCAGATTTTTCCAGCCGTCAAGGGAGGTGCAACACGTCTTATTTATCATGACATAGAGTAGCAGTCAAGATACAAAATCAACTTCAGGTTCATTGTTATTTACTCAAAAAACAAACAAACAAACAAACAAACAAACAAAAAAAAACAGATTAGATGAAATCAGTAGCCCACTGACAGAGTGAGGTCTATCTTATGGGTCTTATACATCACTATGACTACACTATGACTACACACAGCTTCAGTTAATATACAAATAAACATGGTCATTCTCTCTTTTCTTGAATGAGTCTTCAAGACTGTCATTTCCTCCTTTAAGCAAGTGGATAACTGTTGCTCAGAGTTTTCTTTCTCTGGCCTGGCCTGTAGTTTATGATAGGAGATCCGTATCCTGTGGATGAGTTGTTTCATCTACTTTCTTGTGTTGATCTGTGTGATCTTCTTAGTGTGATATAATCAACGGAGTCTGCTACACCATTCTCTCGTACTGAATGAGTCTTCAAGACTGCCGTCTCCTTTAATCAAGTGAATTCCTCTTGTGCAAAATGACCAAATAACCATAAGGACAAACAATATGAACCCTGTTCATAACTACGTTTGAGCTTGTCCACTCTAGAAGTCTAGATCAAGTTCAATTTTATTGTCATATACACACTGTTACACAGTACAAGACACTCTTATTCTGTGAGTCTTCCCAACAACAGAAAATAATAGATAAATAAATAAATCATCATTATGATTAGAAACACAGTAAGCATCTTTAAAAAACAATTATCAAAGGGCAATAAAACCATTTAAAACCAAAAACAACCTTTTAAAATGCCTTTACAGGTAAATAAATGATCGAAGTACAAGTGCAGAAGACTGGCTGTGTGCACAATTTGTGCACACACACTCTCCCATCCCCGGCAAGCCCCGGGGATGGGAGAGTGGCTGGGGTTTTGTTTATCAGTCTGATGGCGTTTGGTAGGAAACTGTCCTTGTCAGCCTGGTTGTTCTGGCTGTAATGCTCCTGTAGCACCTGTCTGATGTAACAGTGTGACAAAGTTTAGTGGTCCTTTGCTTTGTACCACTCATGAGTTTGACCACCTCCTTCCTGTATTCTACCTCGTATGCCCGAGATCAATCCAGTGACTGTGGTGTCGTCTGCAGATTTAACAACACTGGTGTTAGGCTGGGTGGAGACACAGTTATGTGTGAAGTCAGTGTGTCACATGGGACTCAGCACGCAGCTTCGTGGGACTCCTGTGTTGACGATTAGTATTAGAAGACACTAAAGAGGATAACTCTGACCACCACAATACATACTCTGAAATCAGTTTCCAAAAACCAGCATTTACCATGTGTTACTAGAGCATTTAAAATCCCTTCCAGCTGGGAACATAATGGGTAGAGAACATGTTATACACATTGTATGGTGTTATTGTTGCACTGAACTTAGCTTAAAAATCTGCAAAAATTCCATAAAAAAATAAAAAATAAGCATAAAATAAACAACAAATAAATGTTAAATCATGTCAAATTGTTTATGCAACACTACAGGAACTTCCTAGTCAAACGGATGTTTGCTAATATGACACAGACTGGCCTTCTTACCAGCCAACCAAATGTAACCTCATTTTTACGCTGTCGTCTGCTTTTTTGAAAAACATTTGAGAAACATTTAGTTTCAAGACCTCAGAGACAATGCACCTGTTTACTGTCCTATGTGGAGTATGTAAGTATCTTATAATAAATATACTCATTGTATGATTCTAATTAAGGTTATAAATTGAATGACAGCTTATGTTTGTTTAACGTTATATATTGTTGACTCAGTTTTTCTCTCAGCTGTGATCAAGCCAGCAAGAGTCCAACAAGACATTGGTGTCATATCCGCCAGTGTCGGGGACAATGTGACTTTACATTGCTTCTGCAACAGCCAAGCAGCGATGCACTTTTCCTGGTACCGACAAACCCTCGGAAGTGGACCCAAACTACTGTCTATCATTTATAAATATGATGAACCATCCAAAGTCTTCCACAGTTTGGAAGGGAACCCTCGTTTCTCTGTGCAGATCATGGATGGAATAAACCATTTGCACATCTCTGACGTCCACCTCTCAGATTCAGCTACATATTTCTGTGGAAGCTCATACTCCAACATGATCGAGTTTGGAGACGGGGTTGTTTTAAGTGTAACAGGTATTGAGCTTTTATATTTTGTTGGCTTTGAATTTGGGTGTAAAGTAAAATCATTGTTGTATTGTTTTATTTAATTTAATTGCATACTAATGTTTTAAGAATTATTATCATCAGTTTTTAACTCATGTTAAAAATAAACTCCAATTTCATAGCACCATTTTTTTCCAAATCATCCTCTGACCTTACGTTTGTTTGGATTTAGATACCAAACTTCAGCAAATTGTCCAGAAACCAGCATCTGAGACCATCCAGCCAGGAGGCTCTGTGACTCTCAGCTGTACAGTTCTTGCAGGAACCTGTGATGGAGAACACAGTGTTTACTGGTTTAGACATGGACCCCGCCAAGAAATCCTTCACACACATAAGGATCAGTGCAAACATGACTTGGCACCAGGGTCTCCATCACATAGCTGCGTGTACCATTTGCAGAAGACAAACCTGAGCTCTGCTGATGTTGGAACGTATTATTGTGCTGTGGCCTCCTGTGGGGAAATACTGTTTGGTAGTGGAAGCAAGTTGCTCAGCACAGATGATGTTGGAGACCAAGTGGCACAGATGAGAATCTTAGTCTGGCTCTCCATCATTAGAACAGTGATTCTCTTGTTATTTCTAACAGTCTGTCTCTTGGTGTTCATCACTAAGAGCTGGTCTGGTACTTAAAGCTGAGTTTACTTGTTTAACCTTTTTTTCTTATATTTTTGGGCTAAATGATTGATGATTGCATGCGTCATAGTTAACTGGTTTTATGTTGGTTCACATTGTGTTATAAGCGCCTGTCAACATTATGAAAGAGATCCCTACAAAGACTGTTAAATTACTTTGTTCAAAGTCGCCAGACTCCGGTGACAAAAGCTTTCATTTCAACTCAGAAAACACAGATGTCATTTATGCACTACTGATTCAATTGGCTAGTTGTTGTTTGTGTTACTGTGTGGTCCTTTTACTTAAGTAAAGGATCTGAATACTTCTCCAACCATTAAAAGTCACACAGGTACACAAATGTTTGAACCAGTTGAAGCAGCAACCAACTCTGTGACATTGTCAGTGGAGTTTGGTGGCTTTGAACAGATCAGTATAACTGCCATTTCTGCTTTTATAAGATCAATAATTGTTGGGTATTTGCTATAACTGTAGCAGAAACTCAAATTTTATACATTGTTGTTTTTAAAAACATTTCTGGGCACAGAATAAAAGTCTGGACGCAGTTTGCCTGTCAACTCATTTCTCAGGCCTGAGACCCAAACACTCATGTTGATGTAGAATCTACAGCTCACAAGTGGTCATTACTATGAATTAACTCAGTGACTGTAGAATCTAAGTTGGACTGTTATTTATAGTCAAGTGACTCCACAGTTGTTTTATTTGTGGTCTTAATTCTCTTGTGTTACCTTCTGTGCTGTTAAAACACCACAGCACAGCTACAGTACAGAGAAGCAGTGAGGATATCAGGTGCTTTCTTCACCTGCCATGTCTGTGCTGCAGTTAATTCAGTGAGCAGCATTAGAAACTTGACAGATGAGAGTGTAAATACAGATGTTGCTGAAGTTTGTGTCAAGTCAATTTTGTGAAAGTAGCACTGCTCACTGTTGTTTCCACTCTGTACAAGTGCAGAGGTGAGAACAGGAGCTCAGACCACACTGTGCTGTCTCTTCCTGTGTAGTGATGTGTATGTCAGCCCTGCCTCCCTCCATCATAGACCATTTGATGCATGCTGACAGTCATAAGTGGCCTCCCTGACTCCTCCTCATCATAAGATTAAAATTGAATGACGACAAAAAGAAACACAGACACACAGAGCATTTTAATCACTTTATTTGAAAACGTCTTTTGACCTGCACACGCACACACACACATAAAAAAAAAACCCCAGCAGATTATTAATATGAAAAAAGTTCTTCAAGCTGCAGTTCCAGTTGGTTCCTGAGTCTATCTGTGTGTAGAATAAATGACATAAGTTTCCACTGCTCCCTCTGACACCGGCCTCCTGTTTCTCACTGTGTTTGGAAGAAACTTCAGAACTGCAGAGCCCAGATCCTGTAAATCAGAGTGTGTAGAGTCACAGTGTATCACTAACAGTGTTGTTCAACAGCAGCACAGAATCAGGTCTGTGCTTCCTACTTTTACACACATTTAAATGATCAGTGTTTCAATCGTTCAGTTGTGTTTGAGCAGTTAAATGTGTTGAAACATGGCACATGACTATTATCTGCTACGGCACCTTGTTTTTATCAGGATTCACTTCTTCATTTGCAGCTAAATGAAAAAAGAAAACATGTGATTACCTAAGTTTCGCTGACCAGATACACATCTTCATACAAGATAACATAAGCTGTTTAACAAATGATATGTCAGCTGCACCTGTCTGAAGCTTCCTGAGTTTAGATGTCAGAACAATGACGACTGTAGTGAGGAAAACCACCACCGAGACCAAACCACACAGGATTACACTCATCAGGTATGTCACACTCCATCCATTTTCATCAGACATTTCTACAACAATCAACAATAGAATGAGTTAGTTTTTAATCTAATGGCTCTAAAATTGAAATTACATGTTACATGTCACATTGTTACATGCTAACAATCACCAAGAAGAAAAACACACGAAAAGAGAATGTTACCTTCAGTCGTCACATCCACTGAGTCATCATTAGAGTCACTGTTAGCTGTAATAAATGGTGATTACATTTTGTTACAAGTTTGATCTTGTGATTTGTGCTAAAGTTTAGATGCAGTATAATATTTAATATGAAGAGAATAATACATATCTGATAGAGGTTAGACTTAACAACAGTCTTACCTCGAATGATTAAATGTGTTGTATCACCAATGGCTGTGTGTGCATTTATGTAAAATCCACAGAAATAGAGTCCAGAGTCAGATAAATCCACTTTTTTGATTGTGAGAAAGACAGTGGAGATGTTGGAGCTCATTTTAAATCCATTATTAAATCCATCACAAAATGAAGCTTTGCCTTTGGACCCATACATAGAGGAGATACAGCTGACCTGGTTTCTGTTGACCACTCTGAACCACTCTATCTGAGCTAGATTTTGGGTAAAAATGGAGCACATCAGAGTGACTTCTTCACCAGACTCAACTGCCATAGTCTGAAACTCAGACACTGAGACAGAGATCCCGTCTGAAACAAACAACAAAGGTATAGACGTTTACTCCTCCTCCATGACAGCTTAATAAACTTAATGTTGATCAGTTTACAAGTGTAAACAGTGATTTAAAGGACAAAAGAATGATCAGCATTTTTATTTGACGCTAATTTATTTCTTGTACTTACTGTAGCTGCAGAGAAGTAAAGATGTTATTAGAGTGAAGCTCCTCATTGTGCGCAAAACCACGCCACAGCAGCAACTCTTTATATTGTGTCAAAGGGGCGGGTACTGGATAGTTCATGATACACCTATCATGAACTATCCACTACCCGCACTAATGCTCTGATCTAAATATCTGTGCCAGATGTTATTTGTGACCAGCTGCACCTCAAACACCACAATTCTTCAGAGATGCAAATACACAGTCAAACTAAACATTGTTGTTCTTCTGAGACAATGATACAAAACACTGATCTCTGACTTTACAGTGTTACAGCTACTGTCAGTTCATCTCCAGCAAGGTTACTGCACATGGCCTCTTTGCTGTTTATGTTCAGTCATGTGTGTTGTATACAAGCAAACCAAGATATAGTTTGCAAACAGAAATTACACATCAGCTTGGGCCCACCCATACTGCCTGTGACGCTACACTGACTTTCGTGTTCAAGTCAGTATGGCCAACCTGCCTATTCTCTGCTCTTCCCAAGCTTGAAAACTCAGGAACAAATGAAAAACGAACTTTTATCTCAGTGCGGACTGGCGCACTGGTTAAGCGAACTCAAAACACATTTGTCTACAGCCAACATGGAGGAGCAGTAATCATTCAATTCAGTTGTAGCTGCTGTTTTAAGAGATTTTAATGGTGAGTTTTCTTTGAAAATGGAGCACATGGTAGCTTCTGAAGCCTTCATGCATATTTGCATCATGTTATTTTTTCTGTCGCTACGCATGTCAGCAGAATCAGTGTTCTGATTGGTTGTAGCTCTGTCCAGAAGCACAGAGGCATTTGATAGATGCCCGTTGATCTCGCCTCTGAGAAGTTCATGCCTATGGGATCTTTGCCAGTCTGTCACACCAACCTCTATCTATGAGCTTGGTGCGACAGCCAGGATAGTGTCACATGTATTTGGCCATAACTTCTGAATTCAAGAACTAATTAGCTGAAACGACTGGGTGGTGGAACCATACAATGACATGTTAATAACTGTAGCTGAACAATATGAGACAATATAAGATATGTTGAGATTTTGTACAAATAGAAAGAGGATTTTTGGGTTTTGCTTCTACAGTGTAACAAGTCCACCCATGCTGGGTTAGACAAAGTCATAGTGTCTATGGCTGCATGTCAACAGGAGTATTAGTGGAATGTTAACGATCATTATGTATGTAAACACCTTTAGTGGAATATTGACTTTTCTAATAAGGACAATAATATTTTTTGCATACAAATGTTGTGAATGTGTTACAGAGTCAGTAATATGACTGTTGACCACTAAGTATAAAAAAGCACTCATTTTCCTATCAGGTGCCCGCATTAGTAAAGCAGCAAATGCACTTGCACCCATGTGTAGATCTTATCATCAGTTGTGGTCAGGTCATTGTTAGCACATTGTCGTCTTGAGGCAAAGACAAACTGGTCCATTGACACAACAGTTCCACTGTGTGTTGCATGTGTTTACTGTGGAACATCTTACTGCCATTTGCACGTGATTTAGTAAAAGTAAACACAGTTGACATCCATGTGTAGTTGATGTCAACTGGTCTCTGGTGCTGCACTTCTACAATCTGAGGCTGCAAACTGATTATGTTGTGTCCTGCAAATGATCTGCTGCTGCATGTGCCTGTTAGTGTAACACAAGGAGACGAAAGAAGCTGTGGTTTATTGGACTCTATGCTCAAAACACTCTGGTGATTAACAGAGACTAAGAACGACCCTTTTGAATTATGTGCCTGATATTACTGTTTTTCAAGTCGTCTAATGTTTGTAGTCATGGCTGAAGTCTTCCTCTGGCAGAACTGAACTGTATATTTTATACTTATCTTATTGTTTATGTTTTTATTATGTTTTCAAAAGTCTAATCTAAGTTCTATTTTTTATAAGTGAGAGGTCACTTGTCACAGCTTTTTTTTTTTTTACACTTCGCAGCTTTGACTTTAATGGCATCATGGTTTTTACCTCCACTGAGCTCAGACCACACTGTTGTTGTCTCTTCCTGCCAAACAACTGATGCACATCTCACTCACTCTCCCTTCCCCCCACAGACCCTTCGATTCTCTATATAAGTATATTTAACATTTGTCAGTTTCCTTGATAGTATCTGACTCCTCCTCCTCACACATCAATCACTCTGTTTTCCACTCAGATAAGACAGAAAATATTAGACCCATTGAAACTTTGACCGAAATAGAGAGAGAGAGAGCAACGACAAAGTGTGAATCTAGAAATGTCATTCAAAGCTCATTTATTTGTCTTTCATCAAACAAACCACAGACAAGAACACAACAACAGGTGAATAAGACACAGCATCAGCGCCATTTTGAGCTGCTGTTCCAGTGGTTTTTATCTGGTGGCAGCGTACACAACATGTGGCTCCAGCTCTCTCTCTGATGCAGGCCTGCGATGTCTTTTTGGTTTTCCTTGGAAACTCAGAGCTGCGTAGTTCAGGTCATCTGAGCCCTCATTCTGTCAGTCAGAGTATTCACAGTCAAACACTGTCCAACACATGGTGTATTTAAAAGAAATTTATAGTCTTGATCATAGTTTAGCTGAATCTCACTAAATGATGAAAAAAAGACTTTCACTGTTTCAACTTTAAAACTCAGCTTAAATAACTGAAAGACTAAAGGTCAAGACAAAAAAACATTGTTACAACTCATATAAATTATGAAAGTGACTGTTTCAAACCTCCTCATGGTTTGTAACTGTACTTCATAAAGTACATTCAGCTGGAGAGTATAAAGAGCTTTAATTCCTCGAGTTAATGAACCTCTACTGTCAGTATAAAGTTTAAAGATCACAGTTCAAATAACAGTTTACATCTGTGAATTAACAGGGTTAATACTATTTAACTGAAAAACGACTGACATTAATACCTGCTGCCACTCTCAGCACTGAGACAAAGATCATTAATATATTTAAATGTCACTGTTAGATCGTAACCTACAATTTATATCAACCAGAAAATATATTTACCTCATTTCTTCCTCTCTGCGGTTCTTCATTCACAGCTTTGTGACAAAAGACAAAAGCCTGATTAGTTCATAATTACTGACATTATACTTCATGTTGACACAGTTTAAAAGAAGATGTTCAACAGATTGTAGATCAGTTGTACTTGTCTGAAGTTTCCTGATTTTAACAACCAGAATAATGACGATTACAGTGAGAAAAACAGTCAGACCACCCAGGATCACACTGATCAGGTTTGACTTCACATCACATCCATGTCCGTCAGGTTGTTCTACAATAATAATGATAGAATGAGTAGCTTTTTTATAATGTAGTGGCTTCAAACATATTCAGGTTTAAAAATACGCATCCTATAATAACACGTACAAGCAAGAAAATCTAAGGAGATTAAGGCAGAATGTTACCTCCAGTCGTCACATCCACTTTGTCCCCATTAGAGTCACTGTTAGCTGTAAAAAGTGGTGATTACATTTTCTTACAAGTATTATTTTGACAAATTTGTCTTTGTGCTTTATACTCAAGTTTAAATAGACTATATTTTTGAATATGAAGAGAAAAATACATATCTGATAGAGGTTAGACTTAACAACAATCTTACCTCGAATGATTAAATGTGTTGTATCACCAATGACTGTGTGTGCCTTTATGTAAAATCCACAGAAATAGAGTCCAGAGTCAGATAAATCCACTTTTTTGATTGTGAGAAAGACAGTGGAGATGTTGGAGCTCATTTTAAATCCATTATTAAATCCATCACAAAATGAAGCTTCACCTTTAGACCCAAACATAGAGGAGATACAGCTGACCTGGGTTCTGTTGACCACTCTGAACCAGTCTGTCTGACAGGGATTACTAGTAAAGTTGGAGCACATCAGAGTGACTTCTTCACCAGACTGGACCTCCACAGTCTGAAACTCAGACACTGAGACAGAGATCCCGTCTGAAACAAACAACAAAGGTATAGACGTTTACTCCTCCTCCATGACAGCTTAATAAACTCAATGTTGATCAGTTTAAAAGTGTAAAAAGTGATTTAAAGGACAAAAGAATGATCAGCATTTTTATTTGACGCTAAGAATAATTTATTTCTTGCACTTACTGTAGCTGCAGAGAAGTAAAGATGTTATTAAAGTGAAGCTCCTCATTGTGCGCATAACCACGCCACAGCAGCAACTCTTTATATTGTGTCAAAGGGGCGGGTACTGGATAGTTCATGATACACCTATCATGAACTATCCACTACCTGCACTAATGCTCTGATCTTAATATCTTTGACAGATTTCATTTAAGTCCAACTACACCTCAAAGACCTCAACTCTTCATAGAAACTCTCAGATTTTCCAGCCATCAAGGGAGGTGCCTTACCTCTTATTAATCATGACATTGAGTAGCAGTTTAGATACAAAATCAGGCTCAGGTTTATTGTTATTTACACACGAAACAAGATCAGATCAAATCAGAAGCCCACTGACAGAGTGAAGTTTATATTATGGGTTTTAGACATCACTATGACTACACACAGCTTCTGTGAATAGGCACACAGAAGCCACAGTTCATATAACTATTCTCTCTTTTCCTGAATGAGTCTTAAAGAAAATTATCTCCTTTAATTAAGTGAATCCCTCTTGACCAAAATGACCAAATAACCATGAGACCAGGTGACAAACAACATGAACCTTGTTCTTAACTACATGTTTCAGCTTGTCCCCTCTAGAAGGCACTACAGGGCATAATACTGACCACCACAATACATACTCTGAAATCTGTTTCCCAAATCTAGTGTTTTACAATGTGTTACAAGAGCATTTATTAGAGCATTTAAAATTCCTGCCAGCTGGGAACAAAATGGGTAGAGAACATGTTATACACAGTTTATGGTGTTATTGCTGCACTGAACTTAGCTTAAATATCTGCAAAAATTCCACCTACACTGTTCACGGAGTATAAAATAAACAACAAATAAATGTTAAATCATGTCAAATGGTTTATGCAACACTACAGGAACTTCCTAGTCAAGCGGATGTTTGCTAATATGACACAGACTGGCCTTCTTACCAGCCAACCAAATGTAACCTCATTTTTTACGCTGTCGTCTGCTTTTTTGAAAGGAGAAACATTTAGTTTCAAGACCTCAGAGACAATGCACCTGTTTACTGTCCTATGTGGAGTATGTAAGTATCTTAAAACAAATATATTCAGTGTGTGATTCTAATTAAGGCTATAGATCGAATGACAGCTTATGTTTGTTTAACGTTATATATTGTTGACTCAGTTTTTCTCTCAGCTGTAATCCAGTCAGCAAGAGTCCATCAAGACATTGGTGTCATATCCGCCAGTGTCGGGGACAATGTGACTTTACATTGCGTCTACAAAAGCCAAGCAGCGATGCACTTTTCCTGGTACCGACAAACCCTCGGAAGTGGACCCAAACTACTGTCTATCATTTATAAATATGATGAACCATCCAAAGTCTTCCACAGTTTGGAAGGGAACCCTCGTTTCTCTGTGCAGATCATGGATGGAATAAACCATTTGCACATCTCTGACGTCCACCTCTCAGATTCAGCTACGTATTTCTGTGGATGCTCATACTCCAACATGATCGAGTTTGGAGACGGGGTCGTTTTAAGTGTAACAGGTATTGAGCTTTTATATTTTATATTTGAATTTGAGTGTAAAGTAAAATCATTGTTGTGACATAATATAATGTAATGTTTTAAGAATTATAATCATCAGTTTTTAACTCATGTTAAAAAAACTCTAATTTCATAGCACCATTTTTTTTCAACTCATCCTCTGACCTTACGTTTGTTTGGATTTAGATACCAAACTTCAGCAAATTGTCCAGAAACCAGCATCTGAGACCATCCAGCCAGGAGGCTCTGTGACTCTCAGCTGTACAGTTCTTGCAGGAACCTGTGATGGAGAACACAGTGTTTACTGGTTTAGACATGGACCCCGCCAAGGAATCCTTCACACACATAAGGATCAGTGCAAACATGACTTGGCATCAGGGTCTCCATCACATAGCTGCGTGTACCATTTGCAGAAAACAAACCTGAGCTCTGCTGATGTTGGAACGTATTATTGTGCTGTGGCCTCCTGTGGGGAAATACTGTTTGGTAGTGGAAGCAAGTTGCTCAGCACAGATGATGTTGGAGACCAAGTGGCACAGATGAGAATCTTAGTCTGGCTCTCCATCATTAGAACAGTGATTCTCTTGTTATTTCTAACAGTCTGTCTCTTGGTGTTCATCACTAAGAGCTGGTCTGGTACTTAAAGCTGAGTTTACTTGTTTAACCTTATTTTCTTATATTTTTGGGCTAAATGATTGATGATTGCATGCGTCATAGTTAACTGGTTTTATGTTGGTTCACATTGTGTTATAAGTGCCTGTCAACATTATGAAAGAGATCCCTACAAAGACTGTTAAATGATTTTGTTTAAAGTGCACTACAAAGTGCAGACTATTTATGCACTACTGATTCAATTGGCTAGTTGTTGTTTGTGTTACTGTGTTGTCCTTTTACTTAGGTAAAGGATCTTCTCCAACTATTGAAAGTCACACAGTTACACAAATGTTTGAACCAGTTGAAGCAGCAAACAACTCTATGACATTGTCAGTGGAGTTTGGTGGCTTTGAACAGATCAGTATAACTGCCATTTCTGTTTTTATAAGATCAATAATTGTTGAACAAAAAGGCCTGTCTATGAAGGAATCCTTTTCACAATATTAATACGATAAGAATAAATAAATCTTAACGATCTGAACATGTCAGTATTAAAAACCAACACTTTTTGCAACATTGTAGCAGCTGTCTATGACTTTCTTGTTCAGTGGACTTAAATGAAGACGTTTGCCTCTATCAGTCATTTATACCCAATAACAGGTGAAAACAGAGCTCAGGTTAGACAAATCCCATTAATTTTTTATTGTCCTATACATCAGTCACAATTAAATGAATATCATTAATGCAAAATGTGAAATGTTTGAACTAGACAACTTTATTTTTTAGCTACATTAATACATTGTACATTTGGCAAAAGTGTAGTACTGCTTGTTTTATATTATGCCAGTATCATCTTATAGTAAGGGTCAGTCTGTATTTGTGGAAAAGTAAATCCCTGCTGTAGCCTCTGCTTTAGAGTTACCATCAGCATCAGCATCCTATTTCAAACCTTAAGTAGGTACGAATATATAGAGAGCTTAGTTCTCTTACCAGTGACCACAAAAATGCTATTAAAATGGAACATTGAGAAGGTGTGATTTGTTTCTGTGACTTTACTTCATCGTCTATATTTATATAGCAGGCCTACTGTCATATTAATAGCCTTCATGTGAGGCATTTAAGGACATCTGTAGATGCTTTGATTTTTGTCCAACAAATAAAATGTGTTTTCATTGTTATATTCTAGATATTTATCTATATATTTAATCTGCACTGCATCTATAAAAATAGATTAAATTACCATGAGATGCCATTTATTAATCTGACTGATTTGACTATATGATTATTTTATCATATCCTTGCCTAAAACCCTTTTTGGCAGAAGTGAAAAGCTGTATGTGTAGTATCTTTAAAAACGAGAAAACAGCAACACAAGAAGTACTTTACCTTTGCCAAATTAGTCACAGAGGCTGTAAATGAAAATGAATGTTCAATAATAGTTTTATTCAATGCAGTTGTACCAGTTTAGTGTCTGTAATTGCTTACTTGGTTTTTTATTTTGTTGCTTGAATAAAATATTTTGCACCAAAATAGTGGGATCAGGAAAAGGCCAGAATCAGCTACAGACAATACAATGCACGATACAGAATTTTTTTATTAATTTCTTTTCTTTCTTTTTTCATTTACTTTTATTCTCAAAGTATCTCAATGGATCCCAATGTAAAAAAGAACAAAAAAACAAATAAGACGAAATCACACAATAATGGTGTTGAGATCTGTGATCATATCAGAGTCAAGGGAAGAGAAAACTAATCTAATCATAACTACTAACTACTAATCATATACAAGCCATATTATAATGGCCAAAGCTATGATGTTTGTATTTTTTAATACTATATTCAGCAGACTGGATATACTTTGCTGTTTGTGATTTTCTGCAGAAACAACAAACCAACCTCAGTCTATGATGTGCAGACATCCTGTCTGAAACCACAGAGACAAAGATTAAAGCACAAGTAGATCTGAGATATTGTCTCTTTACTGTTGACAGCAAAGAAGGTAAAACGCCTCCCATTGTTCTTAGGCCTTAGATGTGCACATACTGTGCATGTGTTGTCAGTGATATAGGGTTGACTTGAACTGTGAAAACTCAGAGAAGCTAAACCCACCAGTACTACAGAGGTGTGAGTGCAGTTAAAAAAAAAAAACAGAAGGTTGGTCTTGGTTTTTTTTCCATACAAGAAGTTGGTTTATTACAAGTCAAGACTTTTTAGTTGAAGTCATATCAACAGAAATGTCCATGCGCAGCTCTATTGCCTTACTCTGGAGTACACACATTCTGTCATGTTTTCATCCTTCTGTCTTCGTGATCTGTTGACCCTTTGATCCCTCAAAGCAGCATAATGAAGGTTCTCTGCATCTTGACCTAACTGGTAGTAAAAGATAAGGTGATCAATCATCATTTAGTATAAGATGAGACAGGGGCCACATGTAAGAAACTCTGTGGATTTTATAGAGAAATAAAAGCTATAACATACAGAACACAATATTAAACCTTTGTCAACTTGTAAATTAACAGCTGCAATCACTATCCTACCATGTCTCTGAATCGTTTGAAAAAATTAATACAATTTACATTTCCCATGGCTTGACTTGACGATGTTGAGGGGCTACATTTCCTATCCGCTGTCTATAAATATAAATATATTTCAGTGTAATTAGAAATTCTTTATTTTTCATGAAAATATAATACATACCTCATTTGGAGTGGAAAGTGCTGAAACATATTCAGTGCAGTCTGGTTATGACAAAGAAAATACAAAGTCCTTTTACTCAAAAATAAATTGGCACTCAATATTTATTATTAGTCTCAAAGAGTAACAGTTACCTGTGCTGTGGCTTGTTCTTTTGTACATCTTGTGCACTGACAAAGCCAGTAAAATAACCAGGATGGAGAGGAATGTCAAAGCTCCACTCAGGAGATACACCAAGTCAACAGAAGCCATGTCATCTGTGAAGAGTCACACATGAGTAGACATAACAGAGCTTTACATACGCTTATATCTATTCTCAAACACTGATGTGTCCATTTCTGGGAGAAAAGACAAAAACTACTACCAGAATGAACATACCCACTTGATTCCTGCAGCCTCATCAGCATATCAGATGGCAGGTTTGCAAAGTACAAGGACCCTTTTGTCACCTCATCACTTACATTAGAATTATTATTGCATCCAATGACTGTTGTTAGGTTTTGAACTAACATATACCTCAAAGAAGTTATCACCATGTATCACACAGGTCGTCCTTTGCAATAAAGTAACTTACCCTCAAAGTCCAGTTTGGTCCCATTTCCAAACAGAATATGTCCACATGAGACAACAGCACAGTAGTAGGTCCCAGTATGAGAAAGATTTAGGTTCTTCATTGGCAGGTTATAGACACAGGTGTGTGTTTGTGTGTTGGGTTTTCTCTCACACTGATCAGTCCTGTTTCCATGTGTGTAAATGAGTCCTGGTTCTGATTCTTCAGAGTTCTTGAACCAGTAAACACTGTGTTCTCCATCACAGGTCCCAGTGTGAACTGTACAGCTGAGATTCACAGAGTCTCCTGGCTGGATGGTCTCAGATGACGACTGATGAACCAGAGCTTGGATTGTCAGACCCAAACCCTTTACACTTATAGTGATGCCCTCACAAAATTCAAAGGCATATAAATTGCTTATTACACAGTAGTAAGTAGCTGAGTCTGAAATTTGCAAATTCAAAATGTTTAAAGTGTTTTTGTTATCTACAGTATCTAGTTTGAAACGAGAATCTTTAAATTCATCACTAAAGCTGCGATTATTTGTGTTTTTATAGTGCGTAGACATAAGTTTTGGCTTCTGCCCTAGACTTTGCTTATACCAGTAAATCATCACTGCCACATTATTTTGACAGAGGCACAATAAACTCACATTTTGCCCAACATAAGCTGATACAACATGTAATGATGATTCTTTCAGAGGTGTCAGTTGAGCTGTGTAAGAAGAGACAAAGCAAATAAACATATCATTTAACGCAAGCAAACATGGTTATGGTTAAAGTCACAAAAACACAGCTTACCCATTTTTGCCACGAACAGACATGTAAGGAACAAAGCGAATTTTGGAGGCATCACTGTGCTTCAGCTGCTCTGTTGAATAGACTGAATTTGTATGCGTTCTCAACTCTTAACAGAGAAGACTTTGTTTAAGTAGCCAATCAGATTCGATGCCCTATTTTGGGAACAAAGAAATCACGGGCCACCTACCTTGACAGTTTTGGTCCGTGAGAAAACCAAGTTGGAAATGTGTGCACATAGTTGGATACAATGGCCAAAATTAGATCTTATTTGAGTTGATTTCATAAAAGTGAATATGTGTGTGTGTGTGTGTGTGTGTGTGTGTGTGTGTGTGTGTGTGTGTGTGTGTGTGTGTGTGTGTGTGTGTGTGTGTGTGTGTGTGTGTGTGTGTGTGTGTGTGTGTGTGTGTGTGTGTGTGTGTGTGTGATAAGGGTATGTGATGGTCATCCTTTACAATGGTTGCTTTGGTAAAATGTTGCCAAGAGACTATGCTGATATGTTGATCACAGGTAATGAGGTTTTTTGTGAAATCCACAAGGCAACCTTTTATTCTACAGCTACCTGGCCCATGTTAACAACACAATAATAATTGGGTTGTTCATTTGGCAAATTACACAAGACAGTTCAAATACACATGGGATCATACATTCAGTTTTATATCCCACTGCATGATCACAGTAGGGGCTTTTATTAGCCCTTGTTGTAAACAGCATGATATCTGCTACCTTTTGTGAAATGGCTTGGCTTTGCACTGATCTTACCTCTCAGCTGCTGTGCGCTGCAGCTGGGCTGGGCGGTTGATGGTGGGGGTGGGATGCGGTAGTTGCAGACCAGTCTTCCTGTGTTCAAGCTAAGGCTAAAGTTTCCACTAGTGGAAACTGGCTCACGCTCGCTTACACCTTGTTCACCACATTCAAAACAAAAGTCAAATGCTGAGAGCTGGCTCGGTTAAAAGTTGCAACCTCTGCTTGTGTTTCCAGTTAGAAGAAGGTATTAATAGATCCGAGGGGACTTTTGAGCATAGTTTGTCAGTGTGTGTGCATCCAGTTCTGTGTATGAAAGTTTTTTGTCAGGTTTCTTGGTGAAGCGAGTGCACTGTGGGCCAACAGAAACTGTTTACCTGAGTCTTCAAAAACAGAATTTTAAAATAATTACTGTATATCATTAATTTGGTTGCTAAGTGACTTATGGCTCAGGGCAGGTTCTCAAATTGTCCCAGTGTGTAGAAGTTTGTTGGTTGGTTTCCCAGTTGGCACCTGGGCAGGTGTGCACGAGACATGTATGTCTTAAAAGATGATGTTTTTATTACCCAAAAACTTAGCTGCACATTCAAGGGGTGGTCCTACTTTGTATCAGGACAGACTTTTTTTTGTCAAAATCATATCAATGTGGCCATCCTCACCATTAACAACCCATTAGTGCATTAAATAAATTGGTATATAAATTAATGGCACTGTTAAAATCTGAACAGGTTCATGAACATTCAAATGCTTCATGATTAATGAAGAAAAAGAAAGTAAATGTTTTCTAACACTTAACCAACACCAACTCATCTACATCGTGACTCATCTGTCTGGTCTCATTAGTTCACAAGCTTCACTTTGCAGAACATGATAGGCTGATGAGATACTGAACATTGTGGTTGTGTGGCTGTGGTTTCATCACAGTCACTGAGTGAGTTTTGGTATATAGTCGGCTCTGAAACTAACACTAGAGTGGTACCAGACAGAGGCTATGCACACCCATATGTACACTGAAACTGTTTTTACAGTTTTTAGTTTTGTTGCTCAGGTTATGTACCCACACTTCCTGCCTGCCTCTCTGAACTGGGAACACTTGGGCCTAAATCTACTGCAGGTAATAAACCAACTATGGACAAAAAAATAATACAACCCCTTTTCAAGTAATCCAAATTGTCCCTTTAGATTCTGGAAAAATATCCTTTATTTATAAAGCACCTTTCAAAAACAAGTTTGAAACAAGGTTAACTGACAAAAAAGAAGTATCAGAATATTCATATTGAAAACATGCAAACTATAAGTCTCAGCACAGTAACACAGTTACACAATAACATAGTTATTACAACACCACTATCAACTAACATTTAATCTGCTTTGACTATTTGAGTTGCAGCACTCAATAATTAAACTATAAATATAGAATGAATGCTGTGTCAGTACACCATGTGTCATAGGAAATTTGCCTTTCTGCTTCAACTTGCAGCTTTCATACATTACCTGTCACATGGTCATGGTCACCACTAATTACACCATTTTCCAAACATCCTAGTTTATTGATTAGTCAACAGAGCATAGACACAGGTCCTTTCAAAACTCTATACTGTTCTACTCTATACTCTATACTCTATACTCTATACTGCCACTACAACATATTGAGTCACACAGTGACACCGTTGTAATGATACACTTCAGATCTTTTTATACTGTTTTGAAAGAGATTATTCAATCCACAGCAGAATAGTTGTTGACAGAAAGAAAGAATATAAAAGAAATAAAACATAAAGAGACAGAACTGAAGTTTACACATATGTTCAGCTTCATTTCTTTACACTGGAGTAGACGCATCCATCCTCTGTTTCATTCTTTTCTCTTGTCTTGTTGGCCTTTTTAACCCTTAAGGCAGCATAATGGAGGTTTTCCTCAGTTCTATAACTCTGGTAATAAAATATAAAGCAACAAATCAAATTGAATTATTTAGGAATGATTTTGAAAGTAAATGTAAACTTTGAAATGTATGTAGACAGAACTTACCTCTTCATTCATTGTGGCCGATGCTGAAAATCTTGCATGACCTTCTACAACGTTGAAGAAAGACAAGATTTTTTTTTAATTTAACACCATATTCAGTAATCACACACTGCAGATACAAACAGTCCAATTTACCTGAACATTGGCAGCTGCTTCTCTTACTAATTATGTACAATGAAAAAGCCAGTGAAACAGTCAGGATCGTGGAGAATGTCAAAGCACCACTCAAGAAGTACACTTTGACAAGGGAGTCTTTTTCATATGCTGTAAACCAGATATGAGGAGGTATTTAGTCCCATGTCTAATATGGATAGTATATGTTTACTTGATAATGATTTATAAGATTGTGTTAGAAAATTACTTACACTTTAAGTCCACTTTGGTTCCATTTCCAAACAGAATGTGGCCACATGAGACGACAGCACAGTAGTAGGTCCCAGTATGAGAAATATTCAGGTTCTTCATTGGCAGGTTATAGACACAGGTTTGTGTTTGTGTGTTGGGTTTCTTTCCACACTGATTGGTTCTGTCTCCATGTGTGTAAATGAGTCCTGGTTCTGATTCTTCAGAGTCTTTGAACCAGTAAACACTGTGTTCTCCATCACATGTCCTAGTTTGAACTGTACAGCTGAGATTTACAGAGTCTCCTGGCTGGACGGTCTCAGATGTCAACTGATGGACCAGGCTTTGAATGTTCAGACTTGAGTCTTTTACACTCACAGTAACACCTTCTGCAAATTCAAATGTAACTGAATAGCTGCTTGCACAGTAGTAAGTAGCTGAGTCTGAAGTGCGTAAATCTGAAATCCTCAAGTGAATTTTACCTTTTCCAGTTTCCAGTGAGAAGCGTGTATTGTTCACGCATTCATTGTAAAAAGTTCCATTTTTGTCATAGGTGTAGAAGGTAGCGATGAGCTTTGGTTTCTGTCCCATAGTTTGCTTGTACCAGTAAAACCTTGCTATCACATTATTGTCATAGAAACACTGCAAAGTTCGACTTTCACCAACATGAGCTGATATAAAACCTCCTTCTTGGCGAATAGATGAGGATATCTGAGCCATCTGAGCTGAAGGGACAGGAGAGAAACGATAAATGAAAACACTATCAATAAGGAGAAACTGTGAAAGTAAGTCACCATAATCTCTCAAGTTAGAAGACACACACACACATGCAAACTACTCACCCATTTTGCAGAAGAGCAAACATGTTAGATAGAAAGACATTGGAGATCTCATCATGTTCAAATAGCTGCCCTGAGTGAAAAGAGTCTTGCCTTTTCTCTTTTCTCCCTCTTCACAGACAAGGCTGTCTTTGATTGGGTGGTCTGAAGTGATGTTAAGGAAATATGATCACATGCTCATTTCCACTCATAGTCTTAAGTTTTTGAAGCTGAAAGTCTTCAACTTGGCATCGCAGTTAAAAACACCAAAGCATAAAAAGAAAAACATTTGTTCTTACCTATGTAACTCCATACTTATCCCTCTGAAGGGATATATTCTGCTTGTCTGATTAATGTAAGGTTTAATGCAGAAAAGTCTAACAACTTTTTAACATCCCCTCTTGTCGCGTATATGAAATGTGCACTTAAACGTGTCACACTTAAAGAGCTGAGAAAGTCTGTGTGGACACTTAAGTTGAAGGGATTTGTGCATGAATGTAATTGAATGAATTTAACTAAATGTAAATTTATAAAAGTGTTTTTAGACAAAATACAAAATAAATTGGAAAAAAAAGACACATGATGGGGAGAGGGACTTCTGCTCTCCTCAGTTTGCGGAGGCCAGAAGTAGAGGCCAATTTGAGCTTTCTTGGTCTGTGATGTGGTGTTGTCGGACCAGGAGAGATGTGCACCTCTAGGAACTTGGTGCTACTCACCCTCTTCACAACAACAGCGTCAGTGTGGGATGCAGAAGGTGTCATCTCCTGAAGTCCACCACAATCTTTTTGGTCTTCCCCATGTTCAAGAAGAGATTGTTGTCTTTATATTACTTGACCAGTTGGTTCACCTTGTTCCTGTAGTTGCTTCATTGTCAGTAATGAGACCCACTGCAGTAATGTTGTCCATGAACTTGATAATATGATGGTTGCTGTAGGCTGGTGTGCAGTCAGTCATGGGTCAGCAGGGTGAAGAGCAGCAGGCTGAGCACACATGCTTGAGGGACCCACGTGTTCAGCTTGATGGTCTTAGAGATGTTACTGCATTAATCGCTTTGCCTTAGCATGCTAATTTTGACAGCCCCATCCAAATGTCATCCAATGGCTCTACTCGCATGAATAACTCAAGCAAACATTTACTTTGAATTTTTTTGTCTGAAAATTCTGTAAGATTTGGGAAAAATTAATTAAATAAAATGAATGAATTCATTGACTTTTTCAGGAGACACTTTGAAACAATTAATCAAATAAGTTCAGTGACAGTGACAGTGAGTTGAAAGTAAATCAAAACTAAAAGATGTAATCAAAGGGTACAAGCAAGGCACCTGAGTAAATATTTATTTTTAGATATTAAATATGTATTCAATAATAAGTAAGTAAATAAATAAAGTTCTAATTACTATTGTAGTGATAGCCATTTTCATAGTTCACTAGTTCACTTTCCCGTCAACAAGTTGGAAAATGTTTTCTTTAGGGACAAATTGAAGTTAAGTCAGCAGCAAACCAACAATAAAAAATAAACAAATAAATAAAATAGACACAAGTAGCAAATACAATTACAATGGCAAGACAGTGTCTAAATTATTCTTTCAAAGCTGTAATGGCAGCAACAAAAAATAATGCTTTATTTTGTTGGTTCTACACATTAGCAGCCTGTATCTGCAGCCTGAAGGCAGAAATCTGATTTATCTACCACAGGATGACTGGGGTCAGTGAAAACTGAAATGACCTTCTTTAAAACCCTGGACTTCTGTGTCATAGAGAGATTGTTTAAGGTTGAGCCTGTCACCGCAGCTTTACCGCAGTGGAAGTCAACATCACTGACTTATGTTTTCCTTTTTTACTTTCTTATTAATATATTTTTTTCACCTATCTGTATTTAACAATTCCCAATGGTCCATTCTCTTCATTTCATAGCTTTTCTCTAGGTTGTTCTACTACTAGTGGTGTATGTTTATGTTAGAGCTTTAATCCAATCATATTTTAGCTATCTTGTGTTGCCAGGGTAAGAGAAATCTGCCTTGAGCCTTCTGATTCAATAGTGCTGTTGCCGGTAGCTTAAAATGAACGGCAATTAAACTGTTCCTTTAACTAATTGTATTTCAAGTTGGGATCTGCAGGGCCAACCAACAGACCTATGGTGAAATCAACATTTTCAAGACCTGTGACTGGATGGTCTGAGAACGAACAAACAAAAAGTGTGTGTGAAAGCAAGAAGATTAAGGTTTATTTTTGTTTATTCAAGATGAAATTGATTTGTTCACTGATATATTTGCCATGTTATATAAGCCATTTTCAAGACAGACTTAAAAAAAAAAAAAAAAAAAAAGAGGGTTGCATACCTTGTGATATGTCAAGGTGTGCTTACAATAAAATTGGCACATTGTACTGTTGTGCTTCGTTTTCATTAGCTCAGCTGGTAAGTAGTTGTGTTCTGGCACCAGAATGTCCGTACCCAAATATTTGTACTGTTTTACACGCTCCGCTACTAGGTCATTTGTCACCAGTGGAGATACAATATTAGGCTGTTTCCTGAAATCCAATATGCATTTCTAAGCTGACTGCTTTATTCTCTGAATGCATCAGTGATTTGATTGATTATCACTCAAAGTCAATCAACTTACACAGTTTACAGCCTAAGACTTAAGGTGCATATACTATCCAGGACTGTGTGGACATTTACCTAGATATGATCATGATCCCCAGTCAAAGGTTTCTAGTTGTGGTCTGACTGATCTTCTATTCTCCAAATATTTTAGCAAAATTTTTAAATACAAAGGTTAATGGTTGATCAACAATTTTATCATTTGTACAATTTTTAAGTAAATTAAAGTAAAAAAATATCACTGATTTATGAGCCCTGTAATAAAGCCATTTTTGTCAGTGCATTGCATCTAGATAGGTTTACTGTTTCCTCTGCAGTGAACTGTTAAAACCGTGTTCTTAAATAAGGGCTTAAATATATTCAAACCCTATTTATGTGTACATATGTGAAGTTTTGACATTTTTCCTGCAAAATAAACCAAATACCAGTTTGATCTCTGGAACCACAGAGCTGCTTGAAAAGCGATCCTGCACTTTGTACTGTATATGTGTCTAAACAATGTGTTTGTTTGTTCTTATATAAATATTCATGTGTTTTATCCCCAACACTGTGGCGGTAATATTTTGTGGTTTGTGGGCAAATGCACACACACGCATACGCATACACACACACACACACACACGCACACGCACACGCACACACGGTTTGTGTCACATTTTGTTGTACATCTTTTGTTAAACATACACAACACACTGACATACAGATATTTGACATATAATTGATTTCGTGTGTATCATCACATATAAACAAAGGCCAAAATTACAGCTTATTCTTGAAATAAACACCAATCCTTATAAAACTATACATTAACATATACTCATGTCTCTTCCTCTTTGTGACTATCAACACATACATCTACTGATGATGTTGCCTGTTTCTGATGACTTCACACTGTTGTACTTTGAGACAAAGATGATTTTCAAGCATATTTCTTGCTTCACATGCTGTGAAGTTAATATGATGAGTTTATACAAATCAAGGCTGAATCAAAACTTTATCAAAGTAATATCACATGTTAACAGAGTATTATATTTATATTCTCTATCATATCCTGTCACATTAAAAGATCCTGAGCTCTACTTCATCACACTGAAGTACACGCATTCACTCCAGGTGTCGTCCTTCAGTCTTCTCCTGCTCACCGTGTTCTCCTTCACAGCTTTGTAATAGCGGTTGCCTTCATTTCGGTAATCCTGGTAATGAGAAAAGATCAGTTACAACATGGTCCATGACAGAAATAAAATTTTATTTTAATCTAAAGAGAAAATACCTCTGAATTGTTTCTGGGTTGATCTGAAAATCTCTCAGAAGATTCTGCAAAACACAAAGATAATACTTCACTCATGTCATGTAGAGTAAATATACATGATACAGACAACAACAACAACAATTACCTGTACAAAGGGAGCTTCTTTTCTTGTTGATCACACACAGTGAGAAAGACAGTAAACCACTGAGGATGGTGGTGAATGTGAGAGCTCCACTCAAGAAATACACCAAGTCATCTAAAGAGTCAAACATCAATAACAGAGCTGTCAGTACATTTGTTGAGGAAGAGAGAATGACTGTTTATCTAAAAGTAAAAATACATATAAAAAGGTGACTCACCCTCAAACTTCAGTTTTGTTCCGTTTCCATACACGACATGTCCACATGAGGCAACAGCACAGTAGTAGGTCCCAGTGTGAGAAACATTCAGATCATTCATTAACAGGTTGTAGAAGCATGTTTTTGTTTGTGTCCCAGGTTTCTTTTCACACTGATTAGTCTTGTCTCCATGGACGTAAATGAGTCCTGGATCAGAGTCTTCAGAGTCTTTGAACCAGAAAACACTGTGTTCTCCATCACAGGTCCCAGTGTGAACGGTACAGTTGAGAGTCACAGAGTCTCCTGGCTGGACGGTCTCAGATGTCAACTGATTTACCTTAGGTTGGATGTTGAAACTTGAGTCCTTCACATTGACAATAGTGCCCTCCGCAAACATCAAGATAAATGTGTAGCTGTTTGCACAGTAGTACACAGCTGAGTCTAAAAGTTTCAAATCAGAAATTGTCAACTGATTTATGCCATTTTTAGAATCCATGCCGAAACGCACATTGTCTTTGAATTCAGCATAAAAAGTCATTTTTGCATCATAAACATAAAAGGTAGAGATGAGCTGTGGTTTCTGTCCCAGAGTTTGTTTATACCAGAAGAGCCATGCTGATTCTGTGTTTTCATAGAAACATTGCAGAGTCACATTGTCTCCAACATTAGCTGATATAAAACGTTTCTCTTGATACACAGCTGTGGACAGTTTCTGACCAGATGTCTGAGCTGAAACGAAATGAGAATAAAAGCAAATAAACAAGTGATTAAATGTGACAGATACACAATCTACAAAGACATAAAAAGGTGATATATTGATTTGACAGTTGTTATAAAATAAAATATAAAAATGGCACCACAAAACTCACCCATTTTCACCAAGAACAGACATGTCAGATAGAAAACAAACTTAAGAGATGTCATCATGTTTTAATTCTGGTCCTGACTGAGAGGTATTTTAAAACTTTTTTCACTCTTCAAAATGCAGAGGATTTGATTCTCCAGACTGAAGTGACACTGATGTATCAGATAGAAGTCAAACTGTGCAGGTGTCGTCTTGGTCAAGTCGCTGTGCTGGGTAAAATGAGGGTAGCGATAACATTTCCCGTCTTCACAGAGAAAAAAGGTGTTTGATTGGCTAATCAGAAACACTCTGCACGTCTCCAATACTGGTGGAAATGTGGTCACATGTTCTCTGCATCTGCGGTGTCAAGTATCTTTTGTTTTTGAGAAACTATGCATGAAGATACGTGTGTAAAAAACAAGGTCAGTTTTTGACACGTAAAGATTAACAATAATTAGAAAAGGTTTTTTTTTTTTTTCTTAAATGTGTCTCAGAGGGAGTTTATAACTGAACAGATGTTGTTTCCTGGCATAAACATTGAGTAGTAAAATGTTGCAATGTCTTCGTCACAGAGAAAACTGTCCACATTAAAAACAATGCTCTACTTCCTGTTTGTTGTGTATTCGGCAGGTGATTTGTTTTGTTAGCTAAGTACAGTTGAAAAACCCCACTAATGTTATATATACTGCTTGTATGAAGTGTAATGTATTTTTTTTTTACACATTAACTGATCTGATAAACAAGATGCACAAGCTGCCTAATGTTAGCTCCACTGTGAGAACTCTGCAATGTGTTTTCCTGAGCAAACTGTTCAGAAATGTATTTGTGAATCGTCAGACAAACTTCACATTTATACTGTGACGTTATATATACAATAACAGCCTATGTGCATATTTCCATCATGGTCGCTTTAAAAACTAGAGATAGGATGTATGTGTGAATTTAATGCCAGACACTGACCTCACCACAGCCTCAGCTACATCAAGAAATTTAACCCTAAGACTTTTGTAACCACAAAGTCCTGTTTTTCTTCAGTATAAATCATATATTATACATCCATGTCATATATGATCTGCTATCACACACGTGTGTGCGCACACACACACACACACACACACACACACACATTCATTTTTGGTTCCACAGAGCTGATTGAAAAGGTAATTAACTCTATATTGAACTGTAATATACATATTTTATGCATCACCTATTATAATTTTGTTCTCATCTTATTGTTCATTAGTGTTTCACCCTCAACACCAGTGGAAACTTGTGAAATCTTGTGGTTTGTGGGCTCTCTCTCTCTCTCAAAGTGTGACAGTTATACATCATTTACTGGTAAATAATTTAACATCATTTAATAGACATACACAACATACTGACATTCAGATATTTCACAGACATTTAATTGATTTTGTGCTTATCATCACATTTAAACAAACCACAAAATTACAGCTTATTCTTGAAATAAACACCAATCCTTATAAAACTATACATTAACATCAATCCTGCACTTTGTACTATATATGACTCAGTGTCGTGGCTTTATTACATCACTTCCTATGTGTTTGTTTGTTCTTATCTTAATATTCATGTGTTTTATCCCCAACACTGTGGCGGTAATATTTTGTGGTTTGTGGGCAAATGCACACACACGCATACGCATACACACATACACACACACACACGCGGTTTGTGTCACATTTTGTTAAACATTGACATACACTGATATGATAAGTTTATACAAATCAAGGCTGAATTAAAACTTAATCAAAGTAATATTACACTGACATACAGATATTTGACATATAATTGATTTCGTGTGTATCATCACATATAAACAAAGACCAAAATTACAGGTTATTCTTGAAATAAACACCAATCCTTATAAAACTATACATTAACATATACTCATATCTCTTCCTCTTTGTGACTATCAACACATACATCTACTGATGATGTTGCCTGTTTCTGATGACTTCACACTGTTGTACTTTGAGACAAAGGTGATCTTCAAGCATATTTCTTGCTGCCACATGCTGTGAAGTTAATATGATGAGTTTATACAAATAAAGGCTGAATCAAAACTTTATCAAAGTAATATCACATGTTAACAGAGTATTATATTTATATTCTCTATCATATCCTGTCACATTAAAAGATCCTGAGCTCTACTTCTTCACACTGAAGTACACACATTCACTCCAGGTGTCGTCCTTCAGTCTCCTCCTGCTCACCGTGTTCTCCTTCACAGCTTTGTAATAGCATTTGCCTTTATTTTGGTAATCCTGGTAATGAGAAAAGATCAGTTACAACATGGTCCATGACAGAAATAAAATTTTATTTTAATCTAAAGAGAAAATACCTCTGAATTGTTTCTGGGTGGATCTGAAAATCTCTCAGAAGATTCTGCAAAACACAAAGATAATACTTCAGTCATGTCATGTAGAGTATATATACATGATACAGACAACAACAACAACAACAATTACCTGTACAAAGGGAGATTCTTTTCTTGTTGATCACACACAGTGAGAAAGACAGTAAACCACTGAGGATGGTGGTGAATGTGAGAGCTCCACTCAAGAAATACACCAAGTCAAGAGAGACTCTCTCATCTAAAGAGTCAAACATCAATAACAGAGCTGTCAGTACATTTGATGAGGAAGAGAGAATGACTGTTTATCTAAAAGTACAAATACATATAAAAAAGTGACTCACCTTTCAAGTCCACTTTGGTCCCATTTCCAAACAGAATGTGGCCACATGAGACGACAGCACAGTAGTAGGTCCCAGTATGAGAAACATTCAGGTTCTTCATTGGCAGGTTATAGACACAGGTTTGTGTTTGTGTGTTGGGTTTCCTTCCACACTGATCAGTCCTGTCTCCATGTGTGTAAATGAGTCCTGGATCAGATTCTTCAGAGTCTTTGAACCAGTAAATACTGTGTTCTCCATCACATGTCCTAGTTTGAACTGTACAGCTGAGATTCACAGAGTCTCCTGGCTGGACGGTCTCAGATGTCAACTGATGGACCAGGCTTTGAATGTTCAGACTTGAGTCTTTTACACTCACAGTAACACCTTCTGTAAATTCAAATGTAACTGAATAGCTGCTTGCACAGTAGTAAGTAGCTGAGTCTGAAGTGCGTAAATCTGAAATCCTCAAGTGAATTTTACCTTTTCCAGTTTCCAGTGAAAAGCGTGTATTGTTCACACATTCATTGTAAAAAGTTCCATTTTTGTCATAGGTGTAGTGGGAAGAGATGAGCTTTGGTTTCTGTCCTATAGTTTGCTTGTACCAGTAAAACCTTGCTATCACATTACTGTCATAGAAACACTGCAAAGTTCGACTTTCACCAACATGAGCTGATATAAAACCTCCTTCTTGGCGAACAGATGAGGATATCTGAGCCATCTGAGCTGAAGGGACAAGAGCGACAAAGCAGACTAAGTTAACAGACACACTGTCTTCAATATCAAGCGATATAAAACATTTCTGTTGAGATGCAATGTCTGACCAGTATCCTGTGCTCTAGTAAAAAGAGTAAAAGTGTAAATAAAACATTATTTCTGCATAACAAAACATAAAAAGGGATTATATTACACCAGCAGTTATAAACTAAAATACAACACTTAATTGACAAAATATACAACTCACCCATTTCCCCCAAGAACAGACATGTCAGATAGAAAACAATTTTAAGAGATGTCATCATGTTTGAATTCTGGTCCTGACTGAGACGTAATCATTACTTGATTTTTAACCCTTGTGTATAATCCGCTTTGGATAAAAGCATCTGCTAAATGCATAAATGTAAATGTAAGTATCTTGACATGTTCTTCACTCTTCAAAATTCATATTACTCAACTGGCCAGAGTTGAAGTGACACTGATGCATCAGATAGAAGTCAAACTGTGCAGGTGTCTTTGTCAGATCGCTGTGCTGAGTGAAATGCGGGTAGCGATAGCATTTCCTGTCTTCAGAGAAAGCTGCATTTGATTGGCTACTCAGAAACAGCTCTGTATGTCTGAAATACTTGAGGAAATGTCATCATATGTTCACTGCCTCTGAGGTGATAAGTATCTTTTATTGTTTTTGAGAAATGTGAAAAAGGGGCAGAACGCAGTGAACATGTTTACTGTTAGACCAACATGTTTCACCTTGTGGCCTCTATGTATAACATTTATTATTCGTTATAAGTAGTTGAAGTCATTATTTTTCTAAAATTATAGCTTCTAACCAAATATATGTTCATTCCTGGTTCAACAATGAATTGTGAGGAGCTGCTACATGAAAGCTCCTTGTAGGAGCACTGTGGTGGTTCTTTCATCATGCTGCTGATTTCTCAGGTATTCAGCCACATCAATACTCTAAGTACATACCCGTACAGCACTTGAGGATGATTTCTAATGACTGTAGTATTAGAGGAAAGTTCATTTGGTTATCACAGTCTTGACAGTAAGTGTTGTTCTGGTATGTGTTCAGAGTAACAAGATGGTTGAATAACAAAACAACCACACAATCACAATACTCAGTGTTTGTGCTGATGCCCAAGCAAAGATGGTGTCAGACCAGAATTCTGAGTTGTAGTGAAGTGATTAAAAGTGTAAATGTAATGAAATATAAGGGCTAGAGGCATAATCTCTGCATAAAAATCTAAGAAGAGCCACAAGAGAATAAAAAAGTCATTTTTGCAGTTATTAATATTTCCCAGTTGGTGTATCCTGATGTCAGTGGTGACCCCCAGTCAGTCCTGGGATCAGTTTGAAGTTTATATTTGTCTAGTGCTGCTGCTGATGATTCAGTAAATGCCACACTAAATGGTGGTTAACTGCATAAGCTGTGATTTGTATTGTGATGATTGTAATATAACAATTACAACATGCTAAAATACAACATATCAACACGGTGATAATAACAGCGGTGAAAGCAGCCTGTTCAAAGCAATGATTTGCATTACGTTTACCTGAAATATATTTTATTTCCTATTTAAAGATCTCTTTCTCCTGTTAACCAGTCACTGTGGACATAGTGAGGGCATCAGCTTTTTGTTAACAACATATAGTGCCATTTGTAAAAACTAAGATATGATTCTGTTTGAATATGGTCTCAGTTGTTCACCTCAATATAGATTTAGGTCACAGATTTCTAGTTGTAATCACTGACTGGTGGATGGAGGTACAGTATATTTTGTCACAAAAAACATAGTAAATACAGCAAGACTCACAGCCAGAAGGCTTTGATCATTTTTCATCCACATTTATTACTAAAACTGTTACTAAACTAAGTAATAACACCACATTTATACATAATGATATTATGACGTTACTATGTACAATGTAATATTTATAAGCCACAATCAAAGTTAGAATTCACAACATAAAATCATGAGCTGTTTAACCCTCATAAGCTCAGCTGGGAATCTGTTTGACAGTATAATGTTTAGGATCTTTTGAAGTTGAAGGGTGTGTATAAAGAGTTTACATCTAAGTCATAAAAAACATACATTTAGCCCATTTAAATTTTCCTATAACATGAGATGATGCTTACATTTTAGTTGCAGTATTCTCTTTAGAACCTTTCTTCTGTATCTTTTATTAATTCATCACCCTTTAACAAACACAGTCTTGATTTGTTTCAGCCTTTCAGATATGATGACAATAAGATTTAGCAATAACAACACTAAACTTTCTTTATATCTACACCCACATCATACTCAAAAGTATAAAATACATAATAAAGACTTGTTACAAATATGAAATGTTCAGTTCTGAGGTTTTATACTAGAATACACACAATCAGCTCCGATGTTGTTTCTCTCCTGTTGTCTTCTAGTTCTATTGACTTTGTGTCCTTTTAAAGCTGCATAATGGATGTTTTCTTCATTTTGCTGACCCTGATAATGAAATACCAGAAAGAGAAACAAATTCAGTGTCTGATGCCAAAGACTAAAAACTGAATTAAAAATAAGTTTTTAAATGTTAGAATGTTGGTCAATACTTAAAAACATACCTCTGTATTTGCTGTAGCAGCTTGAGCTATTGAGCTTGCATGAGCAACTGAAAAATCATGAAACGCGCACTTATGATAAAGCTTTTACAAGTGATTACACACTGCTGATTTTAAAAAAGAAAAGCAGTTATAGTACCTGCACATTTACAGATGCCTCTCTTCTTAATCACACACATTATGGAAACCAATAAAACACACAGAATGGTGGTGAATGCGACAGCTCCACGTAAGAAATTCACCAAGATAAGCAAGGCCACCTCATCTGTAGAGAGTGGGATATTTAGTCATAACAAGTGATATTACATCCAATAGATGTAAGACAACATTTATTATAAAATTCACTCACCTTTCAAGTCCACTTTGGTCCCATTTCCAAACAGAATGAGTCCACATGAGGTGACAGCGCAGTAGTAGGTCCCAGTATGAGAAACATTCAGGTTCTGCATCAGCAAGTTATAGACACAGATGTGTGTTTGCGTCTCAGGTTTCCTTTCACACTGATCAGTCTTGTCTCCATGTGTATAAATGAGTCCTGGATCAGAGTCTTCAGAGTCTTTGAACCAGTAAACACTGTGTTCTCCATCACAGGTCCCAGTGTGAACTGTACAGCTGAGATTCACAGAGTCTCCTGGCTGGATGGTCTCAGATGACGACTGATGGACCAAAGTTTGGATGTTCAGTCCTGAACCCTTCACACTGACAGCAGTGCCCTCCGCAAACTCAAACTTGTAGGAATAGCTGCTTGCACAGTAGTAAGTAGCAGAGTCTGAAAGTCTTACATTAGAAATTATCAAGTGATTTTTACCAGTTTCAACCTGCAGTGTGAAGCGTGGGTCATTCTTGAATTCATTATGAAAAGTTCCATTTTTTTCAAACTTGTAGAAAGAAGAAATAAGCCTTGGTTTCTGTCCCAGAATCTGTTTGTACCAGAAATATCTTGCAGCAATGTCACCTTCACAGACACATTGCAAAGTCAAGTTTTCTCCAGTTTTAATTGATACAAAATTTTGCTCTTGATGAATAGCTGAGGAGAACTTCAGATTAGCCGTCGGAGCTGAAATGACATGAGACAAAGAAAATACACAGTGTGATTGCATGGAAGCTCATAAAACATGGCCAAACGCTTTAAAAAAAGATTCACTCTACATTCATAAAAACACTACTGACCTGTTTTCCCCAGGAACAGACACATCAGATACAAGAAAAACTGTGCAGATGACATGATGCTCGAAGTCTCGTGCTAAGTGGAAAGAATCTCAACCTTCTTCACTTTTGACAGACAAGCCTGTTCTTGATTGGCCAATCACAAATGACACTGTAACATTGTATGTCTTGCATGTCCTAATTTGGAAACTCGATCACATGTTCATTGCCACCCATACAGTCAATTTTGGTTTCACATGACAAATTTTGATGCACAGATGTGGACACTGTCTGATGAGATGTCTGAGCTGAAGCGGAATTAGAATAAGTGCAAATGAAGGTTGAATAAAATCTGACATAAACATAATCTACATATTATATTGTATTTGCAGTTCTATAAAAGTAAAAAAAAATTGAAACCTTCAAGGAAAAAAAAATACTCACAAGTTACCCATGTTCCCTAAGAACAGAAATGTCAGAGAGATGATTAACTTCAGGGATGTCATCATATATCAGATAGCAGACAAACTGTGCAGGTGTCGTCTTGGTCTGGTCGCTGTGCTGAGTGAAATGAGGGTAGCGATAGCATTTCCCGTCTTCACAGAGAAAAAAGGTGTTTGATTGGCTAATCAGAAACACTCTGCCTTTTTCTAATACTGGTGGAAATGTGGTCACATGTTCTCTGCATCTGCTTTGTCAAGTATCTTTTGTTTTTGAGAAACTATGCATGAAGATACGTGTGTAAAAAACAAGGTCAGTGTTTGGCACGTAAAGATTAACAATAATTAGAAAAGTTTTTTTTTTTTTTTTTTTTAAATGTGTCTCAGAGGGAATTTATAACTGAACAGATGTTGTTTCCTGGCATAAACATTGAGTAGTAAAATGTTGCAATGTCTTCGTCACAGAGAAAACTGTCCACATTAAAAACAATGCTCTACTTCCTGTTTGTTGTGTATTCAGCAGGTGATTTGTTTTGTTAGCTAAGTACAGTTGAAAAACCCCATTAATGTTATATATACTCTTTGTATGAAGTGTAATGTATTTTTTTACACATTAACTGATCTGATAAACAAGATGCACAAGCTGCCTAATGTTAGCTCCACTGTGAGAACTCTGCAATGTGTTTTCCTGAGCAAACTGTTCAGAAATGTATTTGTGAATCGTCAGACAAACTTCACATTTATACTGTGACGTTATATATACAATAACAACCTATGTGCATATTTCCATCATGGTCACTTTAAAAACTAGAGATAGGATGTATGTGTGAATTTAATGCCAGACACTGACCTCACCACAGCCTCAGCTACATCAAGAAATTTAACCCTAAGACTTTTGTAACCACAAAGTCCTGTTTTTCTTTAAGTTAATTTCAAACTCATACAGATATTCCAATCATTTTTGGTTCCACAGAGCTGACTGAAAATGTAATTAACTGTATATTGAACTGTAATATACATATTTCATACATCACCTATTATATTTTTGTTCTCATCTTATTGTTCATTAGTGTTTCACCTTCAACACCAGTGGAAACGTCTTGTGGTTTGTAGGCTCTCTCTCTCTCTCTCTCTCTCTCTCTCTCTCTCTCTGTCTGTCTTTCTCTCTCTCTCAAAGTGTGACTGTTATACATCATTTACTGGTAAATAATATAACATCATTTAATAGACATACACAACATACTGACATTTAGATATTTCACAGACATTTAATTGATTTTGTGTGTATCATCACATATAAACAAAGACCAAAATTACAGGTTATTCTTGAAATAAACACCAATCCTTATAAAACTATACATTAACATATACTCATATCTCTTCCTCTTTGTGACTATCAACACATACATCTACTGATGATGTTGCCTGTTTCTGATGACTTCACACTGTTGTACTTTGAGACAAAGGTGATCTTCAAGCATATTTCTTGCTGCCACATGCTGTGAAGTTAATATGATGAGTTTATACAAATAAAGGCTGAATCAAAACTTTATCAAAGTAATATCACATGTTAACAGAGTATTATATTTATATTCTCTATCATATCCTGTCACATTAAAAGATCCTGAGCTCTACTTCTTCACACTGAAGTACACACATTCACTCCAGGTGTCGTCCCTCAGTCTTCTCCTGCTCACCGTGTTCTCCTTCACAGCTTTGTAATAGCGGTTGCCTTCATTTCGGTAATCCTGGTAATGAGAAAAGATCAGTTACAACATGGTCCATGACAGAAATAAAATTTTATTTTAATCTAAAGAGAAAATACCTCTGAATTGTTTCTGGGTGGATCTGAAAATCTCTCAGAAGATTCTGCAAAACACAAAGATAATACTTCAGTCATGTCATGTAGAGTAAATATACATGATACAGACAACAACAACAACAACAATTACCTGTACAAAGGGAGATTCTTTTCTTGTTGATCACACACAGTGAGAAAGACAGTAAACCACTGAGGATGGTGGTGAATGTGAGAGCTCCACTCAAGAAATACACCAAGTCAAGAGAGACTCTCTCATCTAAAGAGTCAAACATCAATAACAGAGCTGTCAGTACATTTGATGAGGAAAAGAGAATGACTGTTTATCTAAAAGTACAAATACATATAAAAAAGTGACTCACCTTTCAAGTCCACTTTGGTCCCATTTCCAAACAGAATGAGTCCACATGAGACAACAGCACAGTAGTAGGTCCCAGTATGAGAAACATTCAGGTTCTTCATTGGCAGGTTATAGACACAGGTTTGTGTTTGTGTGTTGGGTTTCCTTCCACACTGATCAGTCCTGTCTCCATGTGTGTAAATGAGTCCTGGTTCTGATTCTTCAGAGTCTTTGAACCAGTAAATACTGTGTTCTCCATCACAGGTCCTTGTTTGAACTGTACAGCTGAGATTCACAGAGTCTTCTGGCTGGACGGTCTCAGATGTCAACTGATGGACCAGGCTTTGAATGTTCAGACTTGAGTCTTTTACACTCACAGTAACACCTTCTGCAAATGCAAATGTAACTGAATAGCTGCTTGCACAGTAGTAAGTAGCTGAGTCTGAAGTGCGTAAATCTGAAATCCTTAAGTGATTTTTAGCTTTTCCAGTTTCCAGTGAGAAGCGTGTATTGTTTGCATATTCATTGTAAAAAGTTCCATTTTTGTCATAGGTGTAGAAGGTAGAGATGAGCTTTGGTTTCTGTCCTATAGTTTGCTTGTACCAGTAAAACCTTGTTATCACATTATTGTCATAGAAACACTGCAAAGTTCGACTTTCACCAACATGAGCTGATATAAAACCTCCTTCTTGGCGAACAGATGAGGATATCTGAGCCATCTGAGCTGAAGGGACAAGAGCGACAAAGCAGACTAAGTTAACAGACACACTGTCTTCAATATCAAGCGATATAAAACATTTCTGTTGAGATGCAATGTCTGACCAGTATCCTGTGCTCTAGTAAAAAGAGTAAAAGTGTAAATAAAACATTATTTCTGCATAACAAAACATAAAAAGGGATTATATTACACCAGCAGTTATAAACTAAAATACAACACTTAATTGACAAAATATACAACTCACCCATTTCCCCCAAGAACAGACATGTCAGATAGAAAACAATTTTAAGAGATGTCATCATGTTTAAATTCTGGTCCTGACTGAGACGTAATCGTTACTTGATTTTTAACCCTTGTGTATAATCCGCTTTGGATAAAAGCATCTGCTAAATGCATAAATGTAAATGTAAGTATCTTGACATGTTCTTCACTCTTCAAAATTCATATTACTCAACTGGCCAGAGTTGAAGTGACACTGATGCATCAGATAGAAGTCAAACTGTGCAGGTGTCTTTGTCAGGTCGCTGTGCTGAGTGAAATGCGGGTAGCGATAGCATTTCCTGTCTTCAGAGAAAGCTGCATTTGATTGGCTACTCAGAAACAGCTCTGTATGTCTGAAATACTTGAGGAAATGTCATCATATGTTCACTGCCTCTGAGGTGATAAGTATCTTTTATTGTTTTTGAGAATGTGTGAAAAGGGGCAGAACGCAGTGAACATGTTTACTGTTAGACCAACATGTTTCACCTTGTGGCCTCTATGTATAACATTTATTATTCGTTATAAGTAGTTGAAGTCATTATTTTTCTAAAATTATAGCTTCTAACCAAATATATGTTCATTTCTGGTTCAACAATGAATTGTGAGGAGCTGCTACATGAAAGCTCCTTGTAGGAGCACTGTGGTGGTTCTTTCATCATGCTGCTGATTTCTCAGGTATTCAGCCACATCAATACTCTAAGTACATACCCGTACAGCACTTGAGGATGATTTCTAATGACTGTAGTATTAGAGGAAAGTTCATTTGGTTATCACAGTCTTGACAGTAAGTGTTGTTCTGGTATGTGTTCAGAGTAACAAGATGGTTGAATAACAAAACAACCACACAATCACAATACTCAGTGTTTGTGCTGATGCCCAAGCAAAGATGGTGTCAGACCAGAATTCTGAGTTGTAGTGAAGTGATTAAAAGTGTAAATGTAATGAAATATAAGGGCTAGAGGCATAATCTCTGCATAAAAATCTAAGAAGGCATTATATTACATGACCAGTTGATTTAAACTAAAATACAAATAGAGTCACAAGAGAATAAAAAAGTCATTTTTGCAGTTATTAATATTTCCCAGTTGGTGTATCCTGATGTCAGTGGTGACCCCCAGTCAGTACTGGGATCAGTTTGAAGTTTATATTTGTCCAGTGCTGCTGCTGATGATTCAGTAAATGCCACACTAAATGGTGGTTAACTGCATAAGCTGTGATTTGTATTGTGATGATTGTAATTAAACAATTACAACATGCTAAAATACAACATATCAACAAGGTGATAATAACAGCGGTGAAAGCAGCCTGTTCAAAGCAATGATTTGCATTACATTTCCCTGAAATATATTTTATTTCCTATTCAAAGATTTCTTTCTCCTGTTAACCAGTCACTGTGGACATAGTGAGGGCATCAGCTTTTTGTTAACAACATATAGTGCCATTTGTAAAAACTAAGATATGATTCTGTTTGAATATGGTCTCAGTTGTTCACCTCAATATAGATTTAGGTCACAGATTTCTAGTTGTAATCACTGACTGGTGGATGGAGGTACAGTATATTTTGTCACAAAAAACATAGTAAATACAGCAAGACTCACAGCCAGAAGGCTTTGATCATTTTTCATCCACATTTATTACTAAAACTGTTACTAAACTAAGTAATAACACCACATTTATACATAATGATATTATGACATTACTATGTACAATGTAATATTTATAAGCCACAATCAAAGTTAGAATTCACAACATAAAATCATGAGCTGTTTAACCCTTATAAGCTCAGCTGGGAATCTGTTTGACAGTATAATGTTTAGGATCTTTTGAAGTTGAAGGGTGTGTATAAAGAGTTTACATCTAAGTCATAAAAAAACATACATTTAGCCCATTTAAATTTTCCTATAACATGAGATGATGCTTACATTTTAGTTGCAGTATTCTCTTTAGAACCTTTCTTCTGTATCTTTTATTAATTCATCACCCTTTAACAAACACAGTCTTGATTTGTTTCAGCCTTTCAGATATGATGACAATAAGATTTAGCAATAACAACACTAAACTTTCTTTATATCTACACCCACATCATACTCAAAAGTATAAAATACATAATAAAGACTTGTTACAAATATGAAATGTTCAGTTCTGAGGTTTTATACTAGAATACACACAATCAGCTCCGATGTTGTTTCTCTCCTGTTGTCTTCTAGTTCTATTGACTTTGTGTCCTTTTAAAGCTGCATAATGGATGTTTTCTTCATTTTGCTGACCCTGATAATGAAATACCAGAAAGAGAAACAAATTCAGTGTCTGATGCCAAAGACTAAAAACTGAATTAAAAATAAGTTTTTAAATGTTAGAATGTTGGTCAATACTTAAAAACATACCTCTGTATTTGCTGTAGCAGCTTGAGCTATTGAGCTTGCATGAGCAACTGAAAAATCATGAAACGTGCACTTATGATAAAGCTTTTACAAGTGATTACACACTGCTGATTTTAAAAGAAAAGCAGTTATAGTACCTGCACATTTACAGATGCCTCTCTTCTTAATCACACACATTATGGAAGCCAATAAAACACACAGAATGGTGGTGAATGCGACAGCTCCACGTAAGAAATTCACCAAGATAAGCAAGGCCACCTCATCTGTAGAGAGTGGGATATTTAGTCATAACAAGTGATATTACATCCAATAGATGTAAGACAACATTTATTATAAAATTCACTCACCTTTCAAGTCCACTTTGGTCCCATTTCCAAACAGAATGAGTCCACATGAGGTGACAGCGCAGTAGTAGGTCCCAGTATGAGAAACATTCAGGTTCTGCATCAGCAAGTTATAGACACAGATGTGTGTTTGCGTCTCAGGTTTCCTTTCACACTGATCAGTCTTGTCTCCATGTGTATAAATGAGTCCTGGATCAGAGTCTTCAGAGTCTTTGAACCAGAAAACACTGTGTCCTCCATCACAGGTCCCAGTGTGAACTGTACAGCTGAGATTCACAGAGTCTCCTGGCTGGATGGTCTCAGATGACGACTGATGGACCAAAGTTTGGATGTTCAGTCCTGAACCCTTCACACTGACAGCAGTGCCCTCCGCAAACTCAAACTTGTAGGAATAGCTGCTTGCACAGTAGTAAGTAGCAGAGTCTGAAAGTCTTACATTAGAAATTATCAAGTGATTTTTACCAGTTTCAACCTGCAGTGTGAAGCGTGGGTCATTCTTGAATTCATTATGAAAAGTTCCATTTTTTTCAAACTTGTAGAAAGAAGAAATAAGCCTTGGTTTCTGTCCCAGAATCTGTTTGTACCAGAAATATCTTGCAGCAATGTCACCTTCACAGACACATTGCAAAGTCAAGTTTTCTCCAGTTTTAATTGATACAAAATTTTGCTCTTGATGAATAGCTGAGGAGAACTTCAGATTAGCCGTCGGAGCTGAAATGACATGAGACAAAGAAAATACACAGTGTGATTGCATGGAAGCTCATAAAACATGGCCAAACGCTTTAAAAAAGATTCACTCTACATTCATAAAAACACTACTGACCTGTTTTCCCCAGGAACAGACACATCAGATACAAGACAAACTGTGCAGATGACATGATGCTCGAAGTCTCGTGCTAAGTGGAAAGAATCTCAACCTTCTTCACTTTTGACAGACAAGCCTGTTCTTGATTGGCCAATCACAAATGACACTGTAACATTGTATGTCTTGCATGTCCTAATTTGGAAACTCGATCACATGTTCATTGCCACCCATACAGTCAATTTTGGTTTCACATGACAAATTTTGATGCACAGATGTGGACACTGTCTGATGAGATGTCTGAGCTGAAGCGGAATTAGAATAAGTGCAAATGAAGGTTGAATAAAATCTGACATAAACATAATCTACATATTATATTGTATTTGCAGTTCTATAAAAGTAAAAAAAAAATTGAAACCTTCAAGGAAAAAAATACTCACAAGTTACCCATGTTCCCTAAGAACAGAAATGTCAGAGAGATGATTAACTTCAGGGATGTCATCATATATCAGATAGCAGACAAACTGTGCAGGTGTCGTCTTGGTCTGGTCGCTGTGCTGAGTGAAATGAGGGTAGCGATAGCATTTCCCGTCTTCACAGAGAAAAAAGGTGTTTGATTGGCTAATCAGAAACACTCTGCCTTTTTCTAATACTGGTGGAAATGTGGTCACATGTTCTCTGCATCTGCTTTGTCAAGTGTCTTTTGTTTTTGAGAAACTATGCATGAAGATACGTGTGTAAAAAACAGTGTTTGGCACGTAAAGATTAACAATAATTAGAAAAGTTTTTTTTTTTTTTTTTTTTAAATGTGTCTCAGAGGGAATTTATAACTGAACAGATGTTGTTTCCTGGCGTAAACATTGAGTAGTAAAATGTTGCAATGTCTTCGTCACAGAGAAAACTGTCCACATTAAAAACAATGCTCTACTTCCTGTTTGTTGTGTATTCAGCAGGTGATTTGTTTTGTTAGGTAAGTACAGTTGAAAAACCCCATTAATGTTATATATACTGTTTGTATGAAGTGTAATGTATTTTTTTACACATTAACTGATCTGATAAACAAGATGCACAAGCTGCCTAATGTTAGCTCCACTGTGAGAACTCTGCAATGTGTTTTCCTGAGCAAACTGTTCAGAAATGTATTTGTGAATCGTCAGACAAACTTCACATTTATACTGTGACGTTATATATACAATAGCAGCCTATGTGCATATTTCCATCATGGTCACTTTAAAAACTAGAGATAGGATGTATGTCTGAATTTAATGCCAGACACTGACCTCACCACAGCCTCAGCTACATCAAGAAATTTAACCCTAAGACTTTTGTAACCACAAAGTCCTGTTTTTCTTTAAGTTAATTTCAAACTCATACAGATATTCCAATCATTTTTGGTTCCACAGAGCTGACTGAAAATGTAATTAACTGTATATTGAACTGTAATATACATATTTCATACATCACCTATTATATTTTTGTTCTCATCTTATTGTTCATTAGTGTTTCACCTTCAACACCAGTGGAAACGTCTTGTGGTTTGTAGGCTCTCTCTCTCTCTCTCTCTCTCTCTGTCTGTCTTTCTGTCTCTCTCAAAGTGTGACTGTTATACATCATTTACTGGTAAATAATATAACATCATTTAATAGACATACACAACATACTGACATTTAGATATTTCACAGACATTTAATTGATTTTGTGTGTATCATCACATATAAACAAAGACCAAAATTACAGCTGATTCTTGAAATAAACACCAATCCTTATAAAACTATACCTTAACATATACTCATGTCTCTTCCTCTTTGTGACTATCAACACATACATCTACTGATGATGTTGCCTGTTTCTGATGACTTCACACTGTTGTACTTTGAGACAAAGGTGATCTTCAAGCATATTTCTTGCTGCCACATGCTGTGAAGTTAATATGATGAGTTTATACAAATCAAGGCTGAATCAAAACTTTATCAAAGTAATATCACATGTTAACAGAGTATTATATTTATATTCTCTATCATATCCTGTCACATTAAAAGATCCTGAGCTCTACTTCTTCACACTGAAGTACACACATTCACTCCAGGTGTCGTCCTTCAGTCTTCTCCTGCTCACCGTGTTCTCCTTCACAGCTTTGTAATAGCGGTTGCCTTCATTTTGGTAATCCTGGTAATGAGAAAAGATCAGTTACAACATGGTCCATGACAGAAATAAAATTTTATTTTAATCTAAAGAGAAAATACCTCTGAATTGTTTCTGGGTGGATCTGAAAATCTCTCAGAAGATTCTGCAAAACACAAAGATAATACTTCAGTCATGTCATGTAGAGTAAATATACATGATACAGACAACAACAACAACAACAATTACCTGTACAAAGGGAGATTCTTTTCTTGTTGATCACACACAGTGAGAAAGACAGTAAACCACTGAGGATGGTGGTGAATGTGAGAGCTCCACTCAAGAAATACACCAAGTCAAGAGAGACTCTCTCATCTAAAGAGTCAAACATCAATAACAGAGCTGTCAGTACATTTGATGAGGAAAAGAGAATGACTGTTTATCTAAAAGTACAAATACATATAAAAAAGTGACTCACCTTTCAAGTCCACTTTGGTCCCATTTCCAAACAGAATGAGTCCACATGAGACAACAGCACAGTAGTAGTAGGTCCCAGTATGAGAAACATTCAGGTTCTTCATTGGCAGGTTATAGACACAGGTTTGTGTTTGTGTGTTGGGTTTCCTTCCACACTGATCAGTCCTGTCTCCATGTGTGTAAATGAGTCCTGGTTCTGATTCTTCAGAGTCTTTGAACCAGTAAATACTGTGTTCTCCATCACAGGTCCTTGTTTGAACTGTACAGCTGAGATTCACAGAGTCTTCTGGCTGGACGGTCTCAGATGTCAACTGATGGACCAGGCTTTGAATGTTCAGACTTGAGTCTTTTACACTCACAGTAACACCTTCTGCAAATGCAAATGTAACTGAATAGCTGCTTGCACAGTAGTAAGTAGCTGAGTCTGAAGTGCGTAAATCTGAAATCCTTAAGTGATTTTTAGCTTTTCCAGTTTCCAGTGAGAAGCGTGTATTGTTTGCATATTCATTGTAAAAAGTTCCATTTTTGTCATACGTGTAGAAGGTAGAGATGAGCTTTGGTTTCTGTCCTATAGTTTGCTTGTACCAGTAAAACCTTGTTATCACATTATTGTCATAGAAACACTGCAAAGTTCGACTTTCACCAACATGAGCTGATATAAAACCTCCTTCTTGGCGAACAGATGAGGATATCTGAGCCATCTGAGCTGAAGGGACAAGAGCGACAAAGCAGACTAAGTTAACAGACACACTGTCTTCAATATCAAGCGATATAAAACATTTCTGTTGAGATGCAATGTCTGACCAGTATCCTGTGCTCTAGTAAAAAGAGTAAAAGTGTAAATAAAACATTATTTCTGCATAACAAAACATAAAAAGGGATTATATTACACCAGCAGTTATAAACTAAAATACAACACTTAATTGACAAAATATACAACTCACCCATTTCCCCCAAGAACAGACATGTCAGATAGAAAACAATTTTAAGAGATGTCATCATGTTTAAATTCTGGTCCTGACTGAGACGTAATCGTTACTTGATTTTTAACCCTTGTGTATAATCCGCTTTGGATAAAAGCATCTGCTAAATGCATAAATGTAAATGTAAGTATCTTGACATGTTCTTCACTCTTCAAAATTCATATTACTCAACTGGCCAGAGTTGAAGTGACACTGATGCATCAGATAGAAGTCAAACTGTGCAGGTGTCTTTGTCAGGTCGCTGTGCTGAGTGAAATGCGGGTAGCGATAGCATTTCCTGTCTTCAGAGAAAGCTGCATTTGATTGGCTACTCAGAAACAGCTCTGTATGTCTGAAATACTTGAGGAAATGTCATCATATGTTCACTGCCTCTGAGGTGATAAGTATCTTTTATTGTTTTTGAGAAATGTGAAAAAGGGGCAGAACGCAGTGAACATGTTTACTGTTAGACCAACATGTTTCACCTTGTGGCCTCTATGTATAACATTTATTATTCGTTATAAGTAGTTGAAGTCATTATTTTTCTAAAATTATAGCTTCTAACCAAATATATGTTCATTCCTGGTTCAACAATGAATTGTGAGGAGCTGCTACATGAAAGCTCCTTGTAGGAGCACTGTGGTGGTTCATTCATCATGCTGCTGATTTCTCAGGTATTCAGCCACATCAATACTCTAAGTACATACCCGTACAGCACTTGAGGATGATTTCTAATGACTGTAGTATTAGAGGAAAGTTCATTTGGTTATCACAGTCTTGACAGTAAGTGTTGTTCTGGTATGTGTTCAGAGTAACAAGATGGTTGAATAACAAAACAACCACACAATCACAATACTCAGTGTTTGTGCTGATGCCCAAACAAAGATGGTGTCAGACCAGAATTCTGAGTTGTAGTGAAGTGATTAAAAGTGTAAATGTAATGAAATATAAGGGCTAGAGGCATAATCTCTGCATAAAAATCTAAGAAGGCATTATAACATGACCAGTTGATTTAAAGAGAATACAAAAAAGTCACAAGAGAATAAAAAAGTCATTTTTGCAGTTATTAATATTTCCCAGTTGGTGTATTCTGATGTCAGTGGTGACCCCCAGTCAGTCCTGGGATCAGTTTGAAGTTTATATTTGTCCAGTGCTGCTGCTGATGATTCAGTAAATGCCACACTAAATGGTGGTTAACTGCATAAGCTGTGATTTGTATTGTGATGATTGTAATTAAACAATTACAACATGCTAAAATACAACATATCAACAAGGTGATAATAACAGCGGTGAAAGCAGCCTGTTCAAAGCAATGATTTGCATTACGTTTCCCTGAAATATATTTTATTTCCTATTTAAAGATCTCTTTCTCCTGTTAACCAGTCACTGTGGACATAGTGAGGGCATCAGCTTTTTGTTAACAACATATAGTGCCATTTGTAAAAACTAAGATATGATTCTGTTTGAATATGGTCTCAGTTGTTCACCTCAATATAGATTTAGGTCACAGATTTCTAGTTGTAATCACTGACTGGTGGATGGAGGTACAGTATATTTTGTCACAAAAAACATAGTAAATACAGCAAGACTCACAGCCAGAAGGCTTTGATCATTTTTCATCCACATTTATTACTAAAACTGTTACTAAACTAAGTAATAACACCACATTTATACATAATGATATTATGACGTTACTATGTACAATGTAATATTTATAAGCCACAATCAAAGTTAGAATTCACAACATAAAATCATGAGCTGTTTAACCCTCATAAGCTCAGCTGGGAATCTGTTTGACAGTATAATGTTTAGGATCTTTTGAAGTTGAAGGGTGTGTATAAAGAGTTTACATCTAAGTCATAAAAAACATACATTTAGCCCATTTAAATTTTCCTATAACATGAGATGATGCTTACATTTTAGTTGCAGTATTCTCTTTAGAACCTTTCTTCTGTATCTTTTATTAATTCATCACCCTTTAACAAACACAGTCTTGATTTGTTTCAGCCTTTCAGATATGATGACAATAAGATTTAGCAATAACAACACTAAACTTTCTTTATATCTACACCCACATCATACTCAAAAGTATAAAATACATAATAAAGACTTGTTACAAATATGAAATGTTCAGTTCTGAGGTTTTATACTAGAATACACACAATCAGCTCTGATGTTGTTTCTCTCCTGTTGTCTTCTAGTTCTATTGACTTTGTGTCCTTTTAAAGCTGCATAATGGATGTTTTCTTCATTTTGCTGACCCTGATAATGAAATACCAGAAAGAGAAACAAATTCAGTGTCTGATGCCAAAGACTAAAAACTGAATTAAAAATAAGTTTTTAAATGTTAGAATGTTGGTCAATACTTAAAAACATACCTCTGTATTTGCTGTAGCAGCTTGAGCTATTGAGCTTGCATGAGCAACTGAAAAATCATGAAACGCGCACTTATGATAAAGCTTTTACAAGTGATTACACACTGCTGATTTTAAAAGAAAAGCAGTTATAGTACCTGCACATTTACAGATGCCTCTCTTCTTAATCACACACATTATGGAAACCAATAAAACACACAGAATGGTGGTGAATGCGACAGCTCCACGTAAGAAATTCACCAAGATAAGCAAGGCCACCTCATCTGTAGAGAGTGGGATATTTAGTCATAACAAGTGATATTACATCCAATAGATGTAAGACAACATTTATTATAAAATTCACTCACCTTTCAAGTCCACTTTGGTCCCATTTCCAAACAGAATGAGTCCACATGAGGTGACAGCGCAGTAGTAGGTCCCAGTATGAGAAACATTCAGGTTCTGCATCAGCAAGTTATAGACACAGATGTGTGTTTGCATCTCAGGTTTCCTTTCACACTGATCAGTCTTGTCTCCATGTGTATAAATGAGTCCTGGATCAGAGTCTTCAGAGTCTTTGAACCAGAAAACACTGTGTCCTCCATCACAGGTCCCAGTGTGAACTGTACAGCTGAGATTCACAGAGTCTCCTGGCTGGATGGTCTCAGATGACGACTGATGGACCAAAGTTTGGATGTTCAGTCCTGAACCCTTCACACTGACAGCAGTGCCCTCCGCAAACTCAAACTTGTAGGAATAGCTGCTTGCACAGTAGTAAGTAGCAGAGTCTGAAAGTCTTACATTAGAAATTATCAAGTGATTTTTACCAGTTTCAACCTGCAGTGTGAAGCGTGGGTCATTCTTGAATTCATTATGAAAAGTTCCATTTTTTTCAAACTTGTAGAAAGAAGAAATAAGCCTTGGTTTCTGTCCCAGAATCTGTTTGTACCAGAAATGTCTTGCAGCAATGTCACCTTCACAGACACATTGCAAAGTCAAGTTTTCTCCAGTTTTAATTGATACAAAATTTTGCTCTTGATGAATAGCTGAGGAGAACTTCAGATTAGCCGTCGGAGCTGAAATGACATGAGACAAAGAAAATACACAGTGTGATTGCATGGAAGCTCATAAAACATGGCCAAACGCTTTAAAAAAAGATTCACTCTACATTCATAAAAACACTACTGACCTGTTTTCCCCAGGAACAGACACATCAGATACAAGACAAACTGTGCAGATGACATGGTGCTTGAAGTCTCGTGCAAAGTGAAAAGAATCTCAACCTTTTCTTCACTTTTGACAGACAAGCCTGTTCTTGATTGGCCAATCACAAATGACACTGTAACATTGTATGTCTTGCATGTCCTAATTTGGAAACTCGACCACATGCTCACTGCCACCCATACAGTCAATTTTGGTTTCTGACCGTATTTAAAAAAATGATGTGTATAAAGTGTACATATATATATATATATATATATATATATATATATATATATGTGTGTGTGTGTGTGTGTGTGTGTGTGTAAATATATTTATGTTACAGCAGCAATACATATATATATATATATATATATATATGTGTGTGTGTGTGTGTGTGTGTGTGTGTGTGTGTGTTTGTGTGTGTATTGCTGCTGTAACATAAATGTTTATGGGACCAATTAAATATAATCCAATATAATTAACAAATCCTTGGCATGATATGCAGATGATATGCAGACATGCTCATGTCAACAATGCGAACACCTCGAAACATTTGCTGATTTTACAGTCTTTGTGATAACATTAGCTATTTAGTGCTAAAGACATAAGACAATCTGCAAAATAAAAAGTGTCACTCACTGAGTCAGTGAACACTTTGACCTGGTGGTGGTGCTAGCCCAAAAGACAACAAATCATCAAGGTCAGTGGGAGGTGTCCCCCTCCTTTGGTGACTCCAGTTCCAGCACAGCCAAGCTGTCATACACATTTCGAGCAACAGCAACACTGTGTCTGACTGCTGGAAACTACACCTGTAACCACAAAACAAATATAAACTTTCTTTGTATTTTATAAAGACTCTGATATGATGATGATAACAATAACAGAATGATCATAATAAATACACATGCCAGAATAATCATCTAAATACACATGACTGTAAGTGGTACAAGCAATTGATACAAAAAAAAAATATGTATAAAGATACGCAAGAGATGATGCAGCAATTAAAATCGCTACTAAGAAAAATCAGCTAGGATAGGATTGGATCAGATAGGTTGAATGAAATAAAAAGTAAGTGAAATGTTATGAGACAAGTTGTATGGACCAATTTTTGGATGGCAGCACACTTAGTTATATTGGCGGTCAGCTGTCCTTGATCCCCCTGGACAATGGGTGTGACAGTGTATTGATGGAGAACAGGCTGGACTCTTTGTCTGGGCTCTCTAAATGAAAGGCCATGACTGATAACATGGTTAATAACACTTGCCAGAATTTAATTCGAGAGCTTTTTCTAGTGCACCCCCACCTTGAATACAAACTCCTCTTCCTGAGGTCCCTCTATTCTCAATCTCCTTAGATCTCTTCTATGCTTGCAAAGAGCAACACAGGTGTGGCACTTGGCACAGACTGATCACTGATTGAAAATTCATATAAAAGAGAGTCAAACAGGTGCTTTAGTCATTTCATACTGATCTAGGTAGTTTCTAATAGTCTAATTGATGGTTTCTGTTTGGTTGCCATAGTTTGGGCTGCTTGAATGACATCTGCATTAACTGCTTTGCAAAAAGGTGTAAAAAATGTATAAAAATGAATATAATGAAAAAAAAAAGTTAACACATTTGCAAGAGATCACCTCTGCTCTATTGAGATGGTGATGATGAAGACCATGTGGATTCCAGTTTCTTTAAGCAGGCCAAAGCAATCAAGAAAAACTGAGACTTAGATATTCCTTAAATCCTATGGGAGAAATATGAATATCATAACAGCTTTACAGAGTGATTATGGAAAGGCAGTAACAATATAATGAACATATAATGATCTATAATGCACTAAACAAATACAGTATAGTAAAGAATAAATGAAATACACATAAAGTACAGTCTATGGGTAATGACCGAAAGAACGAGATTGCGGATACAAGAGGCTGAAATGAGTTTCCTCCGCTGGGTGGCCGGGCTCAGCCTTAGAGATAGGTTGAGGAGCTCAGACATCCGGGAGTAAAACCACTGCTCCTCCAGGTTGAGAGGGGCCAACTGGCTAGGTGGCTAGGGCATCTAATTAGGATGCCCCCTGGACTCCTCCCGTGGGAGGTGTTCTGGGCATGCCCATCTGGGAGGAGGCCCTGGGGGAGACCCAGGACTGGAGAGTTAGTGGAAGTGGCAGGGGAGGGGAGGGCCTGGGTCTCCCTTCAGAAGCTGCTGCCCCCGTGACCCGGACCCTCCGGATAAGCAGGTAAAGACGATATGAGATGAGATAAAGTACAGTGAGTGTGTGTGAGTGTGTTTGTGAGAGAGAAAGACAAAACATGGATAAAATTAACATTACCATTTTTTAAAGCATGGTAAAAATACATCAGTTTATGACTTGACATGTTTCAAAATCCCCAAGGGCAAACAACAAAATACCAGTGATTTCTGATGGTCTTCGCTATTCAAAACTAGCTTGAATAGCATAGACTTAAAAACAAAGAACAATATTAGGATGTTTTTTTGTTTTTTTTAATGAAACAAAGAGCAAAGAGCCATCCTCTTGTATGTAGGATGTAAGATGCTGTTTATCTATAATCTGATCTAGGCATTGAGCCTGACGAACGCCACTCATGATCAATTCATGTCGTCTTGTTCCCAGCTGAACTGGCACAAAGAGAATAGAAGCGGTGTTCCCTCCTTCAGTGTCAGGCTGTGCTATTCACATCTGGGCCTTTAGTGGCGTCCTTCCTAGTGGCGGCGACAGCCAACATCGGGACACAAAACCAAACTTCTGGTTTTAGAGTGTCTCTACTTATTAGTTGAGCAAATGGGAGCAATATGTTGTAATGAAATGTATTGTTTACTGTTGGCAAACCTTGACGTGAAAACAGCTTTACACCTTTTTCTGCAACCAAATCAATTTCATCTTCTCTGTCAGTCATTGTGGGTTGAAAAACAAAATCAAATCTTAATTAAATTATTGAATATTCTTGCTTTTGCACACATTTGCTAGCCTTAACTGGTTTCTGACCATCCAGTCACCCCCCACCCACCACCCCAGGCCGAATCTCACACTAAGGTTTGTGGAAAAGTAAGCAGCGCTGAAACTCTATCAAAGAATAATGATGCTTTGTTTTTATAAAATCACCTCCATCTAACAGTTCGCTAATTATAATCCAGTTTATCATGTACATTAAATGGCCGATGAAGTGAAACATTTTGCACAATGAGTACAATGTTACCTTGATAATGCTTATACAGATGACAATAGAATAGAATAACCTTTATTTTCATTATGCTGTGGAGGTACAACGAAATCGAGGGTGCTCCCACAGAGCCACCATGCAGCACAAAGGAAAACTGCCAATGACAAAAGGAAGACAACATAAGGGGCATCACAGAAATAAACATAAAAGTGACAACATAGGGTGAAACAATACAATGTATTAGATAGAATAGAAATAGAATAAATAAAATAAATAGAATAGAATAAAATAGAATAAAACTGTAAACTAGCTAGTGCAAATGAATACACACACACACACACACACACACATATATATATACAGTCGTCCTCAAAATTATTCATACCCTTGCTAAATTGTGTGATTTTTGCATATTGTCATGAAATGAATGCATGTTTTCAAATTTATGCATCAGTTATATGTGACCAACAATTGCAAGAATGACAACAATACAAAATGCAAAAAAATATTTATGTCTGGGGTATTGTATTGATGCAATCCCAAAAAATGCCATGTTCAAAATTATTCATACCCCTGACAACATTTAAACAAAAATGTGCCAAATGTGGTCATTTTTGTCCAAGATGTCACAGTGGAATAAAACCCTTTATTTAAAATTGTTGACCAAATGTTAAAGCAAAAAAAGACATCTTTCCAGAAGAGTATAAATAGGGGAAAAGTGTTCAGATCCTTCTCAATTCCTGGTCATCATGGTCAAGAAGAAAGAGCTCAGCGAAGACCTACGGCAGCGTCTTGTTCGTACCCACAGTGAAGGAAAGGGTTACAAGGCCATTTCCAAGCAGTATGATGTCCCTGTTTCAACTGTCCAGAGCATCATCAACAAGCACAAGAGGTTCAACACTGTTAAAAACCTCAGTGGGCGTTGTCGGAAGCGTAAGGTTTCCCCCAAACTTGCTAGGAAAATCTGCAGAGAGGTCAACACCAACCCACAGACCACAACCAAGGCTCTAGTTGAAATGCTTGACCAGACAGGGACAAAGGTATCAAGGTCCACCATTGAGCGAGTCTTGCATAGAGGAGGTTTCCATGGACGTACACCTCGGAAAACACCGTTGCTCACGAAGAAACATCTGGTAGCTCGCCTGGCCTTTTGTAGACGCCATCTGAAACAAGATCCCAGCTTTTGGTCCACCATCCTGTGGTCTGATGAGACAAAGTTGGAGTTATTTGGCCATATGGATGCTCAGTATGTCTGGAGGAAGAAAGGAGAAGCCTATAGACCAAAGAACACTGTGCCCACTGTCAAGTGTGGTGGTGGAAGCTTAATGCTATGGGGATATTTCTCCTCCAGTGGCACAGGGAATCTTGTCAAGGTCCAAGGCATCATGAAAAAGGAGGATTACATAAGGATACTTGATGAAAATGTGAAGGAATCTGCTGTGAAACTCCAGCTTGGCCACAACTGGATTTACCAAAACGACAATGATCCTAAACACACTGCCAAGATAGTGAAGAAATGGTTCAAGGACAATGATGTCAATGTCCTGGAATGGCCAAGTCAGAGTCCGGACCTGAACCCCATTGAAAACTTGTGGCATTACTTGAAGACCAGGGTGAGGGCGAGGAAACCAACTAACCTGACTCAGCTTGAGGCATTTGCCAAAGAAGAGTGGGCCAACATCCCACAGGAGACATGCAGGAAGCTCATAAGCAGTCATAAAGAATAATGGCTATGCCATTGACTATTAAATAAAGACAATGGATTAGGGTATGAATAATTTTGAACGTGGCATTTTTTGGGAGTCCAACAATACAATACCCCAGAAATAAATATTTTGTTTGAATTTTGTATTGTTGTCATTCTTTCAATTGTTGGTCACATATAACTGATGCATAAATTTGAAAACATGCGTTCATTTCATGACAATATGCAAAAATCACACAATTTAGCAAGGGTATGAATAATTTTGAGGACGACTGTATATGTATATGGTGAAAAAAGAATATGAATAAATTAAAGGTGAAAGTGGCTGTAAACACTGCAGGTAGGAGAGGAGGTAGATTGATGTGATTGTTTTTTCGGGGCTGTTGTGGGGGTGGAGGTGGGGTTATCTGTCTGTGAGTGTGTGTGTGGGTGTTAGCAGTCTGGATGGCCCACGGGAAGAAGCTGTTTGTCAGTCTCGGTGGTGTGAGACTTGACTGGCGTGAAGTGTCTCCCTGAGGGCAACAGGTCAAACAGACAGGGGCAGGGTGTGAGGGGTCTGCTGTGATGGCCTTGGTTTTCCTGACGCAGCAGGATGTGGAGATCTGTTCCAGGTGGGGCAAAGAGCAGCCAACGATTTTTTGGGCAGTGTTTATGACACCTCTGCATCGCCTTCCTGTCCTCAGCTGTGGAGCCTGTGTACAACACACCCAGGCAGTAGGTGAGCACACTCATACATTTTACGTCACAAACGTTTGAAATTGACCCATTTTCTAGCGACATTTCTAAAAGAGGAATTTCTATGAAAAGGAGATGTTCAGAATTTCTTGCACTTTTCACATGTTCCTGAATGTGGGTGGACGCTGTTTTTTGATTCTCTGTCACCTTTAAGGATGTTCAGGTTCAGGTTGTTTTCTGTGCACCAGAGCAACAGTTTCTCTACCTCGACCCTGTACGCTGTCTAGTCATCATCACAGATGAGTCCAACCACGGTGATGTCATCTGCATATTTTATAATGCAGTCGGTTGGATGGGTTGGAGAGCAATTTTCAGTTTATACTATAATACATATAGTACCAACACTACAAGTTGATTGTGACTGAACATGAGCTGGTCATGATTTTTAAATAGCCTCTTTAATGTCACTGTTACACGATTCGTTTTTTTTGTATCTTTCTTAAGTCATTGAATTTGTCCTCATTCAAATCTCTAAATCTACTGGGTTTAGGAGATGAACTGATGTCTGCGCCTGATCCTGACAGACACAGACTAAAGGTCAAAGATCAAAACTGACAACAGATGAGATGCTGAGTGAGTTTCATCTTAGTTGTGATCAAATATTGATTCACCACGCCGAGTGCATTACTGCAGAAGTAAATGTTTATTAAATGTAGTTGTATAGTTTCTAAGGTCACAGGAACAACATATTTTAAGTCAGGATCTCTCAGCTCGAGATGCACTCATGGCAGCAGCTGGACCAACTCTGCAGGAGAAACCACAACCTCGATTCTGTAAAGAGAAACAAAGCTACAGGGAAATAAACAAGACTGGATGATGTCCCAGACACTTATTTTCTGTTATCATCTGCAGTGTTAATGTGAATAATTTGTTTATTCAATGTTATCCTGGTCAGGCTGAACACAGTTGGGGTTGTGTCTTATCCAGTACTTTATTTATTTTGTTGTATGCATTATTTATAAAAGATAGCTAATATTTATTCTTATTATTATTATTATTATTATTATTATTATTATAGAGAGTACCTCATTAGATCTATTAGTGTGAGTATTATTTATTGTTGTTGTCATTGTTCTGTCTTCTACTGGTGTTTAATAAAAGAATATAAAAATATCTTTATCTGTCTTTTGATACTTTTCTCATTCTTCTCTTCAACAAGTAGTTGATACTGTTATTTATGTCACTAACTACAATCTGTTAGGATAATTATTCTATATTGGTATTATATATCTAATACATGGTACATTATTATGAATTTATAGTACCTTATTTGTAGTATTTGTGTGAGTATTGTTTATTATTGTTGTTGTCATTATCTTCATGTTATTACTGGTGTCTAAAAAAAATCAAACAATAATTTCTGCCCTTTGAATCCTGTCTCATTCTTCTCTTCACTTTGTTACTATTTATTGGCAGTTACACTATTGCCTCAACTTTATTCAAAACACTCCAGGTCAGTAAGTCCAGTTAAACTCAGTCTCTTTAGATAACAGTCAATCATGACCCATAACAATCTCTGGTTTTTGTGGTACCCGTGAGCACAACGCATTTCGGGTAGAACAGGACTCGATCCCCCAATTTTTATTGAATATATAATATAAGGGTGAATATGAGGGAGAATAAGATGATTTTGTATTACATACAATATTTAGAGACTTCAAAGAACAGTTTATAATAGTCAAAAACACACATTTTATTAGCCCTTGAAATCACACAGACAAAAACAACAAGAGTATGAGTATAAAATAATATTTTCTAAAAAAGAGTATAAAAACGTGTAAAAGTATAGAAATGCATATTACTTAAACTCAACAAAGCACAGACAGGGCTCACATCAAATAATAAACAGAGTCCTGTAGATATGCTTTAAACAACAAAAATAAAAATAGATAATATATAATTGTACATTACTAAACCTTATCAAACTACACAGAGAGATCATTTTCTGACTGTTGAGCACGAGACCTACATCTAAATAACATGACACAGAATTCTGCTCCTCAGCTCCATAGAGGTTATTTTACCAACTGCACCAGTTCGCACTGCAACCTTGGTGCAACACATGTGGGCCACCTCTCAGGCAAAATGGGTTCTGGTTATAGGGTTATGGCAGTTAATAGACAATAATAACCACTTTTCCTTTTTTTTTTATGGTGAGCTTCCTCAAGCTGGTAAATATAAGTAATATATCTGTGGTCCTGAAATGGAGTGGTGATGTGCACTGTGAGAGCAATTTATCATTTTATAGTGATGTGCCCAGAAAAAAAAATAAATAAAAAAAGGTGTCATTCTGATCTGAGCCTAACCCCAGAGTACACACAGTCAGTCTTATTGTTCCTCAGTTTTCTTCTTCCCTTGAGCTGGTTCACATTTCAATAACACTGACTGTCTGCAATTTGACATGCCTGGTTAGAAAGTGTATTGTGGAGGAGGCTAAAAATATTGCTTGCAACTCTGGTTGTAAAAGTTATAAAACAAATAAATTAATTGAAAATCACTTGTTTTGAAGCTGTCATAGATATACACAATGCATCAATTACTCAATCACTCAATCAATTACATAGCTGTTTGGAAGCTGTTTCTGTTCTTCATCTTGTGCAGTGAGAAAGCCAGAAAAACAACCAGGATGGTGGTGAAAGTCAGAGCTCCGCTCAAGAAATACACCAAGACAATAGAGACTTCCTCATCTGCAGAGTCAAAAAACACAGAGTAATTTTCTATCTTCTGTGTGATGAATAGGAACGACTATATATTGCAACAATTCTGACAAAAAAGCAACTCACCCTTAATGTTCAGCTTTGTCCTGTTTCCATATAATATTTGCCCACATGAGGCGACAGCACAATCGTGGGTCCCAGTGTGAGAAACATTTAGGTTTTTCATAGGCAAGTTATAAACACAGGAGTGTGTTTGTGTCTCAGGTTTCCTCTCACATTGATCAGTCTTGTCTCCATGTGTGTAAATGAGTCCTGGATTAGAGTCTTTGAGTCCAGAGACTTTGAGCCAGTAAACACTGTGTTCTCCATCACAGGTCCCAGTGAAAACTGTACAGCTGAGTGTAACAGAGTGTCCTGGCTGGAAGGTCTCAGATGACAACTGATGGACCAAAGCTTGGGAGTTCAGACCTGAACCCTTAACAACGACTGTAGTGCCCTCTGCAAACTCAACATGTAATGAAATCCACTTTGCACAGTAATAGGTAGCTGAGTCTGAAGTACGTATATTTGTTAGCTTCAAATGATTTTTTCTATTTTCAGTATACATTGTGAAATGTGGGTTGTTCATGAATTCATCATGAAAACTTCCATTTGTGTTATAGCCGTACAGGGTAGAGATGAGCTTTGGTTTCTGTCCCAGACTTTGCTTGTACCAGTGAAGCCTCACTGTTTGATAATGTTCAAAGATACACTGCAAAGTCAAGCTTTCACCAACTTCAGCTGATATAAAACTTGTCTCTTGGCGAACAGATAACTGTTGAGCTGTTGAGAGCAAGATATAAAGTAAATACAGATTATCACCACATGAAAACATGGCCATACACTTTAAAAGACAGCAACACAAAAGCATAACTCACAAAACAAACACATCAGAAAGAAGACAGGCTGCGCAGCTGCCATCATGCTCAAGCTACAGCATCAAATGAATAACAACTCAATACTCTCCTCACTCTTAAGAGTCAAAGTATTATTTGATTGGCTGCTGAGAGGTAACTCTGCACAGTACTTCCTACATAGGAAACACGATCACATGTCCATTGACACCTTTCAGTCATGGTAATGCATATGTGACTGTCATCTTTTTTTTTTTTTTTTAATATAATTTGTAATGCTTTTATCAGTACAAACAAAACCTTTCTCGTGCTAGACAGGACTACAACTGTTTGTATTAATAACTGCCATTATGATAAAGTTGGACAGGCTTTTGAATGTGTATTATCACAGTTATCAGAGGAGGAAGTGTAAACAAGAAAATAATTTACTACATCCAGTTGAAATTATTTTTAACATGTTTATTAATGAACAAATAGAGCCTTTTTTAGTTGAAATAATATTAAGTGTGAGTTCAGGAATCAGAAATACTATCTTTTTGCCTCATTCATTAACATTTACACACTCTTTCTTGCATTCTCTCTCTCTTCTTCATTTGCTTCTTCACTTCTTCATTTATAGAAACTATTTATTGATATGCTTCTGTCGCTGGGTTTTAAAAATGGTGTGTCCTTGTTAACTGCATTATGTGCACCTCAGTTACAACCAATCACCACCGAGCTAACGTAAAACCCCGTCCAAGAACTTTTCGGGGCTGAACAGAGTATCTACCCCTAGGCAGAGACTTTTTTCGAAAAGGTTCCTGAGTTTTGCCCCACGGCAACTGTTCCTCTTGACCTAATGTGTTGTGCATTGAACTTCATTGCTGTTTTTCCTTTTGCTAAATAATCAAATCAGTAAATTGAATAAAGACCAACCAGACAGCATGACGGTGCAGTGGATAGCACTGTTGCCTTGCAGCAAAGGTTCTGGATTCATTTGGGTCTTTCTGTGTGGAGTTTGCATGCTCTCCCTATGACTAGTGGGTAGTAGGTGCAACTGAGCTATGAATACATGGCCAACCACACTTGCTCCCCTATACCTAAAAAGAGGCCTAGTCACAAGGTGGACTTCAAGGACTTACCTCTACAGGGTGACTTGTATATGTTGGCTGATCCTTTTATTGGTCTATTTGAAGTTGAAAAAGTTAGTTCCTCAGCTGCTAGACTCAAGCCTTCTCTCTCTCTGGTTTTCCATCCCACATTTCATGTCTCCCTCCTCAAGCCAGCAACCCCCAGTCCTCTGTGCCCTATGGCTGAGTACCTGCAACCACTCTGGCTTGCTTATGAGCAAACACACAAACACACACACACACACACACACACACACACACACACACACACACACACACACACACACACACACACACACACACACACACACACACACACACACACACACACACACACACACACACACACACATGCACGCACACTCAGTACTGCCTGAGTTGTAAATATTACATAATATACATAATATATATATGTAATAATATACATACCTATATATTATAATATAAAGTATTTTTCAACATAATAAACAATAAGAAAATATGAATGTGACTGCTAAAGTTCACATTCAAAGTAATAAGATGCAAATGTAATGCCTAGCGTGTTTTATTAACAATGTGTAGTATTTGTGAATCCTTACACAACCAGCTTGTATATATGTATATTATACAAGTGGGAGCTGAGAGCTGCCAGACAAACCACTCACTCACGAACATTAATTTAGCAAGATTTATTTGATCATTAACAATGCAAAACAAATAGATAAAATATGCTGTACAGAACTGGAGTAAAAATACTGAGAATAAATGCAAAATGGTTAAATGTACTTCATTGTTCAAGACCACACATTTTGTACAGCATAAACAAATTGTCATTCTGAATGTACTGGTAAAATTACAAAAAAAAAAGAATACTGTTAACATTTTATACATTGTTTAAACAAAACAGAGCCAAAGTGGAGACATTCTTTACACTACATAGAAAGAAGCAGAGACAGAACACTAGGTCCTAAGTATGCTCATCTTGTTACAAGGCAGCTGTGAACAGATGTTTTTTTTTAAGATCTGTTTCTCCAGGAAAATCCTAAAAACTGTTATCTTACCTACACCATGTAAATGAAATGTGTTAATTTCTATTGTCTGACCCTGGAATACACACATTCAACATCAGCATTGTTCCTCTGGCGTCTTGGTCTATTGGGCACATTTAAAGCAGCGTAATGGAGGTTGTCTGCATCTTTGCGTTCCTGGTAACAACACATGTAAAAAACTAAAATTACAATATTGTAAATATTTGTAAAAATCTACACAATGTATAATTGTGGAACTGTAAGATATTTGAACTGTGTTCAATAATCTGAACTGTATTTACCTGAGCATTTGATGTGGAGGCAGCTGAAAATCTGGCTTGGGACGCTGGTTGTCAAGCATAAGAAAAGTTGTTTTGTTAAAAAGCTACACTCATTGAACACAAACTTCTAGTTTTATAAAATGTTACCTGGAGACTGGCAGCTGTTCTTCTCCTTAATCTTGTATAGTAATAAAGCCAGTAAAACATTAAGGCCAAGAGCAAATATCAAAGCTGCACCAAGGGAATAGACCAAGACAAGAGACTCTCTTGTCTTGGTCTCATCATCTGCAAATCCTGAAAATTCTAAAAAAATAGAATGAATGTTTGTTTTTTACACAACAATGACTATTCAGACAGATTTCTTTACAAGAAAGTAGTTCAACAAGTAGCTGAGTACGAGTAGAAAAATCCTTTAAACATAATTCTACCATCTACTATCCACTACTCAAACCAGACAATTTTTCTATAAAGTGACTCACCCTCAAAATCCAGTTTGGTCCCATTTCCAAACAGCATGTGTCCACATAAGGCGACAGCACAGTAGTAGGTCCCAGCGTGAGAAACATTCAGACTCTTTAGTGACAAGTTATAGACACAGATGTGTGTTTGTGTCTCAGGTTTCCTCTCACACTGATCAGTCCTGTCTCCATGTGTGTAAATGAGTCCTGGATCAGAGTCTTTGAACCAGTAAACACTGTGTTCTCCATCATCGGTCCCAGTGTGAACTGTACAGCTGAGAGTCACAGAATCTCCTGGCTGGACGGTCTCAGACGATGACTGATGGACTGAAGTTTGGGAGTTTAGTCCTAAACCCTTCACACTGACAGTGGTGCCCTCTGCAAATTTAATATTATTTGAATATCTACTTGCACAGTAGTAAGTAGCTGAGTCCGAATTATGCAAATCTTTAATCTTCAGGTGGTTTTTACCTCTTTCAGTATTCATTATGAATCGTGTATTGTTCAGGAATTCATTGAGAAAATGTCCCTTTTTTTCAAAGTTGGTTATGGTATAGATGAGCTTTGGTTTCTGTCCCAGACTTTGTTTAAACCAGTAAAATTTTGCATGAACTGCACCTTTACAAAAGCATGTCAAAGTTACCTCTTCACCAACATGAGCTGAAACAAAGTTGCTATCTTGACGAACACATGAGTGCGATTCCTGTTCAGTCATCTGAGCTGAAAAGATATGAAAGATTTTACATTTAATGTAATGTGGTACAGTTTGTATGATGAGTGGCCAAACATAAGAAAACAAAAGATAAAATATGGAGGCACAGAAATGGAACTTACCCATTTTTCCTAAGACCAGACATGTAAGACAAAAGAGAAACACTGGTGAAGTCATCGTGTTCATGTTGCTGTGGTGAATGACAAAGTACTGACTGCTTCCTCAGTCTTCAAAGATGAGAATGTGTTTGATTGGCCAGCCTGATGATGATCTTTTATAGGAAACATGATCACGTGTTCACAACCACAAATAGTGTTTGGTTGTTGAGATAGTTCCAACACTGACAGGTCTAACAAAGATAGCATCGACATGACAAGAGCAGTGGGGTTCTTTAATGTTGATGCTTTCAAAAAAGAAACAAAGAGAGCATCATTCATGTTTTTTTTCTATTCACCAGTCACCTAAATTTCAGTCACATACGCTGGTCTCACTACCAACAACAAAAACAAACATTACAATCAGCGAGAATGCAGAAATGCGGTGAACTTTGACACAATGTGGAATCTGTTTTTTAAATAGCCTCTTTAATGTCACTGTTACACGATTCGTTTTTTTGTATCTTTCTTAAGTCATTGAATTTGTCCTCATTCAAATCTCTAAATTTACTTACTGTTACTGTTACTGTTACTGTTACTGTTACTGTTACTGTTACTGTTACTGTTACTGTTACTGTTACTCTTACAGAAATCATTTTACCTCACTGATTTTTGTAATATTAGGTATTGTCCAACTGGAACTTGACTGAACAAGAACAATAGGTAGAGGTAAGAGGTAAAAGTAGTAGTAACATTAAATTTGAATATTTACTTTCATGAGCATCTATGTGAGAGGACAAACAGCAGAGACTGACAACCTGACCACAAAGACCAGTGTGCTAAGACAACTACAATAAAAAAAAAGCCTGGTGTGATGGAAGCCATCAAAAAGTGTGATGGAAAGTTCACACTTCACTTCTCTCTGAACACAGACAGTTAATACTTCACACAAACTGTAAAGACTGTCAAGTGATGTATTTGTATCAGTTCTCAAATGAGTAAAAGGGGTCGCTGTAACTATTACTTTGGGTTACATAAAACATAGGCCTCTGGGAAGTGTTGTTATTTGAAAGAGGTTGCTAGGCTGATAACAGAGAATCTACATTGTTCTATGGATGTGACTTCTAAGGTCAATAAACCAGTTAACTGAACTGAGTCTGGATGATTCATGACAAGGACCAAACAAGGAAAATCTGTATTGATTTGAGTATCTCACGACTGGTCTTTGTGACTGACATGTGTTTATTGCAAATGTTTTGACCTAAATTAGCAGGACAAGAGCTGACTGTGAAGTTGCCATGACAAACTTGACATTGTTGGTAGGAAGAACTGCCCAGCAGTGAAGGTAAAGACTGACTATATTCTTAGTTTTGGACACTGGGAGCATCTTTGAGTGTTGTTAAGGTTTAGTTAAGTTCATATTCAGAACTGTCGACTCTTCCTTTGTATTCGTTTAGTTTCCTGACTATGAATCCTTTTATGTATGTAGCCAGCGAATCATTATCTGTACATAGTTCATTGCATGTAGCTGCACTTGTATACTGCTACTTGTATAATTTGAAATCACACAAATTCACCTTAAACTACATTAACATCCAAAAGCTATGGGATTCTTACCATTATCTGGACTGTTGCCTCATTTATACTACATTATATAATAAGCTATTAACTATTGATGATCTGCACAAAATCAAATATGTGTTGTGTGTTTGACATGACGACAACTAAACTCTGAACATGGAGCGACTCCTGTGTTACACTGACACTGGTCTTTGTATTTCATGTACAGATCAAAGTTTCTCACCACAAAAATCCTCTCAAAAAAACAGACCTGACATGATTGGTGGCTGTGAGCATGTGACCATGTTTCCTCTAAATAACATACACTGTCACTTCATGTTAGCCAATCAACTGCAGCCTTGTCAGAGAAGAGTGAAGAATCGTTCACATTCCTTCATTCAGCACAGCGATTTGAACACGATGACATCTCCAAACATTGTCTTCTGTCTGACCTGTGTGTTCATGTGGAAAACAGGTGAGGTATTAAATTTATCGCTCTAGTTTTCTATTTTATCTCATATGCATTCTGTATAATAACATAAACTTTATCACATTAATCTAAATTTAATTTGTTCCATTTCACTTCAGCTCAGACAACTTCACTAAAATCATCCTCATCTGTGGACCAGGAGAGTAGTTTTGTGTCAGTTGAAAGGGGAGACAGCTTGACTTTACAATGTTTATTTAATAGTGATTCTGGTGCAAGATATTACTGGTATAAACAAACATTGGGACAGAAACCAAGGCTCATCTCTAGCTTCTACATTAATGAAAGAAATATCACTTTCTATTATGAATTTAAAAACGACCCACGTTTCTCACTGGATAATGACAATGGTAGAAATCACTTAATGATCAAAAATGTGCGTATTTCAGACTCAGCTACTTACTACTGTATAAGTTGCTACTTATACACATTAGAAATTAAAGAGAGTATTATGGTCAGTGTGAAGGATCCAGATTTGAAAATCCAACCATCTCCAAACATCCAGCCAGGAGGCTCTGTGACTCTCGGTTGTACAGTTCAGAATGGGACATGTTCATACTACTACTGTGCTGTTGCTTCATGTGGACACACGCTGTTAGGAAATGGGATCAATCATGATTGTGAGGGTGAGTCATTTTACAGCACAGTTTGTCTCATTTGATAAATACATGATCACAATCAATCAAACTAACTTGAACGTAGAGTTAAACGCTAACAGCTCTGTGTCTGATTTTGGACTCTGCAGATGAGGAAGTCTCTCTTGTCCTGGTGTATTTCTTGAGCGGAGCTCTGACTTTCACCACCATCCTGGTTGTTTTACTGGCTTTCTCACTGTACAAGACAAACAAAAGAAAGAGCTGCCGATCTACAGGTACAGTAACTAATGTTGTACATTTCTGCTTGTGTCCACTGAATATGTCTCTTGATTTAAAGAGTCTTTTCTGTTTCATGATCAGAATCTCAAGTAAGATTTACATCATCCACAACAAACATTGAGGTAAAATTCATCATTTTAACTTACCTACATGATTGCACTTTGTAAAATGTAAACTTTCTGTCACAATCCATATTGTAATTTATTGTTTTAAATATCATTACCAGGGTTATGAAGTCACAGAAAACCTCCATTATGCTGCTGTAAATGAGAACCTGCCTAACAGATCAAGACGCCAGAAGAACAACACAAGGGATGAGTGTGTGTACTCCAGTGTTAAGCTGTAGAACTGTACTTTTCATTTCTGCTTTAGACTAAAAGATGTTTTGGATAGCTGAATGGTTATGGCATGTTTGCATCATGTGGTCTGAAACCAGAATATAACAACCCGTCTGAGTTAAGTGGAGTAAAGTTCACATTCAGGGCTTCTCTACTCTCTTTGATGTCTTTGTAGTTTTAAGCAAGGTGTATCTAGATTCTTATCTCCCTCTCTTACTAAGAAACCATTCATTTAAAAGGTACACATGAATAACTTTGCATTCTGATAAAACCACAATATTTAAGCTCTTCACTGTTTGTGCTGCTTTCTGTGTAATTTGTGGCCTTAAAGATCAAATAAACATCTATACCTGAAATAATTTGACCATGAGACATTTAATGACCTTGTGTTCAGTCATAATATCGATTCAGTAGTGTTATATAGTAATAGTAAAAACTATTGATGTTCTGCACAAAATCAAATATGTGTTGTGTGTTTAACATGACGACAACTAAACACTGAACTTAGAGCGACTCCTGTCTTACACTAACACTGGTCTTTGTATCTGATGTACAGATCAAAGTTTCTAACCACGAGAATCTTTAAAAAAAACTTGACCTGACATGATTGGTGGCTGTGAGCATGTGACCATGTTTCCTCTAAATGACATACACTGTCATTTCATGTTAGCCAATCAAATGCAGCCTTGTCAGAGAAGAGTAAAGAATCGTTCACATTCCTTCATTCAGCACAGCGATTTGAACACGATGACATCTCCAAACATTGTCTTCTGTCTGACCTGTGTGTTCTTGTGGAAAATAGGTGAGGTGTGATTTTATGGCTCTAGTTTTTAGCATATAATATATTGACACACCTCATGCACTTGTCTCTTTTTATATGTGATATTTTAAAGTATTGATAACATGATTTTATCTTGTCTCATTTCACTTCAGCTCAGACAACTTCACTAAAATCATCCTCATCTGTGGACCAGGAGAGTAGTTTTGTGTCAGTTGAAAGGGGAGACAGCTTGACTTTACAATGTTTCTTTAATAGTGATGCTGGTGCAAGATATTACTGGTATAAACAAACATTGGGACAGAAACCAAGGCTCATCTCTAGCTTCTACATTTATGAAAAAAATATCACTTTCTATTATGAATTTAAAAATGACCCACGTTTCTCACTGGATATTGAAAATGGTAGAAATCACTTAATGATCAAAAATGTGCGTATTTCAGACTCAGCTACTTACTACTGTATAAGTTGCTACTTGTACACATTAGAAATTAAAGAGAGTATTATGGTCAGTGTGAAGGATCCAGATTTGAAAATCCAACCATCTCCAAACATCCAGCCAGGAGGCTCTGTGACTCTCGGCTGTACAGTTCAGAATGGGACATGTTCATACTACTACTGTGCTGTTGCTTCATGTGGACACATGCTGTTAGGAAACGGGACCAAGCCTGACTGTGAGGGTGAGTTTCTTCATGGCAATGGTCATCAGGTTTTTAGTAGCAGTAGTATTAGTTGCAGTAGTAGCAGAGTTTGTCCTATTTGATAAATCCATGATTGCACACTAGTCACACCGGACTGTGTCTAATGTCAGACTCTGCAGATGAGGAAGTCTCTCTCGTCTTGGTGTATTTCTTGAGTGGAGCTCTGACTTTCACCACCATCCTGGTTGTTTTACTGGCTTTCTCGTCAAACAAAAAAAACAGCTGCCAATCTACAGGTAACTCACACTTTTCCAGTGTATTCACAACAAAAAGGATAATAATAATAATGATAATCTTCTTGTGTTTCTACAACCAGAGTTTGTTCCCTTCACAGCGAATGCAGAGGTGAATAAAAACTGTTTATATCAACTGCTAAATCTCCATCAGACACCTTTGAATTAGACATGTTGTTTGGTGTCCACTGTTTATATTCATACTGATATCTATTGTGTTACCAGGGTTACCAACGTACAGAAAACCTCTATTATGCAGCTTCAAGTGTGAACTTGACCAACAGATCAAGAAGACAGAGAAATCAAACCTGGAGTGAATGTGTGTACTACAGCATAAAGAAGTAGAACCACATGTTACTTTTTTACTGTGTTTCTCAGTAGCGTCTTCTGTTTTAGCACTACGACGTATCACATTATAATGCATCTCAATTTCATAATGAACATTGTAGACAAATAACCATTGTTTATATAGTGTTGTGAATCATTGTTGGTACGTGATAATAAATGTGACTTAACCAGTATATTTAGATGATCATATTAACTGATGATGTACATGTCGCTAGTGATTTTAACATTGAGACTTTTTATGTTTATCCTCTACATCATATAAAACATATTGTTGAGTGTTATTTTTATGATGTTAATAATCAACTAAACATCATTCATTAAGTCATAGTTACAGGGAATATAAAAAGTATCAAAACCTGATTAAGTGGACATGAGTGCATTTATGTGTTTCTCTTCTACAGTGTGTAATAATATTTTATTACTCTGGCACATTTTATTTTGCACTGATGAATCAGACACTGAATAAGTGTCACAGCTCTGGTGCCAAATGTTGTATTTTTCTCTCTCTTTTGCTCCAGGGTTTGTGTTGTTGCCTCTTTTGTCTGAACCATCATGATGTCAGTGTTTAATCAGTGCAGCTGTGACAAATTTCAGTTGAAAAGAAAGAAAGAAAATTTCAAATTCATGCAATCTGTAACCATGTAATCTTGTGTAGCAGTTGTGGTTGTCAACCTGGTTGTTGCATTGATAAGTTTAGTTTAACAACCACAAATCTTGGTTTTGTATGTTTTTTTTTAAATTTGTGAATAAAGCCGTGTCTCTTTTCTGTTTTGCTTCTGAACACTTATTTGTCCGTTCCCCTCATTCACTACTTCTTCTTTGTGAAACGTAACAAAAATATTTTTAATGATATGTTCAATGTCACTGTTACATTTTTAGCCAGTTCTCTTTCCTTTCTTCCTTTCCTTCCTTTCCTTCTTTTCATTACTTTTCTTCCTTTTCTTCCTTTCCACCCTTTCCTCTCTGTATCCAAGTCAGTGTCCTACATCAGATATAAAGTTTCCTATTTCTACACCTTCCAAGAACTGGGGGCAGGATGGAAACTGTTTGCTGTCAACCAGTCAATATTCCCTTTACAATGTACATGAGGCTGCAGTTGTTGTCATTTTAACATTAAAACAGCCCTAAAACATCAAGTGTCTCCTGGTCTGAATCACAACATAACACAACAATCTGACCAAGAACGGACCTATGAGACACTGGAATCACAAGAGTTTTAGTTTTAGGTAAACGTCATATTACATCCAGGAAGTTGTTGACAACCATGACAGCATAGCCATTTCTCATTTGCCAAGAAGCATGCTTAAAGGATGCCACATCATGGAGTCTCGCCAAGCGCTGTTCTAATGTCAAGGATGCTTCAAAATTTCACAGAGAACCGAGTCCTCGATTCATAGGAATTTTGAGGCTACACTGATGTATCCTTGATATCATTAAAATACCCACAATCCTCTATTGCACAATGATAGTGGAAGGGAAGCAGCAGCAAAACTCATTTAAATATAAAAACTTTATTTATTTTATGAGTTGATGATGTAAATTTAATCATGAACATGGACATACATTGTTGATAAATTGCTTGTTTGCGGTTGTGGTCGCATTTATTGACGATTACAATAGTTCGGTGATTCATTCATCCATTATCTTACTTGATCGTATCAGGACTAATTGTTTATCAGCCGTGCGTGATATTACACATATGAATATTTATACGTTTTTTTTTTTATGTTTATTGTTTGCAGGAATGACATACTTCCACACTTACTAATGCTAGTGAGGTGTGTAGCCTCGTCTCCGTAGCATATGACTTCCAAGGCGAGCACGCTGCTGAGGAAGCACCCTTGCAATTGAGAAACAGCCCATGACTCAGCTCTGGTCAACTTTATCAGTCTGCTGCCCACCATCCTACAACAAGAGACAACCTGTCCTACCTGCTGACTTCAGTGTCTAACAACAATCAACTATTTATAGTTTATTCATGGCTTTTTGGTGGCGATACTTTAGGAATCTTCCCCTTTATTTATTGTTGAATTTTGGACATTTTTGATCACCCATTTCAGGACAAAGAGCAGAATCATGGTATGTGGCTTATGTTATATTTGATTAAGTATTGAAGAAAAGATAAAATCACCTTTCTTGCGATGAAACTGATATGGACACACTCGTCACTTTAGCTCAAGCTCAGTATGACAGTTGTTTTTACAAACACTGTAGGGACAGAACAGGTTGTCTAGCTCCCACTGTCAGTTGTTCTAAGGTTCACTGAAACTAAAAGACTTAGACACATTTGCTGGTCCCTGTATAATCTTAACGCCCAGTTTTCCCACTGCTCCTGAGGAATCCATGCAGAACAAAAACTCTACATCTGTTGTGGCCAGCCATGTCATTTCCTTATGTTCTGTCTGTTTAAACTAAAGCATTAGGCTCACTGGGACGTGGAGGAATTCTGTTGAGTCAAACAATATCCACATCATTTCCCCGTGTTGCCTGCATGAGGAGCAAAAGCATATCAGAAACACAACAAAACATACAACAGGATTGAATAACAACAAAAAAATCATCATAACTATATCATTACATTTACAGTGGTCAATGCACCCAGTGTACATCTATCTGAGAATGTATTTATTTGTGTGTATGACCCCTGCTACACCATGTCTCCAGGTCCCTGCAGAGAGAACAGGCCACTGGGATGTAGCTCAGCCCTGAGACATGCCCCCATGCTGCCCCTCAAGCCCCTTGATCAGAGAGGCCCTCGTGGATCACTCTTCTCAACTTGCTGCCCACAACCTTTTTCATAAAATGTTTCCAAGTTGTAAATATTGAAAGTGTTATCTCCAGAAAGTGAGCAAACATGTGTGTCACACTGCCTACAGTCCATGTTTAACATGATTAAAAGCAAATTAATTGGTCTTCAAAAATGAGGATGTGTTTTATTGGCCAGCCTGAAGAGATACTGTTCTTCATAGGAAACATGATCACTGTTCACAACCACCAATATTATTAAGCTTTTGAGAAAGTTCCCACACTGAGAGGTGTGACACATATAACATGGGTAGATGAATTTTAAAATGGAAATTTGACTTTAACTTCAGTCACCTATATTGGACTCACTGCTAACCACAAAAACATATGTTACAGTCGAATGTTAAAATGCTAAAAAACTTAACTGTTGCAGAAATTAATTAACAAAGCTTGGCAACCTGCTGAATCTGCTGAAAACCACAAAGACCAGTGTGCTGAGACAACTACGATATAAAAAGCACTATGGTAAAAATGTGAAGGATTTCACTCTTTGAACAGAGGCTGTTAATACTTCACCCATATTTCAAGGACCAGAGAAATCTGCAGTGATTTTAGTGTCTCCTGACTAGTGTGTAAGACTGTGAGGTGTGGTTATTCCAAATAAACAAATCAAATTAGCAGAAAGACAAGAGTTGACTGTGGAGTTTCCATGACCAACTTGACCTTGTTGGTAAGATGAACAGCCCAGCAGTGAACACTGAGCGACTCCTGTCTGACACTGACACTGGTACATTTCATGTACAGATCAAAGTTTCTCACCACGAGAATCTTAAAAAAAAAAAAAACTTGACATGATTGGTGGCTGTGAGCATGTGACCATGTTTCCACTAAATGACATACACTGTCACTTCATGTTAGCCAATCAACTGCAGCCTTGTCAGAGAAGAGTGAAGAATCGTTCACATTCCTTCATTCAGCACAGCGATTTGAACACGATGACATCTCCAAACATTGTCTTCTGTCTGACCTGTGTGTTCTTGTGGAAAATAGGTGAGGTGTGATTTTATGGCTCTGGTTTTTAGCATATAATATATTGACACACCTCATGCACTTGTCTCTTTTTATATGTGATATTTTAAAGTATTGATAACATGATTTTATCTTGTCTCATTTCACTTCAGCTCAGACAACTTCACTAAAATCCTCCTCATCTGTGGACCAGGAGAGTAGTTTTGTGTCAGTTGAAAGGGGAGACAGCTTAACTTTACAATGTTTATTTAATAGTGATGGTGGTGCAAGATATTACTGGTATAAACAAACATTGGGACAGAAACCAAGGCTCATCTCTAGCTTCTACATTTATGACAGAAATGCCACTTTCTATAATGAATTTAAAAATGACCCACGTTTCTCACTGGAAAATGTAGATGGTAGAAATTACTTAAGGATCAAAAATGTGCGTATTTCAGACTCAGCTACTTACTACTGTATAAGTTGCTACTTGTACACATTAGAAATTAAAGAGAGTATTATGGTCAGTGTGAAGGATCCAGATTTGAAAATCCAACCATCTCCAAACATCCAGCCAGGAGGCTCTGTGACTCTCGGCTGTACAGTTCAGACTGGGACATGTTCATACTACTACTGTGCTGTTGCTGCATGTGGACACACGCTGTTACGAAACGGGACAAATCTTGATTGTGAGGGTGAGTCATTTTACAGCACAGTTTGTCTCATTTGATAAATACATGATCATGATCAATCCAACTAACTTGAATGTAGAGTTAAACGCTAACAGCTCTGTGTCTGATGCCAGACTCTGCAGATGAGGAAGTCTCTCTTGTCTTGGTGTATTTCTTGAGCGGAGCTCTGACTTTCACCACCATCCTGGTTGTTTTACTGGCTTTCTCACTGTACAAGACAAACAAAAGAAACAGCTGCCGATCTACAGGTACAGTAACTAATGTTGTACATTTCTGCTTGTGTCCACTGAATATGTCTCTTGATTTAAAGAGTCTTTTCTGTTTCATGATCAGAATCTAAAGTAAGATTTACATCATCCACAACAAACATTGAGGTAAAATTCATCATTTTAACTTACCTACATAAATTGCACTGTGTAAAATGTAAACTTTCTGTCACAATCCATATTGTAATTTATTGTTTTAAATATCATTACCAGGGTTATGAAGACACAGAAAACCTCCATTATGCTGCTGTAAATGAGAACCTGCCTAACAGATCAAGATGCCAGAGGAACAATACAAGGGATGAGTGTGTGTACTCCAGTGTTAAGCTGTAGAACTGTACTTTTCATTTCTGCTTTAGACTAAAAGATGTTTTGGATAGCTGAATGGTTATGGCATCTTTGCATCTTTGTGGTCTGAAACCAGAATATAACAACCCGTCTGAGTTAAGTGGAGTAAAGTTCACATTCAGGGCTTCTCTGCTGTCTTTGTTGTCTTTGTCTTTGTAGTTTTAAGCAAGGTGTATCTAGATTCTTATCTTCCTCTCTTAGTAAGAAACCAGTCATTTAAAAGGTACACATGAATAACTTTGCTTTCTAATAAAACCACAATATCAGGTTTCTATCTATTTCTGTGTAATGTGTGGCCTTAAAGATCAAATAAACATCTATACCTGAAATAATTTGACCATGAGACATTTAATGACCTTGTGTTCAGTCTTTAGTAGCGGTGATTATGACTTAATCATTCCTGGCTTTAAGAACTCCACTAGAGATAGAGAATGAGTGTGGAAACTGGATTGAACAATGTCCAACTCTGATGACCTAAAAGAAACACATTTGTTACATAGTGTTATATGGTAAATAGTAATAATTATTGATGATCTGCACAAAATCAAATATGCCTTGTGTGTTTAACGTGACTGCAACTAAACACTGAACATGGAGCAACTCCTGTCTTACACTGACACTGGTCTTTGTATTTCATGTACAGATCAAAGTTTCTCACCACGAGAATCTTAAAAAAAAAAAAAAAACTTGACATGATTGGTGACTGTGAGCATATGACCTTGTTTCCACTAAATGACATACACTGTCACTTCATGTTAGCCAATCAACTGCAGCCTTGTCAGAGAAGAGTGAAGAATCGTTCACATTCTTTCATTCAGCACAGCGATTTGAACACGATGACATCTCCAAACATTGTCTTCTGTCTGACTTGTGTGTTCTTGTGGAAAACAGGTGAGGTGTTACATTTATGGCTCTAGTTTTTAGCATATAATATATTTACACACCTCATGCACTTGTCTCTTTTTATGTGATATTTTAATGTACTGACAACTTGTTTTTTTCCTTTGTCTCATTTCACTTCAGTTCAGACAACTTCTCAGAACAACTCATCTCTGGAGCAGGAGAGTAGTTTTGTGTCTGAAAAGGGAGGCAACTTGACTTTACAATGTTTCTGTAAAGGTGAATTTGCTGCAAGATATTACTGGTATAAACAAACTCTGGGACAGAAACCAAGGGTCATCTCTAGCTTCTATCAGAGGAACACTTTTTATAATGAATTCAGAAACAATTCACGTTTCACATTAGATAGTAAAGATGGCAAACATCACTTGACAATAAAAGATTTACGCATTTCAGATTCAGCTACTTACCACTGCATTAGATGTTATACAGACATGATCTACATGGTGGAGAGCATTATTGTCAAGGTGAAGGACTCAAGTTTGAACATCCAACCTTGGGTGAATCAGTCGTCATCTGAGACCGTCCAGCCAGGAGACTCTGTGACTCTCAGCTGTACAGTTCACATTGGGACCTGTGATGGAGAACACAGTGTTTACTGGCTCAAAGACTCTGATGCAGGACTCGTTTACACACATGGAGACAGGTCTGATCAGTGCCAGAAGAAACCTGAGACACAAACATGTGTCTATAACCTGCTAATGAAGAACCTGAATGTTTCTCATACTGGGACCTACGACTGTGCTGTTGCCTCATGTGGACCCATTCTGTTTGGTAAAGGAACCAAACTGGACTTTGAGCGTAAGTCACTTTATAAAAGAGGTTATGTTATGTGATAAATACATTATTCCATTCCTAATCAAACAGCTCTGTGTCTGATGTCAGAGTCTGCAGATAGGAAGCTAGACAGAGAGGAAGTCTCTCTTGTCTCGGTGTATTTCTTGAGTGGAGCTCTGACTTTCACCACCATCCTGGTTGTTTTACTGGCTTTCTCACTGTACAAGACAAACAAAAGAAACAGCTGCCGATCTACAGGTAAGTGGCATCAAACAACAACAGCAATAATAATAACAATAATAATAAATTAATAATAATGATAATATCGATAATATGAATAAGAACAAGAATTGAATACCAAAAAATAATTATCTTTTTGTGTTTCCACAACTAGAATCTCCTCCCTCCACAGGAAATGCAAAGGTGAAGAAAAACTGTTTAAATCTTTGAATTAAAATAAATAAATAGTTTGGTGTCCACTATTTATATGTTTTTGCTGATATCTATTGTGTTACCAGGGTTACCAACGTACAGAAAACCTCTATTATGCAGCTTCAAGTGTGAACTTGACCAACAGATCAAGAAGACAGAGAGATCAAACCTGGAGTGAATGTGTGTACTACACCATAAAGAAGTAGAACCACATGTTACTTTATTACTGTGTTTTTCAGTAGAAGTTTTATTGCGTCTTCTGTTTTACCAGTATGATGTGTCACATTATAATGCATCTCAATTTCATATTGAACATTGTAGACAAATAAACATTGTTTATATAAAGTTGTGAATCATTGTTGGTATGTGATAATTAATGTAACTTAACTAGTATATTTAGATGATCATATTAACTGATAATGTACATGTCGCTAGTGATTTTAACATTAAGGCTTTTTCTATTTATCCTCCACATCATGTACAATATGTTGTTGAGTGTGATTTTTATGTTGTTAATAATCAAATTACCATCATTCATTAAGTAAGTCCCATGCAGAGCAAAAACTCTACATCTGTTGTGGTCAGCCATGTCATTTCCTTATGTTCTGTCTGTTTAAACTAAAGCATTAGGCTCACTGGGACATGGAGGAATCCTGTTGAGACAAATAATATCCACATCATTTTCCTGTGTTCCCTGCAAGAGGAGCAAAAGCATATCAGAAACACAACAAAACATACAACAACAGGATCAAATAACAACAAAAAGAATCATCATAACTAATGCAGGGGAATTGAAAACAAATAAACAAACAAACAAAAGAAAATGCAAAAGCAGTAAAAGAATAATAATCATTACATCTACAGTGGTCAATGCACCCAGTGTACATCTATCTGAGAATGTATTTATTTGTGTGTATGTATGTGCACGTGTGTAATGGTTTGTCATCAGATGTGGTTAGTAGTTGAAATAGGAACCTGGGTCCTGGGGAACCATAGCCCAGCAGGATGGCACAGAGTCCCCTGCTACACCATGTCTCCAGGTCCCTATAAAGAGAACAGGCCACTGGGATGTAGCTCAGCCTTGAGACATGCCCCCATGCTGCCCCTCAAGCCCCTTGATCAGAGAGGCCCTCGTGGATCACTCTTCTCAACTTGCTGCCCACAACCTTTTTCATACAATGTTTCCAAGTTGTAAATATTAAATTAGTTATCTCCAGCAAAGTGAGCAAACGTGTGTCACACTGCCTACAGTCCATGTTTAACATAATTAAAAGTAAGTTCATTAGTCTTCAAAAATGAGGATGTGTTTTATTGGCCAGCCTGAAGAGATGCTGTTCTTTATAGGAAACATGATCACTGTTCACAACCACCAATATTATTAAGCTTTTGAGAAAGTTCCCACACTGGGAGGTCTGACACATATAACATGGGTGGGTGCCTTTAAATATTCAAAATTTTAAAATGGAAAACAAAAAGGGAAAGTCAAAACAAGACTTCACGTGTTTAATTCATGACAAATGTTACAATCAAATGTAAAAAAAAATTACACTTTGTAGAATCCTTTTTTCTTTATGTAATTTTCTATCTTTCTTAAATTGTTGCATCAGCTCAAATATCTACTTTTACTTAACTGTTACAGAAATTAATTTACAACCTGCTGAATCTGCTGAAAACCACAAAGACCAGTGTGCTGAGACAACTACGATACAAAAAGCACTGTGGTAAAAATGTGAAGGATTTCACTCTTTGAACAGAGGCTGTTAATACTTCACCCATATTTCAAGGACCAGAGAAATCTGCAGTGATTTTAGTGTCTCCTGACTAGTGTCTAAGACTGTGAGGTGTGGTTATTCCAAATAAACAAATTAAATTAGCAGAAACACAAGAATTGACTGTGGAGTTTCCATGACCAACTTGACATTGTTGGTAAGATGAACAGCCCAGAAGTGAAGATTTGCTATGGCCATAGTCTTGGACACTCACTATTTATTGTTTGGAAACCAAAATAGCCTTTTAGTGGCGTCACCAATGTGACAGGTTGCTCAGTCAGCTACTGCACTTTTGGAATAATCAATACAAATTTTAACATTTTTACAGGTCAGGTTGTCAGATATCGCCATATTTCAGACTATTCCTAAATTTCAATTATCTGCCTACAGTATTCATTCATTTCACTGACATATCCTCATTAACTCCAATTAAGTCCAGTGTAACATAGAATTGCTCTTTGAAATAACAATAAAAAAATGTATTTTGTCAAAGAAATGAAAAGTCCAGTTCTACTGCTGAGAAACTAAGAGAAATTAACTCTTCTTATTTTCAAACTACATAAGACTTGTTTTAGATGTTGAGATAAATATCAGTTTAAGCATTTTTTGTGGTCTGCATCCAGAAGTTACCAACTTCTTTAAGTGTTGTTAAGGTTTAGTTTAATTCATATTCAGGACTGTCTAATCTTTCTTTGTGTTTGTCTTCATAGTTTCCTGACTCTTGTTTGCTCTCTTACTATGACACCTTTCATATAAAAGCCAGAAAATCGCACATATTTCACTGCATGTAGCTGTACTTAACAGAAAGAACACAATCATTCACTGAAGAAACAGGTGTAAGTGTGGAAGTTACACAAATTGAGACACATGTTGTATATCTTAGAGTATATCTGGTATTAGCGTTTAACTCAGAGCTTCTCAACGTGCCACCATGAAACAGTAACTAACATGGCTAGACCCTTGGTCATGTTGTAATTTGAATTCACACAAATTCACTTTAAGCCACATAAACATTCAAAAGCTGTGGGATTCTTACCATTATCTGGATTGTTGCCTTATTTCTATCATATTGTTTAGTAAATGGTATCAACTATTGATGTTCTGCAGAAAATCAAATATGTGTTGTGTGTTCGACATGACGACAACTAAACTCTGAACATGGAGCGACTCCTGTCTTACACTGACACTGGTCTTTGTATTTCATGTACAGATCAAAGTTTCTCACCACAAAGATCTTTAAAAAAAACTTGACCTGACATGATTGGTGGCTGTGAGCATGTGACCTTGTTTCCTCTAAATGACATATACTGTCACTTCATGTTAGCCAATCAAACGCAGCCTTGTCAGAGAAGAGTGAAGAATCGTTCACATTCCTTCATTCAGCACAGCGATTTGAACACGATGACATCTCCAAACATTGTCTTCTGTCTGACCTGTGTGTTCTTGTGGAAAACAGGTGAGGTTTCAATCATATAATGTATTCACACACCATATACATTTGTCACTTTTTATGTGATACTTTAATGTACTGATAACATGATTTTATATTTTCTCATTTCACTTCAGCTCAGACAACTTCACTAAAATCCTCCTCATCTGTGGACCAGGAGAGTAGTTTTGTGTCAGTTGAAAGGGGAGACAACTTGACTTTACAATGTTTATTTAATAGTGATGCTGGTGCAAGATATTACTGGTATAAACAAACATTGGGACAGAAACCAAAGCTCATCTCTACCTTCAACACTTATGACAGAAATATCACTTTCTATAATGAATTTAAAAACAACCCACATTTCTCACTGGATAATGAAAATGGTAGAAATCACTTAATGATCAAAAATGTGCGTATTTCAGACTCAGCTACTTACTACTGTATAAGTTGCTACTTGTACACATTAGAAATTAAAGAGAGTATTATGGTCAGTGTGAAGGATCCAGATTTGAAAATCCAACCATCTCCAAACATCCAGCCAGGAGGCTCTGTGACTCTCGGCTGTACAGTTCAGAATGGGACATGTTCATACTACTACTGTGCTGTTGCTTCATGTGGACACACGCTGTTAGAAAATGGGATCAATCATGATTGTGAGGGTGAGTCATTTTACAACACAGTTTGTCTCATTTGATAAATAAATGATCACAATCAATCAAACTAACTTGAACGTAGAGTTAAACGCTAACAGCTCTGTGTCTGATTTTGGACTCTGCAGATGAGGAAGTCTCTCTTGTCTTGGTGTATTTCTTGAGCGGAGCTCTGACTTTCACCACCATCCTGGTTGTTTTACTGGCTTTCTCACTGTACAAGACAAACAAAAGAAAGAGCTGCCGATCTACAGGTACAGTAACTAATGTTGTACATTTCTGCTTGTGTCCACTGAACATGTCTCTTGATTTAAAGAGTCTTTTCTGTTTCATGATCAGAATCTCAAGTAAGATTTAAATCATCCACAACAAACATTGAGGTAAAATTCATCATTTTAACTTACCTACATAAATTGCACTGTGTAAAATGTAAACTTTCTGTCACAATCCATATTGTAAGTCATTGTTTTAAATATCATTACCAGGGTTATGAAGACACAGAAAACCTCCATTATGCTGCTGTAAATGAGAACCTGCCTAACAGATCAAGACGCCAGAAGAACAATACAAGGGATGAGTGTGTGTACTCCAGTGTTAAGCTGTAGAACTGTACTTTTCATTTCTGCTTTAGACTAAAAGATGTTTTGGATAGCTGAATGGTTATGGCATCTTTGCATCTTTGTGGTCTGAAACCAGAATATAACAACCCGTCTGAGTTAAGTGGAGTAAAGTTCACATTCAGGGCTTCTCTGCTGTCTTTGTTGTCTTTGTCTTTGTAGTTTTAAGCAAGGTGTATCTAGATTCTTATCTTCCTCTCTTACTGAGAAACCATTCATTTAAAAGGTACACATGAAAAACTTAGCTTTCTGATAAGTATTTCTGACCAGAATATTTAAGCTCTTCACTGTGTGTGCTGCTTTCTGTGTAATGTGTGGCCTTAAAGATCAAATAAACATCTATACCTGAAATAATTTGACCATGAGACATTTAATGACCTTGTGTTCAGTCTTTAGTAGCGGTGATTATGACTTAATCATTCCGGGCTTTAAGAACTCCACTAGAGATAGAGAATGAGTGTTGAAACTGGATTGAACAATGTCCAACTCCGATGACCCAAAAAAAAACAAAAAAACAAAGAAAAAAAAAAAAAAACAAATATGTGTTGTGTGTTTGACATGACGCAACTAAACTCTGAAAATAGAGCGACTCCTGTCTTACACTGACACTGGTCTTTGTATTTCATGTACAGATCAAAGTTTCTCACCACAAGAATCTTTAAAAAAACAAACATGACACGATTGGTGGCTGTGAGCATGTGACTTGTTTCCGCTAAATAACATACACTGTCACTTCATGTTAGCCAATCAAATGCAGCCTTGTCAGAGAAGAGTGAAGAATCGTTCACATTCCTTCATTCAGCACAGCGATTTGAACACGATGACATCTCCAAACATTGTCTTCTGTCTGACCTGTGTGTTCTTGTGGAAAACAGGTGATTTGTAATTTTATTGCTTTTGTTGTCTATCTTTTCCTATAAGATGTCTATCTCGCCTGATAAGATAAAATAATTAAACACTCAAAATCAATGTATCAAGTATGATTTGAGTTTTTTACTTGTTACTGTTCCCAGGTGAGTTACATAAAAGCAGTTTGTGTTAATGTTTAGTGATGTTTATCATATCAACTGTGTCACATATAATTAATTGTCACTTGGCTTTTCTCTTGTTTCAGTTCAGACAAATGATTTCATTCAGGATGGAATTCCTCGTCAAGACAGAGCATTTATATCAGCTAATGTTGGTGACAACGTGACGTTGCGATGTTTCTTCGACTCTGATACTGCAAAGTATTACTGGTACAAGCAAACACTGGGACAGAGGCCACAATTTATCTCTGTTACATATAAATTTGACACAAGTGGAACTTTTTATGATGAATTCAAAGACAATCCTCGCTTCACACTGGAAACTAATATGGGTATGAATCACCTAAAAATTTCAGATCTAAAAGTTTCAGACTCAGCAACTTACTTCTGCGCCAAAGGTTATTCATTTATGTTTGAGTTTTCGGAGGGCACTACAGTTAGTGTGAAGGGTTCAGATTTGAAGACCAAAGCTTGGGTCCATCAGTCGGCGTCTGAGACCGTCCAGCCAGGAGACTCTGTTACTCTCAACTGTACAGTTCACACTGGGACCTGTGATGGAGAACACAGTGTTTACTGGTTCAAAGAGTCTCAAGAACCTAGTCCAGGACTCATTTACACCCATGGAAACAAGGCTGATCAGTGTGATAGGAAACAAACAAACACCTGTGTCTACAACTTGTCAATGAAGAACATCACTGTTTCTCATGCTGGAACCTACTACTGTGCCGTTGCTTTATGTGGACACATGCTGTATGGGAACAAGACCGAGTTGAGCTTAGATAAAAGTAAGTCTTAATGAACTGCAAAGATGGTTTAATCCTAAAAATTCTAGATAAAGACAAAGGCTACAATTTCTCCTACTACAGATCAGGTGGCCCCTCATATCCTGGTGTATGTGCTGAGTGGAGTTTTGTCATTCACCACCATCCTGAGTGTGTCACTAGCTTTCTCACTGTGCACGATGACCGAGAGGAGCAGCTGCCAACCTACAGGTAACTGGAGCTTTCAAAAAATATCTCAGAGAGGCAGAGTTTATTCAACAGTAACAACAACAACAACAACATTAATAATAAGAACAATATTAATAATAGCCTTTTTGTGTTTCCACAACCAGATTATGCTCCCTCTACAGCAGATGCAAAGGTAAATAAAAATTGTTTAAATCACTTGTTTCCATCAGACAAAGACACCTTTGAATTAACTAAATAAATAGTTTGGTGTTCACTGTTTTTTATTCATACTGACGTCCATTGTGTTACCAGGGTTACCAACGTGCAGAAAACCTCTATTATGCAGCTTCAAGTGTGAACTTGACCAACAGATCAAGAAGACAGAGGGATCAAACCTGGAGTGAATGTGTGTACTACAGCATAAAGAAGTAGAACCACATACTTTTTTACTGTTAGTACAAGAATCAATAAATGTGACTTAACCAGTATATTTAGATGATCAAATTAAGTGATAATGTACATGTCACTAGTACTTTTAGCATTAAGATTTGTTTATGTTTATCCTCATTGAATTTTAACCACATCTTGTAAAATATGTTGTTGTGTGTGATTTTTATGTTGTTAATAATCAAATAAACATCATTCATTGAGTCAAAGTTACAGGGAATATAAAAGCTATAAAACCCTGATTAGGTGGACATGAGTGCATTAATGCTTTTCACTTCTACAGTGTGTAGTAATCTGTTAAGTACTCATATTTTGATACTCTTTATTTTTTGCTCATGAATGGGATGGCTCCAGGGTTTGTCGCTCTGCAGGAATCCAGTGTCAAGATGATCAAGACAGAGAGATCAAACCTGAAATCAAATGTGTGTACCACAGCATTTAGTAGTAGAACCAGACATGTTATATTTTTGCTGTTTCTTAATGAGAAAAGATTTTATTGGCATCTTGTGTATGTATGAATATTACAGTACATTTGTGATTTGTTTTGTACATAAATAAACATTTTTGTAATGTTATAAATTTCAAAAAAAAAAAAAAAATTTTTCTTGTCTGTTTGGTTCAAAAGATGAACCCAGTGTGATTTTGTCTTCATATGTACGTTTAGAGAGACAGAATTATTTATGCTTTACAAAGAGCTACTCTTGTAAAATAAAATACTAGTTTAATAATAGTTTTATGGTATTGGCATATAATTTTATTTTACTGGATTTGGTGGTTATAATTTGTGACTCAAATCAGTTTCTGTGTGTGAAAGAGACTAGATTATTTACTAAACAAAAGTTATCATGAAGTCAGCTACATTAGATTCTCAAACAAATGGCCAAGATTACAGAATTTATTTGAGTTACTATGTTACAGTGATTTGGCTGATTGTAACACACCCACCCCCAATTCACCAACAATCAGACCCTCCAGGATTTAGCATTGTTGCAATCACAACTATCAAATTCAACCAACGTTTAGTGAATTCTGCGCAACTGGCAATTTTGACTAATCACTGTAACTTTTCCGCAGTTTTTGACCAATCGTCAACTGTTCCCATATAATGTTGAATCATATGTTAGTGCACTCATTTCCATGTTTCTTTCATAAAATGTATGGAAACGTGTGATGAAAAACTTTCATATTTACCTTCCAAAGTCACCGCTGAGGAGTAAAACTATTTTTCACTGTGTGCAGTATTGTTGTGGAGCACAAGAGGATGTCATCTATCAAGAAACACTTTGCCACCAAGAATCACATGGAGAATGGTTGAAACACAGAGAGGATGTCCGACCAGTCAGATCACACTAACACAGGCTGCATCCCAGTGAGAGATCAATGACCATTTAGTGGTTTTCCTCTATTAAGTTGTCACATCAGACATTTTGTATTAATTTCAATCTGTATCATATATACTATCTGTATCATATATTCATACAATATATTGTGCTTGTATTGTGAAGCAATTTCCTATGCAACTGTGGTAACTTTTCTGTGAGGCGGACACTTAAAACTTAAACTTAAAACACAATTAAAACTCTTCCTTGCAGAGAGTGAGGTAAGACATATGACATGGCAACTGATGTTGCTCCCAACGTTGTGAGAAATAAATGCTTTTTTCAATCACTTATTATAACAGCATTATAAAGGGGGAAAAATCCCAATACATAAATTAAAATAAAATAAAATAATAAAAGGTAATCACATGTTTGACTTGCTCCTGCAACTTTGCCACAAAAAGCTTAAAACCAAAGCAACTTTCATCACGATTTTTGGGAAAAGCTGCTGCAAAATCAGCCAAATTAAGCCGCTGCTAATTACAGATAAACCGTCACTGGATGAGGACTGATCCTGGCCCTGACTGTATGGGGGTTGTAAAAATAGGACACTTTGGGCCTGATTTACTAAGATCCCAGATAAGGGGCACTAAAGGGGCTATAAGCGCGCACACTCACACGTTTCCCGTCGTGTTACTGCGGACAGTTGTTCGAGCCGGTATTGGGTCTGTGGGACCGTAGAATTATCATCACCTCTCCCCTACACGACGGTGCTGAATGCAATTACATTGTTTTGAGTTGCAAACTGGTTTGTAAGTGAAAAAAAATAAATTACAACTGAGTAGTGTTTGGGTGGGGATGAGGGATAGACTGAGTGATATGACAGCACCGCCTGTTGCGGCGCTATGAGAACATGACAATGGGCCCCTCATATAAAATGTTGATAAAATATTTGATATCCCTGATGTGGCCTACACACCCACAGAGACCGGTTACTGTATTGGCCTGGACAGCAGCAGAGAGATTTATTAGATTATTTTATAATTTAAAAATTATTATAAAGGGTGAGGGCGAGTGTTAGTATCCAACACGTCACTGTTTATTAAATCCACATCTAGTCTGTCCTTGTAAAGTCTCTGTGAGGAGTGGACCTGCTGACAGAAGTGCAGCTGACAGTGACCGTTTCCTCAGTGATATGCTCCCGTGCCATTCACAGACTGCTCACGGGCTGTGCGGTGTGAATCTGATACACTACAATTTTCCACAGATCATTGACAATGAAAGACTTACTAACATAACAATATCAGAGCGCCTTTCGTTCTGTCTGTGCCTCCTCCTTGCTACAATAACTGCAGCCTTTTGTGCCAAAACTGAGCCAGTTAAGACATGTCTTTCAAACGTGCTAAATGAAGATGCAAAATTAGTTAACGCAATCTGTGTCAAGTTTGGTTTATCACATTGCATACGCTATCTTATTCTATTTGCGTCTATTCCTCCCAATATTTTGAGCGTTCTGGCAGACACGTCCATATTTGCATATTCATTAAGGCAAACATGCTAAATGTCTTGCGCGTGCTATTCTCGCCGTTTGAGAGACGCTATCCTCATTGCGTCCGGTGTGTAGATCAGCTTCAACGCGTGTTTGCATGTGCAATCAAGTTTGCACTTGTTTTTGCACACGCCAACCTTTAGTGAATCAGGGCCTTCATGTTTAATGAAGGGCACTGACACGGTGATAAACAAAGAAAAAAAACCCTGAGAAGGCTATTAGTGTCACACCTGCGGCCTTTAACCACAGTCTCTGTGCTGTAGCTCTCTTGGTGCAAAAGTCTTTGTGGTTTCAGCAGGATGTCACTGTCTGTTTTCTCACATATATGATCTGAAGATAAAGGTAATTTGCAGCAAACATTCTCATTTCTCATTTACAAGTAAAAAAAAAAGTGACAAGAGAAAGAATTTTTTTTTACAATCAAAAAGTGAAAAGCATTTCATCTTAATTCTGATAGTCATAGTAGTGTTTGAATTAAGCAGTGTCACCAGTGACGGTGACTGGATCTAACTGTGGTGATGATAAATAACTAAATATGGTGACGGTGATATTATTAGAAACTACAGTTCAGGGTAAAGGCAGGATTTATATATGATCAAATATAAATTATCTGCTTCTTTTTTCCATTTCCAAAGAATTTTCAACATTAAAAAGCATCCACTCATGTCATGTTAGCTTTGTCAGAACTCTCAGTGTGGAAATGTTCTCAAAAAACAAACGTGTTAGTGGTTGTGAACACGTGATCATGTTTCCTATGAAGGACAGTACCTCTTCAGGCTGGCCAATCAGACACATTTTCGTCTTTGAAGACTGAGGAAACTGTCAGTACTTTTTCATTCACCACAGCAATATGAACACGATGACTTCACCAATGTTTCTCTTTTGTCTTACATGTCTTGTCATAGGGGAAATGGGTAAGCTACATTTCTGTGCCTCCATCTTATATCTTTTTAAATTGTGTCACTCATCATACAAAATGTACCACATGACATTAAATGTGAATATCTCATGTCTCTTTCAGCTCAGATGACTGATCATGTGGAATCACCTGGAGCAGTTCATCAGGAGAGAAACTTTGTATCAGCTCATGTTGGTGAAGAGGTGACTTTGACATGTTTGTATAATGGTCTTGCAACTCTTTACTGGTTTAAGCAAAGTTTGGGACAAAAACCAAGGTGCATATATTCTGTATATGGTTTTACTAAAAATGCAAGTTTCTATGATGAATTCAATAACAATCCACGTTTCATGACAAATAATCAAAATGAAAAATATCACTTGAAGATCCAAAATGTGCGTATTTCAGACTCAGCTACTTACTACTGTGCAAGTAGAGTATCATCCAAGTTTAAGTTTGCAGACGGTACTACTGTTAATGTGAAGGATCCTGGTCTGAACTCCCAAACTTTGGTCTATCAGTCGTCATCTGAGACCGTCCAGCCAGGAGACTCTGTGACTCTCAGCTGTACAGTTCACACTGGGACCTGTGATGGAGAACACAGTGTTTACTGGTTCAAACACTCTGATCCAGGACTCATTTACACACATGGAGACAGGACTGATCAGTGTGAGAGGAAACCTGAGACACAAACACACACCTGTGTCTATAACTTGTTACTAAAGAGTCTGAATGTTTCTCACACTGGGACCTACTACTGTGCTGTTGCCTTATGTGGACACATGCTGTTTGGAAATGGAACCAAACTGGATTTTGAAGGTGAGTCACTTTATAGATAAATCGTCTGGTTTTAGTAGTGGATAGTAGATGGTAGAACTCTCGTTAAAGGATTTTTTTTCTGGGAAGGTTTTACTTGGTGTTGCACTAACTTTTGATCTGATTGTTTTATCCAAATGAAAGTTGCAACAAAATCAGAAAAGTTACTGGTAGTTTTGTTCCTTCTGTCAGGATTTGCAGATGAGGGGGACTCTCTTGTCTTGTTTTATTCCCTTGGAGCCCCTTTGACATTAGCTGTTGGCCTGAATGTTTTACTGGCTTTATTACTGTACAGGATTAACAAGAAGAACAGAAGCCAGTTTCAAGGTAATTGGCTCTTAAAAAACTGACAGGGTGTATTTAATTATAATGACAGTAACAATATTAATTCTAATAGTATTAGTAGTAATTATTATAATAATTTTGTGTTTCCACATCCAGAGTCTGCCCCCTCCACAGCAAATGCAAAGGTGAATAAAAATGGTTTATATCAATCGTTAAATTTCCATCAGACACCTCTGAATTAAAATTAACAAATAGCTTGATGTCCACTGATTTTATTCATACTGATATCTATTGTGTTACCAGGGTTACCATCATGGAGAAAACCTCTATTATGCAGCTGTAAGTGTGAACCTGACCAACAGATCAAGAAGACAGAGAGATCAAATCTGTAGTGAATGTGTGTACTACAGCATAAGGAAGTAGAACCACATGTTACTTTATTACTGTGTTTCTCAGTAGCAGTTTTAAAGCATCTTCTGCTTTAGCAATATGATGTATCACATTATAATGCATCTCAATCCCATAATAAACATTGTATACAAATTAACATTGTTTATATGAAGTTGTGAGTCATTGTTTGTACATATGCATAAATGTGACTTAACCAGTGTATTTAAATGATCATTTAACTGAAGATGTCAACATTGCCATTGAGCACATTATGTGGATTTAACTAGGTAGGAACTATGTGAAGAGGGTCCTGTACTTTTGCATTCTGGGAGTCCACATGGCGGGAGACCTAACTTGGGGCACAAACACTGCTAAGATGTTAAAGAAGGCCCAGGAGATATTTAATACCTCCATAGAGAGCATTCTCACATACTGCCTCTCTGTGTGATTTTTCTGTCTTGACGGTGACACAAAACAAAGCGCTCCGGGGGGTATTGCCCACAAAATAGTCCCACATAAGTATTACACAACTGGCTAAGATATGTTGATTTTACTTGAGTTACTACGTAACAGTTATTTGGCTAACTCGTTTTTAAAGTTTTTACTTCAATATAGACAGCAGTCTCCAATATACACCAGCAGCCACCAATTTAGTGATTGCCAGCAAACTCTCTCCACTAACTTAGCTTATTCACTTCCAGGTAAGAATCTGAGATCCCACATTTAAAAATAGTCCTAAAATTGAAGTAGTTAGTTTTCACCGGACTGTCAGTGTTTGGATACTGTGGCCATATTTAATCACCTGCCTCAGGGATGGACTGGTTCACCAGGTATTTCCCAGTGAGCCACATGCTATTTAGGATGACATGAAACCATTTTTTTATTTATTTGTCTGACTCTCCTGTAAAAGTCATAGATCTGCAGCCCAGTTGACATTCGACTAGGCCAATCGCAATTTTAAACACCACCACCTTTCACTTTGATCCCTGTGCCTCTGTAATGCATTTGTCAAAAAAAAAGTCTGCACAATAGTTTATTTTCTGGCCCACAAAACCCTTTTGTTCTTTTCTTAACTGACACTGGGCTGGCCCAGTCATATCTTTAAAGAACTTTCCCTTTGGCTCTCTGCTGTGTGCAGTCAATGGACACATGTATCAGCCAGAATCGTCTGAGATGGAGAGAAACGCTAATGATGTGCAAACAGGCTCTTCAGGCAGATGCCTAATGCCGAAATTACAGCAATTAGAATAACTGCTGCTTTACGAATCATTACTGTGGTGGAATATATTATTTTACTGTAATTATGACAACACTTTTTTTGGAAGTATTTAATGTGTCCTCATGTTTCATGTGTCCACTCTCACTAATTCCCACTAACTCATTGCATGGCTTTAGTGGCTTTAAAGAGTGGCACAGTTGATATAAACATTCAAGGGAACAAAAGATGTATGGTGTGAGTAACTGTATGTGGTAGGCTGGTCTGGACCAAAATGTTAAGGCTGACTTTTTTTTTTTTTTTTTTGACCCTGTCTGTCCTTGATCCCACTCAATCTGCTGCTAGTTAGAAACACACAATTTAGGTTTAATAGAGGACACAGACCCAGTGGTAAACAGAGTAAAAAACCCTCAAATAGTTATTAGTCTCACACCTGAGGCCTTTAACCACCACAGTCTCTGCACTGTAGCTCTCTTTGTGCAAAAGTCTTTGTGGTTTCCCACATATAGTTATATATATATATATATATATATATATATATATATATTTCAAACCTCTCAATGTGGGCACTTGGTGGTTGTGAACACGTGATTATGTTTCCTATGAAGGACAGTAACTCGTCAGGCTGGCCAATCAAACACATTCTTGTCTTTGAAGACTGAGGAAACCGTCAGTAGTTTTTCATTCACCACAGCAATATGAACACGATGACTTCACCAGCGCTTCTCTTTTGTCTTACATGTCTGGTCTTAGGGGAAATGGGTAAGCTACATTTCTGTGCCTCCATCGTATATCTTGTTATGCTACGTCACTCATCATACAAAATGTACCACATGACATTAAATGTGAATATCTTGTGTCTTTTAGCTCAGATGACTGATCATGTGGAATCACCTGGAGCAGTTCATCAGGAGAGAAACTTTGTATCAGCTCATGTTGGTGAAGAGGTGACTTTGACATGTTTGTATAATGGTCTTGCAACTCTTTACTGGTTTAAGCAAAGTTTGGGACAAAAACCAATGTGCATATATTCTGTATATGGTTTTACTAAAAATGCAAGTTTCTATGATGAATTCAATAACAATCCACGTTTCATGACAAATAATCAAAATGAAAAATATCACTTGAAGATCCAAAATGTGCGTATTTCAGACTCAGCTACTTACTACTGTGCAAGTAGAGTATCATCCAAGTTTGAGTTTGCAGACGGTACTACTGTTAATGTGAAGGATCCTGGTCTGAACTCCCAATCTTTGGTCTATCAGTCGTCATCTGAGACCATCCAGCCAGGAGACTCTGTGACTCTCAGCTGTACAGTTCACACTGGGACCTGTGATGGAGAACACAGTGTTTACTGGTTCAAACACTCTGATCCAGGACTCATTTACACACATGGAGACAGGACTGATCAGTGTGAGAGGAAACCTGAGACACAAACACACATCTGTGTCTATAACTTGTCACTAAAGAGTCTGACTGTTTCTCACACTGGGACCTACTACTGTGCTGTCACCTTATGTGGACACATGCTGTTTGGAAACGGGACCAAACTGGATTTTGAAGGTGAGTCATCCGAGCATCACAGAGTGTTGGAAAGTAGTTGTCTTCATATTTTCTGAAAACAGAAAATAGTCTTGTGTCTTGATGTCTGTAGATGAGGTTAATGTGCTGTATTTTGGGCATGGAGCCTCGGCATTCACCACCATCCTGAATGTTTTGCTGAGTGTTTTACTGGTTTTATCACTGTGCATGGTGACCAAGAAAAGCAGCTGTCAATCTACAGGTAACTGAGACTTAAAAAGAATATATTTGACAAAGTTTATTCAATAATAATATTAAAAATGAAAATAAAAATAATAATTCTGATAACAATAACCTTTTTGTGTTTCCGCATCCAGAGTCTGCTCCCTCTACAGCAAATGCAAAGGTGAATAAAAACTGTTTATATCAATCATTAAATTTCCATCAAACACCTTAACATTGGCACCAAACAATTATATACATTGTTTGGTGTCCTCTGTTTTTATTCATATTAACATCTATTGTGTTACCAGAGTTACCATCATGCAGAAAACCTCTATTATGCAGCTGTAAGTGTGAACCTGACCAACAGATCAAGACAGAGCGATCAAACCTGGAGTGAATGTGTGTACTATAGCATGAAGAAGTAGAACAACACGTTACATTTTTATTTTTTTTAAATCTATTTTTTTATTTTTTTGGGAAAAAACTTTTTTTTAACAGCATTGTGTTTGTACGAATGTCAAAATACATTTTAATCTGTGATGTAATGTGGACACAAATAAACTGTTTTATAATGTAAATCATTGTTAGTTCATATAAATAAATATTTTTGTGCATTTATCAGTATATCTGTGTTTGTGTGTGTGTGTGTGTGTGTGTGTGTGTGTGTATACCGGTATTACAGAGGGTCAGTTCACACTAGTACCTGTGATAGAGAACACAGTGTTTAGTGGTTGAAAGACTCTGATCCAGGACTCATTTACACACATGGAGACAGGACTGATCAGTATGAGAGGAAACTAACACACAAACAGACACCTGTGTCTACTGGGACTTTCTACTGTATAGTTTATATTCACTGAGAACAGGCATCTCTGGCAACGACTTGCATATATTTCCTCCTGATCACACTGACAAACTCACTATTGTTACAATAGGTCTAGATTTGATTGACATCACATTTTATTCTCACACAACTGGCCAAGATATATTGACTTTTTTTGCATAACTATGTTAAGGTCATATGGATAACCTGCTTATACAGTTTGTCTCATACTTCCATATACACAGGAGTGTCTGACACCAGCAGCCACTAATTTTAAGATTAAAGACAAGTAATTTGTTTTCCCAGTTGCCATGTTTCATTATCTGACCAATGAGCTGAGACAACAACTCAGCGCAATGGTCAGACGATGAAAAAGAAGCCCTGATAGATGCATCCTCTCATCAGGATGAGAAGATGCAGCGTGGTTGAGATCCTTGTCAATCAGCTGCTAGTTAGAGACACCCCATCACTGGATGGGGACTGATCCTGGCCTTGATTTTATCAATGGTTGTACCAATAGGTCACTTCATGTTTAATAGAGCGCACTGGCCCAGTGCTAAACATAGGAAAAACATCTCAAACAGCTGTTAGTCTTACACCTGCTGCCTTTAACCACCATAGTCTCTGTGCTGTAGCTTTCTCAGTGCAAAGTTTTTTTGTGGTTTTCAGCAGGATGTCACTGTCTTTTCTTTCACGTACTATTTGATCCTGAAGATATAGATCATTTTTGGTAAACATCTCATTCAGGGGGATGGGGGAATACAACAAGACTATGAAAATATACATATCTACAACTAAAAAGTGAAAAGCATTTCATTTTCATTCTGATAGTCATATAGGAGTTTGGATTTAGCAGCGATACCAGTGAAGGTGACTGGATCTGACTGTGGTGATGATAAATAACATGTAAGTACAGAAACAATTGCATTTATTTTCAGTATCATACATTTAATATATTAGTAACTACAGCTCAGGATACAGGCAGGATTCATATATTATCAAATATACATTATCTGCTCTTTTTTTCCCATTTCCAAAGCATGAAATAAGGCATCCACTCATGTAATGTTATCTTCGTCAGACCTCTCAGTGTGGGAACTTTCTGAAAAACTAAGCGCTATAGTGTTGGTGGTTGTGAACACGTGATTATGTTTCCTATAAAGGATCATCATCAGGCTGGCCAATCAAACACATTCTCGTCTTTGAAGACTGAGGAAACTGTCAGTACTTTTTCATTCACCACAGCAATATGAACACGATGACTTCACCAGTGTTTCTCTTTTGTCTTACATGTCTGGTCTTAGGGGAAATGGGTAAGCTACATTTCTGTGCCTCCATCTTATATCTTGTTGTGTTACGTCACTCATCATACAAAATGTACCACATGACATTAAATGTGAATATCTTGTGTCTTTTAGCTCAGATGACTGATCATGTGGAATCACCTGGAGCAGTTCATCAGGAGAGAAACTTTGTATCAGCTCATGTTGGTGAAGAGGTGACTTTGACATGTTCGTACAAAGGTCTTGCAACTCTTTACTGGTTTAAGCAAAGTTTGGGACAAAAACCAAGGTGCATATATTCTGTATATGGTTTTACTAAAAATGCAAGTTTCTATGGTGAATTCAATAACAATCCACGTTTCATGACAAATAATCAAAATGAAAAATATCACTTGAAGATCAAAAATGTGCGTATTTCAGACTCAGCTACTTACTACTGTGCAAGTAGAGTATCATCCAAGTTTGAGTTTGCAGACGGTACTACTGTTAATGTGAAGGATCCTGGTCTGAACTCCCAAACTTTGGTCTATCAGTCGTCATCTGAGACCATCCAGCCAGGAGACTCTGTGACTCTCAGCTGTACAGTTCACACTGGGACCTGTGATGGAGAACACAGTGTTTACTGGTTCAAACACTCTGATCCAGGACTCATTTACACACATGGAGACAGGACTGATCAGTGTGAGAGGAAACCTGAGACACAAACACACATCTGTGTCTATAACTTGTCACTAAAGAGTCTGAATGTTTCTCACACTGGGACCTACTACTGTGCTGTTGCCTTATGTGGACACATGCTGTTTGGAAACGGGACCAAACTGCATTTTGAAGGTGAGTCACATTATAGAACAATTGTCTGGTTTCACTGGTGGACAGTAGATGGTAGAACTCTAGTTAAAATATATTTCTCAATCAAAGTTCTAATAAAAACAGAAAAGTTACTGATAGCTCTGTTCCTTCTGTCAGGATTTGCAGATGATGAGAACTCTCTGGCCTTGATCTATTCTCTTGGTGCAGCTTTGATATTTGCTCTTGGCCTTAATGTTTTATTGGCTTTATTACTGTGCAAGATTAACAAGAAGAACAGCTGCAAGTCTCAAGGTAACATTCTATAAAACTGGCAGTTCTATTCTATGAGTTGAGCTTTTTAACAGAACAACCTTTTCTATGCTTGACCAGAATCCCGAGCCAGATTTTCAGCCGCCTCCACATCAAATGCTCAGGTAAATACAGTTAGGTAAATACAGGTGAATACAGTACAGATTATTAAATACTGTTTAAGTGCCTATTAAAGCATTACCAAGGTCCACTTCTTACATATATTGTTGCCAGGGTAACCAAGATGCAGATAACCTCCATTATGCTGCTTTGAGTGTGAACGTGCCCAACAGACCAAGACGACAGAGGAACAACAACGAGGATGACTGCGTGTACTCCAGGATTAGGCAATAGAAACATATAGAAATTGTCGTGTTTTTACATTCTGAAAGTAAGTGAGTATTGTTAAGTAAGAAAATTAGGTCTCAGAATTTCTTTGGAGGTGTGATGTATATTTAAAATCCTATTAGGATAAATATCTGCTCACAGCTTGCCTTATGGTCAAATGTGCACATTTAAGACTATTCACTTCTATCTTACAAAATGCAACATTTGCTTTATTAAATAAATGGCACTGTTTAACTGTTATTATGTCTTGGTGTAGTTTGCATTTCATGTTTGTGCTTATCATAATGAATGACCTAATAAAACACTTTTGTGTGTGTTGTGTGTGTGTGTGTGTGTGTGTGTGTGTGTGTGTGTGGCTGAGGGCTTTTACATGTCCCCAGAGAGAGTTTAGATTGTCAACCTCAGCCTCATTTAAAAGCTTTGAAAATGGGGTAAAAATAATATGATGTAATAACTATTAAAATTGCTTTTAATTGTGTTAAACACAGTGTTTGTTCATAAGATAACTTACTTAATATTTACAACTTGGAAACACTATGTAAAAGCAGTTGTGGGCCATTGTGGGCCATTGAGGTCCAGTTCACAGTGTGGTGGTAAACAGAATGTCCAGTGAGTTGGGAACAGTGAAGACAGTGTGGCACTTGAGAGTGTCTGAACGAGGAACAAGTGCACCATTAGGAGGACCGTAATCTCAGCAGGTTGATTGCATTGTGACACTCTGATGATCGTCTCAATCTTCCAAGCACCAACCACACATGAGGAAAGCATGGGTCCAGGTTTGGTGGTATCATTTTTTGGTAGCAAGGTGCTGAGACAGGGGCATCCTGTTTATCGTTCCAACATCCAGGTTGGTAAATAAGGTTTAGGTTGAATCTTCTTTAAAAGAGTTTCATTGTCAAAATATTTAACTGCGTGTTAAAGATATAGTGCCTCTTATGTCCTTTTCCTGAACTGCTGAGTGTTATGTTTTTACAGGCAGCTGCAGACATGTTTTTTTAGGTTTAGCGAGTCTGAGAGCAATTGACAGTGGGAGCTAAACAACCTGTTCTGTCTCCACACTGTTTGCAAAAACAATGACGAGTGTATCCATCTATCAGTTTCATCCCAAGAAACATATTCTTATTTTGCTCTGCCATTCCGCGAATAAACACCTGCTCCAAAGTGATTTTTTTCTTAATCAAATATAAAATCAGCCACAAACCAGGATCCTGCTCCATTGTCCTGAACGGGGTGATAAAAAATGTTCATTAATTCAACAGTAAATAAAGGTGAAGATTCCTAAAGTATTGCCATTAAAAAGCCATGAGTAAACTATAAATAGTTGATTGTTGTTATATACTGAGGTTACCAGGTGGGGCTGAGGTTGTCTCTGGACCAGCAGATGTAGGATGGTGGGCAGCAGACAGATGAAGTGGACCAGAGTTGAGTCATGCCGTCATAGTTGTCGACTACTTCCTGGATGTAGTATGATATCTAAATAAAACTAAAACTCTTGTGATTCCAGTGTCTCATAGGTCTGTTCTTGGTCAGATTGTTTTGTTATGTTGTGAATCAGACCAGGAGACACAAAACAACAACTGCAGCCTCATGTACATTTAAAATGTATATTGACTGGTTAACAGCAAACAGTTTCCATCATGCCCCCAGTTCTTAGAAGGTTGTAGAAATCTGATATAGGACACTGGCTCAGTGGTGGAGACAGACAAAAACCTCAAACAGTTTAAAATCAGACGTGGGGCTTTTAACTGACATACTTTTGTATCTTAGCTCTCAGTACATTGATCTTTGAGGTTTTTAACAGGATGTCAGGCTGTTTGTTCTCACATAAGGTGAAGAGTACCAAGAACTGGCTAAAACAATGTAATAGTGACTATGAACATATCATTAAATATAAATATTAAATGAAATATTAATTTATTGAATAATTAATTAAAATTAATTTAACAAAGTAATAAGGAACTAGGGAATGAAGAGGACCAACAAATAAACTAAATGTATCCTTGGGATCAATAAAGTATCTATGTATCTATTTAAGTAAGTGTTCAGATGAAAAAAGAGGCAGAGGCAGAGGCAGTACCATGTATTAAAAAGCAGCACATATTTATTCGTACATTAAAAAACAAACACTCAACTGACATTGATGGCTGTCAAATTAATCAAGGCAAGAACTAGGTTGAATCACAACTGCTACACAAGATTACATGTCTATTTAAAATGGCACCGGGGCCATGAAACATAATCAACACCTGATTCTATATATACATATATTGTGTAACTGTGACTCAATGAATGATGTTTGTTTGAACATAACAAACATAGAAATTACAACAATATATATTTGCATGATGTGGTTAAAATTCAAGAAGGGCAAACTTTGAAGTCTTAATGCCAAAATCACTAGCGACATGTACATTATTAGTTAATATGATCATCTAAATATACTGTTTAAGTCACATTCATTATCATGTACCAATAATGATTCACAACTTTATATAAACAATGATTATTTGTCTACAAACTGCATTATGGGATTGAGATGCAGTATAATGTGATACATTGTATTGCTAAAGCAGAAGACGCTATAAAACTCCTACTGAGAAACACAGTGAAAAAGTAACATGTGGTTCTACTTCTTTATGCTGTAGTACACACATTCACTCCAGGTTTGATCTCTCTGTCTTCGTGTACTGTTGATCAGGTTCACACTTACAGCTGCATAATAGAGGTTTTCTGCGTGATGGTAACCCTGGTAACACAATAGATATCAGTATGAATAAAAACAGTGGACACTAAACTATATATTTATTTTAATTCAAAAGCGTCTGATGGAAATTTAACAGTTGATTTAAACAGTTTTTCTTCACCTTTGCATTTGCTGTGGAGGGAGCATACTCTGGTTGTGGAAACACAAAATTATTATTATTATTATTGTTTTTAAATGATTGATTTTATTGATTGTTTATTAAATCCCAATTACCTGTAGATTGACAGCTGCTTCTCTTGGTCATTACACAAAGTGAGAAAGCTAGTGAAACACTCAGCAGAACGCTCAGGATGGTGGTGAATGCCAAGGCTCTGTGCCAGCTATACGCCACATGGACCTCATCTACAAACAGACAAACAGACATGAGATTATTTTCTGTTTCTAGATATTTGCCAACAACTGCTTTTAAACTGTCTTATTAAACACTGACTCACCATCAAACTCCAGTTTGGTCCCCTTTCCAAAAAGAATGTGTCCACATGAGGCGACAGCACAGTAGTAGGTTCCAGCGTGAGAAACAGTGATGTTCTTTATTGACAAGTTGTAGACACAAGTGTGTGTTTGTGTGTTCGGTTTCCTCTCACACTGATCAGTCCTGTTTCCATCGGTGTAAATGAGCTCTGGATCGGATTCTTCAGAGTTCTTGAACCAGTAAACACTGTGTTTTTCATCACTGGTCCCAGCTTGAACTATGCAGCTGAGATTTACAGACTGTCCTGACTGGATGGTTTCAGATGCTGACTGATGGACTAAAGCTTGGATGTTCAGACCTGAACCTTTTACATAAACAAAAGTGTGCACTGAAAACTCCAATTTGTATAAAAAGCAACTTATGCAGTAGTAAGTAGCTGAGTCTGAAGTTTGCAAATCTTTAATCATCAAGTGGTTTCTACCATTTTCAATATCAAGCATGAAACGTGGATCGTTCTTAAATTCGTCATAAAAAGTACCATTTCTTTCGTACACGTAGAAGCTAGAGATGAGTCTTGGTTTTTGACCAGATGTTTGCTTATACCAGTAATATCTTGCAGCAACATCACCTTTATAGAAACATGGTAAAGTCAAGTTGTCTCCCCTTTCAACCGACACAAAAGTACTGCGAGAATTTGCCTGAGCTGAAGGCGAAACAAGAGACAAACGCAGAATTAGTCAGATATGATACAATCATGCAGCAGTACATTAAAACTAACATATTTTTATTATTCATGATGAGCATACAATAAAAATACACGTGAACACATACTTACTTATTTTCCACAGGAAAAAAAACTTCAGGTAGAAAATGAGCAGCGGACACGCCATTTTGTTCAAATTGCTGTGTGAAATGGAAAGAACATCGATCGTGTTTCTGCTCTTAAAACACCAGCCTGCATTTGATTGGGCAATCTCAAGTGACACTGTTGTAGATGTCCTACTTACAAAACCTTACATGCACACTGGCACACATAGCGTTGAGATTTGGCGCTAAACTGATGCCCCAGTTCCACCTGCTCAGTGGCCCTTTTTGTTTAGGGCAGTTGCTAAGTGATGTATCTAAGTGTTGGCCATGATAAGAACTGGTCAAAGTGTTTAAAAGGCAAGTGAACAAGTTGAGCAAACAATACACTCAACCTTCCTTTCTGAAATTAAAGGAGACAGTAGTTTTCCAGAACATTTTGTACAAACAGCCTTTATTCCCTTTTATAATTCAATTCCAACTGTTATCACCAGATCATGTATAAAGAATGCACAGGGAGTAGTATTTAAGATTTTTTTGTCCATTGTCAGAACATTGTAGTTTATGGTCTACCTTTTTCAATTGGTTTATTTCCTGTTTTACTTTTAAATTGTTTTTGCTTATGCCTCATCTCTCTACTTCCCGTATTTCCCGTCCTGCCTGATCATCTGACCCTGTCCTGCTGTTTCAAGTTTTAAGTTTATTTATAAAGCACAATTCCTACACACGGCAATTCATAGTGCTTTACAGAGGCGAGGAAAAAAATCAGAAATTAAGACAAGCAATAAAAATTAAAAAAAAGAAATAAGAAAATTTAATCTAAAAATATATAGAAAGTAAAACATTAATTAATAAAACATAAGCATGTCGTTTAAAATCATTAAAACAGCAGATATAAAAAACAATTAAAAACATTAAACGAATCTCAGGATTATAAAAATAAAAGTTCTTTAAAAGAGCTCAACCATAATGTGTTGCACTTGTGTCTCATTTTCTCTCCTCCTTGTGGTTATGTATACCAGTACCTCTGTTCCCCATTGTTCCTTGTCAGGTCACCTGTGTTCATTCCTGTTCTGTGTCCTCAGTGAGTTCATTGTTTGTTTGTTTGTTTTTTTGTTTTTGCCCCAGTGACTTTTTTCGTTTGTTTGAACTTCAAGGTACTCCCCAAGTGGATTTTGATTTTCGGTTGTTACATTCATCAAATGAACATGTTCCATCACATGATTAAGCAGATCAGGGTAAATGTAGTCAGATTTTCTCTGACCTTGATTTCAAAGGCCCAGTGACCACAGACATTCAATTTTAAAACATATATTTATATTATTTATATTTTCAGTCATGTTTTTCTTTTACATACATCACAACTAAATATCAACCGTTTCTTCAACCTCAGTGCAGGTGACAGCTGTGACAGGAGGCATTGTGTTTTCTGGTTGTCCATCTGTCCCATTCTTGCAAACACGATATTTTAAGAAATTCTTGAAGAAATCCCCTTACAGTTGGTGCCAATATTCATTTTGATAACGATTCCATGATTTTTCGTATTTTATTTTTGGTGATTAGGGGTTAAAGGTCAACATCACTGTGACCACACTAAATTTTTTGGCCCCATTCATGCCCCAAGCAGTGCATAAGCAGAGTGTGACAGTGCATTAGTGTCACTGACGCGTGTGTTTTCACACCTGACAGGTCTGCAGCAGTGCATCTGCTGTTGGCTCTTTTAAATGCACGTGGCCTCTGTATGTAGCCCTGTATTTAAGAGCATACAGACACATTTCCTGTTGATATTTCTTTAATAAACAATGATGGGTTGCTTTGTTTATATTTTCCTGTTGAGAAAATATGTTTAAATAAAAAGGGAAAATAATTAGACAGTAAGTTTATATATACATCTACTCTGTTCATAAGTTTATATATATATATATGTGTGTGTGTGTGTGTGTGTGTTGATGGTATTCTTGTTGATATATAATATAAAGTGTTGCTAGCTTAGAATTTTGGCTGAAAACTGCTCTCAAGCTGGTTGCCTCCCACACAAAAACTGAACATCCTTTCTATTTTCTAGTTGCCTCGTGTCTGTGTATAATATATGTGTGTTATGCTGCCAGCGTGCATGCTCTAATCTGTTCGCATGAACTTGAAATAAAAACCCTATTAAAACCGCAGCCGCTACACTAACACACCGCTTGTGGTGTGAATGGGGCCTTAGCCAAACCTCAGGAATTTACACACTAATTAATTGCAACTGTAGAAGTTGGTGGAGGGATACAGCCACAGGGTGGCATTTCTAGTTTTGCCTTTTCTTGGTGCATTTTTATGTTTCCTCCAAGTCAGCAGTTTAGCTGACATCCACTTTTCCACTATAAAGTCAGTTCTAGTCTGCAGGTGCTTCACAATGCAAAGTATGTATAATATGTTTTACTGACATGTATAGTATGATAACTGAGACATAAAGTGGGACAGTGGTTCAACTTAAAGTCAGTGATGCAGATATGAGTCAACTGCAACACTTTGCCTCATTTCATCCAAAACAGAGAAAAACAAGTATGTATTGAGTATGTATAATAGGAACTTCACTTGTGTCTGATTTAGATGATGTTTATTTGATCTTCAAGACATAAAAGCACATACAGCAGCATATACACAGTTAAGTTAAATGTCCTGGTTTCATCAGAAAGAGAAGTTATTCATTTTTACAATGTTTACCATAAGCTTTTAGATGAAACAGTAGTAAGAGTTAGGAGACAAGCACAACTTAGAAAGTGAAAATCCCTGAATGTGAACAGTATGAAACTTTACAGAGGCTCACATAATTTGGTCTTTCAGATGCAGACTACAAAGATGCTAAATCGGATATTTATCCCAACTTCTACATCTTCCCATCAACAGCTACAGGAAGTCAAAAGGGAGGTGATAGGAAGTCCAGTTCTACTTTCTAACTCTGGAGTACACACACTCATTCTTTGTGTTGTTCTTTGGTCGTCTCGAACTGTTCTCATGTACCACAGCATAATGGAGGTTGTCTGCATCTCCATAACCCTGGTAATAAAATATAAACAATCAATCACTACATGGATCACGACAAAGAAAGTAACATTCTTTTATTTGTAAGTGCAATAATTTGGGTTAAAGGTGCAGTAAGCGATTTTCCGCATATTTACATCTAAAACATTTTTTTGTTATGTTCAGTGGGAGAAACATTGCTCCGTTAGAAAACATCTGTCTCTGGATGCACGCACAGTGTTGTATTCACAGACAACTGAGGTGCTAGCTCTACTAGTCCTGAGCCCCCTGGAAGCTCCCCCTCCCCACGTAGTCCGATAACACATAATGGAAAACACTGACGGGCCAAAACAATTAGCAATCATCGTAATTTTAAGCACGTTTGATTACCTCAACATGCTTAATATAAAATAACATGTAACTACATGTGCATTTACATTTATATATATCCTGAACTCCAATAACTTGCCAATTTGCTGCTCTGCTACTTCAGCGCTCACACTGAATAGGTACAACAGCCTGAATATAAGGACAGCATATAAGACAAATCCTTAATTTACAGACAAAACAGACTGTTGACGAGCCACGTCAGCGGGGAAGATCCTAACTTAAGACTACTTTTGAGGTGGCGGAGCAAATTACAAGGACACACGGAACACGATTTATCAGCATTAGGTTTTCTGTGATTAATTAACTGAAATGAATGCGTTATTCTGACAGCCCTAATTTTAACATAGGACAGAGAAAGGCAGAGTTTCTGCCATGTTTTCAGAGAGCGTATGTGTTCATGACAAGAGAGACAGTGTAAGGAGGGATAAGGGTGAGGGAAAACCACTGACATCACCAAAAATCACTTACTACATCTTTAAAGTGGTGAATTTTACCTCGATGTTTGTTGTGGATGATGTAAATCTTGCTTGAGATTCTACTCATAAAAACACAGACAAGATTCTTTAATTCAAGAGACGTGTTCAGTGAACACAAGTAGAAATGTACAAGTTTAGTTACTGTACCTGTATGTTGGCAGCTGTTTCTTTTGTTTGACTTGTACATTGAGAAAGCCAGTAAAACAACCAGGATGGTGGTGAAAGTCAGAGCTCCACTCAAGAAATACACCAAGACAAGAGAGACTTCCTCTCTGTCTATCTTCCTATCTGCAGACTCTGACATCGGACACAGAGCTGTTTGATTAGGAATGCAATCATGTATTTATCACATAACACAACCTCTTTTATAATGTGACTTACGCTCAAAGTCCAGTTTGGTTCCTTTACCAAACAGAATGTGTCCACATGAGGTAACAGCACAGTAGTAGGTCCCAGTATGAGAAACATTCAGGTTCTTCATTAGCAGGTTATAGACACATGTTTGTGTCTCAGGTTTCTTCTGGCACTGATCAGACCTGTCTCCATGTGTGTAAACGAGTCCTGCATCAGAGTCTTTGAGCCAGTAAACACTGTGTTCTCCATCACAGGTCCCAATGTGAACTGTACAGCTGAAAGTCACAGAGTCTCCTGGCTGGACGGTCTCAGATGACGACTGATTCACCCAAGGTTGGATGTTCAAACTTGAGTCCTTCACCTTGACAATAATGCTCTCCACCATGTAGATCATGTCTGTATAACATCTAATGCAGTGGTAAGTAGCTGAGTCTGAAATGCGTAAATCTTTTATTGTCAAGTGATGTTTGCCATCTTTATTATCTAATGTGAAACGTGAATTGCTTCTGAATTCATTATGAAAAGTGTTCCTCTGATAGAAGCTAGAGATGAACCTTGGTTTCTGTCCCAGAGTTTGTTTATACCAGTGATATCTTGCAGCTAAATCACCTTTACGGAAACATTTTAAAGTCAAGTTGCCTCCTTTTACAGATACAAAACTACTCTCCTGCTCCAGAGATGAGTTGTTCTGAGAAGTTGTCTGAACTGAAATGAGACAAATTAAATTTAGATTAATGTGATAAAGTTCATGGTATTGTACAAAATGTGTAAAAGATAAGACAAAAAACTGGAGCCATAAATGTAACACCTCACCTGTTTTCCACAAGAACATACAAGTCAGACAGAAGAAAATGTTTGGAGATGTCATCGTGTTCAAATCGCTGTGCTGAATGAAAGAACATTGAAGGATTTGTCTGTGCAGTTTTTTCAGATAAGGCTGCATTTGACTGGCTAAAATGAAGTGACGGTGTATGTCATTTAGTGGAAACAAGGTCACATGCTCACAGCCACCAATTGTGTCAAGTTTTTTTTTTTTTAAAGATTCACATGGTGAGAAACTTTGATCTGAACATCAAATACAAAGACCAGTGTCAGTTGTAAGACAGGAGTTGCTCCATGTTCATTGTTTACTTGCCATCATGTCAAACACACAACACATATTTGTTTTTACAGATCACCAATAGTTGATACAATTAAAATATAATATATTAAAGAGCCAGCATATTCATACACAGAGAGAGAGAGAGAGAAAGACATAAATTAGGGCTGACTTTACATTTAGAGATTCATTATGAATCTAGATTAAGCACGACTAAACGTTGTGTGTGTTGGGGGGTGGTTAGCATACATAGAGAACATGCCCTGCTGTAGCGAGCACAGGTAGCGAACGCACCCCATCAAGAGTGGTGTTTAACATGTGCTCCAGCCCTTTAGCATTACAGCTTCAAAGTGCCATAATGCACAGAGGACAACAATCACCTGCCCAATTTATTTAAAAGTATAGTCTCCACAATGAATGGGAAACACTGCCTGAAGCAATTCGAATAAGGTAATAAAGGCATTTTCACATTGCCGCAGAGCAGTGCAAAAAGCGCTGCGATTCCACGCCCATAACCACGCCTTCACCACACTACCGCTTGCCACAGTCAAAGTTTCACTTGATTCAACTTTGACCGCGAAACATGTTATGTGAATTCATGCGACCAAGGAAAAATAGTTGTGTAATCAACTACACAACATGAGTGAGCAGCTAATATTACCCATCCAGTAGTTCCCTGGGCTGTAAAACTATTTGTATTAAGCTACTAGGAGGAAGGAAGTCTGGCAGCACATCACCTCTTTGTTATGGTGCATTCACACCCAAAGCGACCAGAGCGACCACAGCGCCAGAAGTCATTGTTTCTCTACGGAGAGACAGCGAAATTGCCAAACAGAGCGAATTTGGTGGTGCAGCAAAGCATCTTGAGCGACCAGAGCGAAAAAGGAGAAGTTAAAATCCAGTTAACTTTATGGTAATGAGCTATGATGTGGTTCGGCGAATTCGGCAAAAATCAATCAGATGTTTAGATTTACCAACGTCCTATAGTAAAGTGGATTTGAGGGAACAAATTGCGTAATTTAAGTTCCTAGTTGTCCAGTGGTCTTGAAATGGCAACCGAAAAGCTCATCACTGCTGTGGCAGACTTTATTACATTTCCCTATTATTATATTATCATTATTTACTATTATTGTCTTCATCATTTTTCTATTATTAGTATCATTCTATTAACAGTGCGTCGTGTGTGTGTGTGTGTGTGTGTACAGTAAATACAGTCATCTCAGCAGAGACGTCATTTGTTTAGTGCCGTGTGAAGAAGGGGGTCGCGTTTTTTGTTTGCATCTTGTGCAGTCTGTTTACTTGCTTTTTTAAATTGATTATAGCTTTAGCTGTGTTTGTGGTTGTAGAAATGGTTTATATGAGGCTTTATCTGAGATTCTGACGTTTCTGAGGAAACTGGCAGGGAAACGTGTGTGTGCGTGTGTTGACTGAGGGTGCCAGGCGAGTGCGGCTTCTATACACTGGCGAGCTGAATCGCATCACGTGGTGAGTGAATTCAAAATTTATTGACAGCGAAGCTTCTTCAGCATCTTCAGTGACTTGTTCGCTTTGGTTGCTTTCGGTGTGGACGCACATTTAGGGTATCCAGGTATAAATCAACACACCAAAACAATGGTCACAGACATGACGTTTTTCAAAAACCCTGCCTATTATCAGCAAGCGACCTTCGGTGTTAGCAGCAGCCCTGTTGAGCAAATACCGCTGCCGATGTGAAAGCAGCTTAAGGTGAAGGATTTCTCTCCATCTTCAGCTACCGTCTCTCTGTCTCACCTCTTTGACTGACTGGAGGCAAGTAACAGTTTTGTGCAGATAATCAATGGCCTTCCGTGCCAGATGTCAGTACACACCAGAAGTAAACAAACTTGCATTAACAGTATTAAATTATTTTAACACATTAATCTCACACTTACACACACGTATTTACTGACGTGCAGTCAGGATAGGCTAGGTAGGCACTAGACGAACAACCCTTCATACTCACATCCACACCTACGGACAATTTAGAATTCAGCTATCTCCCAGTGCATGCATGTTTTTGGCTGTGGGAGGAAACCAGAGCTCCCGGAGGAAATTCGCAGGCGTTGAGTTTATGGTCATGCCATGACTGTGGAAATATAACATAATTGAAGTGTTTCTAATAATGGTAATAATAAAAACAAAAATTATAACATACACATGTACATGCATTGCAGAGGTGAATGACCCATACAGCAGAGGGGAGATTAGGAATCACTGGATCAAATTGTTTTTTTCCCCTTTTCCATTTGTAACAGGAATTACAGAACAGCATAGTGCATGAAAATTGTTCAGATTGTTAATTTTTTAAGTATTTTGCCCAAAAGTCTTGTTTTCCTTTGGTAGCAGCAGACCTGAGAAGACCGGTATCTTGAGGGCTTATGTGAGAATCCAGCACCGGATTTTGGCAGAGGATCCAGTCTTAAGCAAAACAAGCATTCCTCTGCCAAAAATTAACATCAAGACAGTGCAGGACTTCATCCATACCCAAGAGAGGCTTCACCACCTGCTTGCCACCAAGCCCATGTCCAGCACAACAAAAATCACTTCCATCACATCTGCTGTCTCCAGCACCAACCGCCTATGGTTCTCCCACCACCTGAATATCCCATGATGGATTGTGATCACAGTACAGCAGGAACTAACATGTTGAGAGGAAGAACAGACATGTTCATGTCTCTCTCAACTGCCACCACAAGATCCCTCCCACCTCCACCATCACCAGACCCGCCAGTAAGGTCGGCCTAGAGACTGCTGGCCCCTTCGCACAGCCCAGCCTGCCTGGTACAACAGCTACGCAGACTTCAGTGTAAATAATAATGTATAAAAACTGTACAGTCTAAGTGTTTAATAATGTTTTGTCTATGGTGTAGTTTTAGTTCCGTGTAGTTATAGTTCTGCATTAGCATTACAGCTACCAACCACCAATTTTGGTTGGTAGCTGTACAATTTTGAAACTATGGTGGAGCAACACTGTCTCGTGAATGTCTGAGAAACACTGTCTCCTCTGCTGATTGTTAACTCGCTCAATGTTTGAGTCACTGTTTTATAGTGAGTCTCTGTGTCACGTTCACATTTCTCAAGATTACTGGTGTGTGTGAGTGAAAAGAAGAAGCTCTGACTTTGGGGCGACATTTGACACTGGTTTAGACTCCCGGGTCTCTGGACCGCGAAGATAAGACAACCAGACATTTTCAGACTTTTTTCTAGGGGACAAATACTTGGGTCTTAAATTTGGGTCAATACGGTAATTAGTGCTGCTATCATTGATAACATTATTACACCTATTGGTATTGTCATTATCATTATCACTTCTACAACCAGTCTGACAAAGTAGACAGTAATAAGAAAGTAGATGAAACAATCTACATACAGGACATAGACCTCTTAATCCTGTCATAAACTACACCCAGACAAGCCAGAGAAACACAACTCTGGGTAACCCCATAAACTCATAAACACCAGACCATAAAACCTCCTTTCCCTTATCTGAACTATCTATATAAGATCTTGGCCTTACTCTGAAGTGCCTTGAGATCAAGTTGGTTGTGAATTAACAGTATGGCTTTCATTACATCAAGTCAGATCAGACCAAATCATATCAAATGCCTTTATTATCAATGGGCAGCTGTACCACAAGATTTAACACCTTGAGGCATTTTGTAGACTCCTCCTGAGGTCTCCTGTTATCTCTTGTGCACCCATGTAGGAAATCTAACATATAATTTTACTAATATGTAAAAAATATTCAAAGGAAATCTTCAAGATCTATCACACTAAACAATCACTAAACAAATGTACATTCGGACAGATGAATCTGGCTTTGTCGAGAGATACCACACATCAAAAACCAATCAAATAGGCCATCGTGGTGAAAAACAAGGAACAACAGGAAGTAATAGAGGTACAAACACATGGTGTTAATCTTGATGTTTGGTGACTGTAATGCTACAATATTTAAAACTTCATATTTCAACATTATTCTTACTAATACTACTATTATTATTATCATAACATCTTTAGACAATCAAGGGAAACTGAAGTGCTAAAGGACACTTCCGGGGATTTAAGTTTTTTCATGCCTTAAATTTATCATAATGAATGTAATAGCATTTTGCTCGGCACATTCCCGTTTGCACACAGACACGGAAAAAATGTGCAAACTCTGTTGTTCGACTCCTGACCTGGGAGTCCAGCTTTTCCCTTTCCCACCTTATTTTGTCTGTTTCTCCTCATCTGTGTGTGTGCAAGCACAATGTAGGATTGTATGAGGGAGTGGCTGATTGTCCTGTCATTGCAGGCTCCTGACCCTTGTCTTCACTCCCAGACGTCACCAAATTGTTGTACTTTGTTCGGCGGCAGTGCATGCTTCAGAAGCCTCAGACTGACTGATTCTCTTCTGTTCAAGGTAACCTGTCTCTGCTGCCCATCTCTGCCTTGTTTTTTGTTCTGGGGATTTTAAACTGTCTTGTACCCTTTCTCACTTTTCTTGTTGTCAGCCTCAATAGGTCTTCTCTCCTGAGACTCACACGCCCAGGTGTAACAGAGCCTAGGTGCAGCCACTAAAGAAGCTCTGTCATTATAAAAACTGCAACCATGTGCAAGTTGTGAATCGACACCTGGTCGAATTGTGCTGAATGAAACTATATTTAATGATTATTTTAACATGTTTAATCAAATCTCTCAATCTCATCTCATTGTATGGGAGACATCCATTAGGTATCCTGGTAAATCTTTTCCTTTTAATCTTAATTTGTGTACTGTCATATGTGTAAGTGTATCTCCACTGACAGTATGTCAACATGCTGTGTTGGATATACAATACATGAAACACTGGACGCTTCTCAGTCTCACCAGTCACCATCTTGGCTATGTGGAAGGTGAAGGATACTACTGACTGACTTATGTGATTTGACACAATGGTCACAGTGATAGATGCAGGTATGAGGTACCTTTGTTATATGTTTTAGCATATTAACATTGCACATTAGAAAATAATTACTAAACATAAAGTGCCAGCCAGGTTTAATAACTTTATTAAATAAGAATGTCACATTGAGATCATTAAATATTTAAAGGTTTGAGAATAAATTATCTGTACATAACAGATATGTAAAATATCATTTAGCTTAAATATCATTTCAACTTGAAGTGGATGTTTCTAACAACCTATTAGTTGTGTGGTACTGGATACTAGTTTTTTTTTTCCACGTTGTATGAGGTATGGTAATGTCTTCTACACTGTACAAAAGAAAAAAAGTTGATTGAAAGTCAGTTCAATTGCAATATTCAAACGCACTGTGTTGTGACTTGTCACTCTGTGTGCACACGTGTGTGTCTGTGAGTGAGTGAGAGACAGTATGGGTGACATTGGGAAAATGTAGTTCATGTAGTTCATGGGCCCAACTGTAGACACAAGGACAATGACTCAGTGTACAAGGGTGAAAAAATGGTTTATTTTTAGAAAAAAAGCCCAAAACAGGTTGATGTGACAAAGTCTAAAAATCAAACTGACAATCCAAGGAATCCATGATACATTCACCATTGAGATAGATCAGGTCAACCTATATGTTTTTTCTGACATACATTCTATGATTCAATTCAGCTGTTGGATCTACTTAACACTCCCTATATCCATGTCACCTGATAACAGTGCAGTAACAATGGTGGTAAAAAAGATTATGGAAAATAGGCAGCAAAAATGGTTATAGATAGGGTAGGGTGGCTAATTCCACTTAAACAGAAGTTAAATGTTAAGGTGTGGCCATGTGATTTCTGGGCTCCTGCACAAAAGCCTGACAACAACCATCTACGACCCCAACTCACACTTCCAGTCAACCAACACAAAGGAGTAAATTTTCTTTTAATGAGATAGATAGAAAATCACGAGGTGTAGAATCCCTCAATCCTTCCCGAGATGGACAGACAAGTATCTTTGATAAATCTACATGTAAATCAACATATAACGTAACCCAATATTATTCAGTAACTATTCAGTAACTTGACCACTTTTACTACTTCAGGCTGGAGTACACACATTCACTCTTCGAGCTGTCTCTCTGTCGTCTTGATCTGTTGGGTAGTTTTACATTTACAGCAGCATAATGAAGGTTGTTTGTATCCTGGTGACCCTGGTAATAAAATACATTGAACATAGAGATTTAAAACATCAATAAAACAAGTTAAGAATGTCAACTCAGAGGGTGATTTAATGGTAATAAATGTCACCTCTGGACTGCCTGTGGAAGGAGCTGTTAATCCTGCTGGAGACTCTGGTTGTGAAACACAAAAACTCTTTTAATAATGAGTTACATAGCGAATGAAAGCCATCAGTTACACTCATTGACACTCACCTGTGCATTGGCAGTTGTTCCTCTTAATTATCTTGAACATTGCTAAAGCCAGTGAAATGCTCAGGGCGGCGGTGAATGTTAAAGTTCCACTCAAGAAATACACAAGAATGTTTGAGTTTTCATCTGCAGAGAGAACATTCGGCTTTTATTTCTACTTAATGCCATTTGACTGGAACTGGTCAATAAATAAATATTCATCAAATGAGGCTGTGGTGTAATTTTACTCACCCTTAAACTTCAGTTTTGTTCCGTTTCCATATACGACATGTCCACATGAGGCAACAGCACAGTAGTAGGTCCCAGTGTGAGAAACATTCAGATCATTCATTAACAGGTTGTAGAAGCATGTTTTTGTTTGTGTCCCAGGTTTCTTTTCACACTGATTAGTCTTGTCTCCATGGATGTAAATGAGTCCTGGACCAGGTTCTTGAGACTCTTTGAACCAGTAAACATTGTGTTCTCCATCACAGGTCCCAGTGAGAACGGTACAGTTGAGAGTCACAGAGTCTCCTGGCTGGACGGTCTCAGATGTCAACTGATTTACCTTAGGTTGGATGTTGAAACTTGAGTCCTTCACATTGACAATAGTGCCCTCCGCAAACATCAAGATAAATGTGTAGCTGTTTGCACAGTAGTACACAGCTGAGTCTAAAGGTTGCAAATCAGAAATTGTCAACTGATTTATGCCATTTTTAGAATCCATGCCGAAACGCACATTGTCTTTGAATTCAGCATAAAAAGTCATTTTTGCATCATAAACATAAAAGGTAGAGATGAGCTGTGGTTTCTGTCCCAGAGTTTGTTTATACCAGAAGAGCCATGCTGATTCTGTGTTTTCATAGAAACATCGCAGAGTCACATTGTCTCCAACATTAGCTGATATAAAATGTTTCTCTTGATACACAGCTGTGGACAGTTTCTGACCAGATGTCTGAGCTGAAACGAAATGAGAATAAAAGCAAATACACAATTAGTTGAATGTGACGTATATTCTATGCATAAAATATATAAATAAAAATAAAACCACAAGTACACAACTTACCCATTTCCTCCAAGAGCAGACATGTCATGACATGATAGAACACAAATTTTAGAGATGTCATCATGTTTGAATCCTGGTCTCGACTGAAAAGTACCTTGATACATTTTCCACTCCTCAGACACTAGACTGGTTTTGATTGGCCGGTGTGAAGTGACATTACTTTTAAGTCCTACAGAGGAAACATGTCACATGTTCACTGTCACCAACTGTGTGGAGTTAGTATTGTGACGTGGTGAGGTATGTAGAGTAGATTTCACCAGTAATAACTGTGGGATAACGTTATGCACAGCATTTAGTGCCTTATTATTATTGTGTTATAATAATTTGCATTGTAAATGTGAAATGCAGACCAGAGTTGCAGATCAATCTCATGAAATGATCAAATATATAGAAAATCTGGTAAAAGTCTTAATTTGAATCATTGTACATTCAGAGTTATTTATAACAACAATAGATAGTATAGTTTTGTAACAACAACTATTGTTACAATATTGTTAGTGGTAGTAGCTGGGAATAAAAAAACAATCAGAAATTTGTGTAAATCTGTGTGTGTGTGTGTGTGTGTGTGTGTGTGTGTGTGTGTGTGTGTGTGTGTGTGTGTGTGTGTGTGTGTGTGTGTGTGTGTGTGTGTGTGAGAGAGAGAGAGAGAGAGGAGAGAGAGCCTAACCCCAACCCTCACCCTGAAACCAATGTCAGCCCTAAAACAGCCCTTTTGAGGTGTGAGGTATCAGACAGGGAGGAAGTCTTAAAGTCAAAGAAGTCCTTATACACTCAGGATACACACACATGAACAATATGCACACTCATACGCACACAGATACTGACACAGATGGATGAATGAACCAACTCCAGTAGCAGTTTAAAATATGAAGATATGAAGTTGACAAATCCCTAAAAATATTTTATTTTTACAATTTTTACAATTTTGACTAAATGATTAAGCTGAATGAACTTTGAGTTACCTGCTTAATCTTTGATATCATTCTTTTATTAATTTGCAATTAATTTGATCAATTATTTCAGTGCCTGTTTTACCTGCTTGTTAAAACATATTGAAAACTTGTTATTTGCAACTATTCTGCAGTTTCAGTATTTTAGTGGGCTTAAGCAGGCTCAATATGCATTTTTGAGTAAGTGCAGCCACCTCTGCATCCTGCTGAAAACCACAGCAGCTGCTGTACTGACGAAGATACAGAGCAATAAGTTTGGAGGGTGTGGGTGTGAGGTGAAAAGGTATCTTCATTGTATGCCATTAAAGCTCTTGTGTGCTTTATCGTGTTTGTCACTTGAGTGTTGCAGTGACACAGACTTGGTCTGAACCTACATTGTATTTGTCCTCTGCAAACAAAGAGGAAATAATCTAGGTCAAGATTTGTGGACAGAATATGGGCAGAAACTTTTATTTATGTCATTTTCACATGACATATGACACTGACAGCACCTTTTATGATGAGATCCTTCTTTTTTTTTTTTTTTTGGATCAAAGAGATTTTACTCAATCTTCTTGATCTAAAGGACCATCAAACCACTGTGGGAGGAGGTTTGGGGTGTAGATGATATTAGTTCTCTTACAGTTCCTTGTGTAGAGCAGCTCAAATGTGATTTGTATTTTTTAATTAATTGTATTGTATTGTATTTACATATTTGGTCTGTTACCAAAATCTCTCTCTCTCTCTCTCTCTCTCTCACACACACACACACACACACACACACACACACACACACACACACACACACCATCAAACATGTTTTATAATGACTTTGCAACATTTATTATTTTATTGCAACACATTAAAATTAACATACATTAGCTGGATTAAAGCACAGTAGGGTTAAAGACAAGAATACATAGACATAAAATACATGTTGCAACTCTGAAGTGATATTTATGAAATATGATCATTATGATCAAAGACATTGAAAAGGAAACCACTGTTTATTGCCTCACACTGGAGTACACGCAGTCATTCTTGCTGTTGTCCCGCTTCCGTCTTGACCTGTTTGGCTGGTTAGTGTTAAGAGCAGCATAATGGAGGTTCTCTGCTTCACAGCCACCCTGAAAACAAAATACATATTAGCGCATCTTGGTATTACGGAAACAGGTTGCTGCGACACTATTGAGAGCAAAAATAGATCCTTGTAATATAAGGAGGCAGGGATCTTGAGCCAAGTTGGTGAGGAATGATTAAATGTTGTACACACATCAAACTCATGACAGCGTGCTAGCTCACTGATGGGGAAACCCACCAGGATTTTCCCAGTGCCTCTGATGGCCAGTCTGACTATGAGTACACAATCACTAAGAGCGACTGAAAAAAAACATACAGCTGTAGATGGAATGAATAAAACATTTCTCATTACTTGCATTTATGCATTTAATCACGTTACTTCCAAAGGGCCAATATCAATTTCTTCCTGCTCTACAGCCTCATCCCTCTTAGTGCAAACATACTTATACAATAACACTTATCATTTAGTATTACTAGTGGTAGTTTTAATTAAATTAAAAAATATTAACAATTAAATAACAAAAAAAAACCAATAACAATTCTTTGGATGTCCACCAATCTATTGTCAACACACTTAGTTCTACTCTGCTCAGACCTACAGTACAGCGAATGCATTACACCTGTGGTAGAATACAATGTGCTTGCTGATTTACAGCATAGTTCTAGTATACCAATTAAATATTTAAATCCAGCATTCTTCTTCACCAAATTCAGTTGTCAGTCATTTTTTTTTTACAATGAGTCAAATTATGTGGGAGTTTGGGTCAAAATGTTGATGGAAGCATTGCCTGCATCAGCGAGGAATCTATTTCTTTAACATGCTAATCGTTGAACATAAGGGAGAATATTTACCTCTGCATTTGTAGTGGAGGGAGTTGATGCACTTGCATTAGACTCTGGTTATAAAGCACAGAAAAAGATCTTTAATTACAAAGCCAAGTTCAATGAATAGATGCTGCATAAAAATGAAAAGTATCAACTACCTGAACATGTACAGCGGTGTTTCTTACTCATCTTGTACATACAGAAAGCCAGTAAAACACTCAGGATGGTGGTGAATGACAAAACTCCACTCAGCACATACACCAGGATATGAGGGGCCACCTGATCTGTAGTAGGAGAAATTGTAGTCTTTGTCTTTATCTAGAATTTTTAGGATTAAACCATCTTTGCAGTTCATTAAGACTTACTTTTATCTAAGCTCAACTCGGTCTTGTTCCCATACAGCACGTGTCCACATAAAGCAACGGCACAGTAGTAGGTTCCAGCATGAGAAACAGTGATGTTCTTCATTGACAAGTTGTAGACACAGGTGTTTGTTTGTTTCCTATCACACTGATCAGTCTTATTTCCATGGGTGTAAATGAGTCCTGGACCAGGTTCTTGAGACTCTTTGAACCAGTAAACACTGTGTTCTCCATCACAGGTCCCAGTGTGAACTGTACAGTTGAGAGTAACAGAGTCTCCTGGCTGGACGGTCTCAGACGCCGACTGATGGACCCAAGCCTTGGTCTTCAAATCTGAACCCTTCACACTAACTGTAGTGCCCTCCGAAAACTCAAACATAAATGAATAACCTTTGGCGCAGAAGTAAGTTGCTGAGTCTGAAACTTTTAGATCTGAAATTTTTAGGTGATTCATACCCATATTAGTTTCCAGTGTGAAGCGAGGATTGTCTTTGAATTCATCATAAAAAGTTCCACTTGTGTCAAATTTATATGTAACAGAGATAAATTGTGGCCTCCGTCCCAGTGTTTGCTTGTACCAGTAATACTTTGCAGTATCAGAGTCGAAGAAACATCGCAACGTCACGTTGTCACCAACATTAGCTGATATAAATGCTCTGTCTTGACGAGGAATTCCATCCTGAATGAAATCATTTGTCTGAACTGAAATAAGAGAAAAGCCAAAGTGACAATTAATTATATGTGACACGGTTTATATCATAATGAATTAGTTTTAAAAAACCACACAACTCACCCATTTTTGCCAGGAACAGTAGCATCAGACAGAAGACAAACTTTGGAGATGTCATTGTGTCGAAATTGCAGTGATGAATGACAAGAACTTCAAAACATTTCCACTCTTCAAAAGTCAGACTTGTGTTGATTGGCCAGCAAGGCAACTGGTCACATGTTCACTGTCGCCTATGATCTCATTTTTTGTTCCTGAAGCTAAATCACATGGTGAGAATTATGTGAAGCGCTTAAACACACCTCTGAAACACTGAAAATGTAAGTGTGTGCTGTGTATAGTGACCACATGGAGGCATTATTATTTAGAAACAATCTGCCAAGTACACTTATATGCAGTTTATCCAGAGCTGAGAACACGTAACCCATAAACTTATTATGTAATATAGGCTGTTATATAGACCCAAACATGACACTGAATCAAATGATAGTAAATTATTTTATATAAACTGTCTTCATCAGTGCATTTCCATCTTCCTACTCTCCATTATGACTCATTTTAACAAAGATGTAAAGTTCTGAAATTTGCTTTTGGTAAACATTAGCACTAATATTAGATGTTGTAGCAGACTCAAATATTTACATATACACATCTTGACACATCATCTGTGATGTAACCTAAATTCATCAGGTGTTTCAGATCTTTCAGCATTAGACATACTGGCCGAGGTGACTGGGCTGATCAGCCCCCTAACTGTCTCAGTAGTCTGTGTGGTTGACAGAGCACCACAGCCATATTTTCTGCAGCATCAGTGATATTCTTGATGGCTCTTCTTCTGTGCAGTCCCCCAATTCCCAAGGATTTGAGTGGACTGACGACCAGCTGATCTGTCAAGTCTCTGCGTCTGATCTTGATGGGATTGCGTAAAATCTTCCACCTACCTCTTTGGCAACCTTCTTATCATCATCATCTCCTCTGTCTGGTCTTCTCAAGGGATAGGTGGCAATTAATTCCAGCAGGATCACACTGATGTCTGACCATCTTGACAAACTGTAGCTGAAAGAATAGAGCCCTCCACTTCTTTTGAAAGAGGCCAGTGTGTTGGTCTAGTGGGATGCCTATGCAAAAAAACCCACAAGGAGGTCACCTTTTACCACACAGTAACACGTTGTCAGCAGGTGCTTTAGTACTATAGTCTGCAGTATTATAAAAGTGCAGTATATTGACCCTGAAGTCTTGACACACTGCAAGTTAAAAGAGCAAATCATACGCCAGCAAATTATGTGAGTAAACAGCCAATACAGAAGCACACTACAATTATGTAAATCTTACAGTGTCATTCATCATTTTCTAATCAAAACTGTCACTGTATTTATATGTTATCTGACACTGCGGTGTGCTGGACTCATAGGGGTATCCTAGATAAGCCTTTAAACCAACTGGACTATTTCCTTATATGGCTGCTTTATTAAATAGTACACATCCACAAACACAGCGCCCCCACATTGTTTTGAAGCACTTGTTTTTTTGAGTCTGCATCCTGCAGAAACCACAAGACTGCTACAGAGACATAGGTATAAAATGCCTGCAAGCTAATGTTCTCAGAGACACGACTGCTTTGTTTTCATATTCAACGCTGAGACAGAAGACAAAATTATGTATCAAAACCATGCTGCTTTGTGGAAAAAAAACTAAAGCAGCAAAGATCTCAAATCTGAACATACAGTGTATTTCCATTTTGGAGCTTTTGGAGTGTTTTTTTTTGTTTTTTGTTTTTTTTCAGAACTTTCACCTCTCTTTTTTATATAATTTTGTTTGCTGTGCTATTTACAGTATTTACACTATTTCCCGTCTAGAAACCATTTCGGTGTGTAAGTTAATTGCCTCTTGAATCAGAATAGTCACAACACATTCAAACTGACAATTTTTCATTGACAGCCACTTCTCTTTACTGGCCTTGAAGCAGGAAGTGCACCAGCACGTGATCCTTCACCATTTTCTCACACCAGACATTTCCAGGTGTCGTCATTGACACAGAAAACCAACTCAGAGGTTTTGCTTCTTAAGACTGATGCTGGCAGAATTTTTGCAGCAGTCGCCACATTGCTGTGGTTGCTGGATTGTGATGTCATCTGATAGCAGTTGTGGTGATGTTAATGGCATTTTCAGAGACATGTTACCACAACAGTGATGCTGCAAGTCTCATTGTTCTTTATCTTTCAGACATGACATGCAGATTACTTTACAGAAGTTTATTATTATCAAAGACAAAATGCAACAAAAAGTTTGATTTATATTACTGCCTTTTATTTGCAATAAATGAGCTGAATAAAAATAAAAAAGCTGATTAACAAAGTACGACTGTACATGTTTCCATCTTGAAACCACACTGACAAAAACAAAGAGAGCAGACATTTGTCAGTAGGCTCCTGCCTGAGCCTTATCAAAGCATGCCGCGATCTTGCCTTTTGAAAGCAGACCACAAGGAAAAAAAAAAGATTCTTTCATCACTTGCATATATATAGCAATATATATAACACACATAGTATGTTTATGCGGCAGTGCAGTGTTGAGAGTAGTTAAAGTAATGTTGGTAACACCAGCACCCTTAAAACCTACCCCAGACAGCTGCATTAGCTTGTTGAAGTACTTTACTTTCATCATGATTATTGATCATGATTTATGTTTAACTGCTCCTATTCAGAGCAAACCTACATTGATTAGAATTATCTCTTGCATAGAAAAAAAATACAGATGGAGCAGCTTTACATCCTTACAGTGGAGTACACACATTCACTTAAGGTATCATCTCTCTTCTTTCGTGCTCGGTTCGTCCTTTGTCCCTTTAAAGCAGCGTAATGAAGGTTGTCTGCATCTTGGTTACCCTAGTAAAAGTCCACAAAACACATCATCTATAATATGAAATCTACATATCTGGGTGGTAATTCAACAATTAATATAAACAAATAATATTCACCTCGGTTGAAGGAGATGAAAATCTTGCTCCAGACTCTGGTATGAAAAAAAATATATTTTTAATTAAGTCAAGTTTAATTAATACAAGGTGTAAGAAACAAAATTTATCAGTTACCTGTACATTGGCAGCTGTTCCTCTTTACTATCTTGTACTTGCAGAAAGCCAGTAAAATACATAGGATGGTAGTGAATACCAAAGCTCCACTTAAGAAATACACAAGAAAGTCAAAAGAGTTGACCTCAGCTGTAAACAGACGGACATACCAAGATGTGACATACAGTTCAGTTAGTGTTGTCATACCAAAACAAGAGTCCATCACATCTGAAGTGAATGAGATGTCTTTATTTAAGCTAAACACTACAAAAAAAGTGTGTAAGTGTGGGGTATTTTGACCTTTAACAGGCAGTATTACACTCTATTAATGTAAGACAACCTCTGCTATACAGACACTCACCTTTAAAGTCCAGTTTGGTCCTGTTTCCAAACAGAATGTGTCCACATGAGGCGATGGCACAGTAGTAGGACTCAGTATGAGACAGATTCACATTCTTCTTTTGCAAGTCATAACCACACGTGTACGTTTGTGTGTTGGGTTTTTCACACTGATCAGTCCCGTCTCCATGTGTGTAAATGAGTCCTGGCTCAGAGTCATTGAACCAGTAAACACTGTGTTCTCCATCACAGGTCCCAGTGTGAACTGTACAGCTGAGAGTCTCTCCTGGCTGGACAGTCTCAGATGACGACTGATGGACCAGAGCTTGAATGTTCAGTCCTGAGCCCTTCACGCTGACAGTGGTGCCCTCTCCAAACTCAAACTTGTATGCATAGCAGCCTACACAATAATAAGTAGCGGAGTCCGAAATTTGTAAATCAGAGATATTCAAGTGGTGTTTACCCTCCTTGGGATCCAATGAGAACCGTGAATTTTTGAATTCTTCAGCAAAATTGCCATCCGTATCATGTCTGTAATAGGTAGAGACAAGCTGTGGTTTTTGTCCTAGAGTTTGTTTATACCAGTAAAACATTGCTGCAACATTAGTTTTATAATAGCATCGCAAAGTCACATTGTCTCCAACATTAGCAGATATATAACTGCTCTCTTGATGCACAGATGTGGAGAACTGAAGCTTTGTTGCCAAAGCTGGAGAGAGTAGAAGAAAGTCAAAAAAAAAAAAAAAAAAAAAAAATAGAAAAATTAAAAATGCAGTTGACAATTTATTTTTTTTTAAAGAATAGTATTTGAACTTACCAATTTTCCACGAGAACAGACCAGTCACATATAAAGCAAACGCCAGAGATGTCATTGTGACCAAAATATCTTGATGAATGTAGAAAATCTTTGTACGTTCTCTATTCACAGGGACAGGACTATATTTGATTGGCTATGATGTAGTGACACTGCAGTCCTATTTTGGAAACACTAAGCTCATGTTTAGGGCCGCCTCCATTGTCGACTGTGGTTATTGTGTCAAGACAAGTAGACAAAATTAACAGGACCATAGTGTAGCTCAAACGCATGTTCAGATTAACTATACACGGGGATAACCTAAAGTGAAGCCCACTTTTGCTTAGCCAGAGTTCAAGACTCTACCGATCACTCTCATTGGCTGGCATCAGCAGCAGTAACATGGGAGCGTTTAGAGAAATCTTTAAGAACAAAATGCAGTAACAAGGATACAGATGCAAGTTGTTTAACCAGTATCACAGATAAAAATAAATAGATGTAGAATAAAGTGTGAATGGATACTTATGAAATACATGAAGAAGTACTCACCTATGATACCATATCAGAGTCACTTTACTGTTTCTTCACTATCTATAGAAAATACACCAAAATAAAGTTATAATAAAGATAATACAACTGCTGGGGACAGGGTTTTGCAAGTTCTGAACTCTGGACCTCAAATTACATTGAGTGAATGAAGACTTCTTTAAATAAAAGAGTGAATAAGAGTCTGGCAACTGTGAGGGTAGTGCACACATTAACAACTATTTGGCCTAATGTAGGGTTACACTTTTGGTTCAAGGTCAACTGAAAAAGAAAAAAAAAATTTTGAAAATTTTGAAAAAATTTTTTTTTTAATTTATAGTGCTGACTTTGATGTGACTCCTTCTGGAGCCACACCAAGGAGATCTTTTGTCCTCACAGACACTACAACAGAACCCAGAAGCAGGGGAATTGTGGAAGAGCTAGCACTAGGCTCAGCTCACTAAATCAGTTGTCCCATCTGTCAAACTAGCTAGAGTTGGCTCTTCAAACAGCAAGCTAGATAACATTAGCCTGAAGGGGAACCACTGAAGTTGAAAGACTGCTGCATCTCTTTCAAAGACGTGGTAAACCAATAACATCAGAATGGAACTCGACGGCCTGACACTTCACAGAGCAGACACAGTAGCAACAGGACTGGGAAAGATCCAGGGACACTTCCTGGCCTTCTACATGAACAATTAATCATGTCGGACATCAGATTAATCTTGCTTTTTTGCTTTTAACATGAAAAATGAAAATGAATATTTGGCCTTGAAATGTCAACCCTTTTACTTCCTGCTACAGCAGTTATAATCATTTTCTTCCAAAGCACAAATGTAAAGGCTCTCATTTTTACCTGGTCTGGTTTTGTTTGTTTGTTTGTTTGTTTTGTAACAAAAACAAAAACAAATCTCAGTAACTACTATGTTGCAGACATGAAATGCAAATGTCACTGAGAATACCTGCTTTGAAACCTCAAAGACAGTAGAGGGTCCTCAAAAAGGACATGACCACACCAAGGCTATCTTGCTATCTTGTATAACAACAAACAACTGCAGAAGCATTGGGGAAAGACATTTATCAGCTGGTGTGTTCTCTCACTATTTGATGTTCATCATGTATTGGCAAGTTTGCTGTAAGAGGGCTGGGCTTCTCTTTCTGACCATTCAGAGACACGTGACGAGACACATGCTTGTTTCAAACATGTTTAAAATGTATAGTTACTGACTATGCTCCTCTTACGTTTTAGAATAACTAGTTTATGAATCATGAATCTGGCAGCAACCACACCCTCCTTGTGTACTACCTCTAGCTCTGGCACCTGGGAGTAAACAGCCAAATGTTCATATTCAAGAAATATGGGGATAAAGACCAAATGATCTTCTCTTCACCATCAGTTTATCATGTAGTGTATCTATTATTCCAGTTATTCAGTTATTTCAGTGATATTTAGGAAATGGTGAATGAGTATAAGAAAATACATGAGGCTGTACTGAGGCACAGTGATGCTGTGTATGTGTAAATACATACTTTCTCAGCATGCTTTCAATGACAATGCTAGCATGCTGATTTAGCAGTTTTTGAATACAGCATCAACAGCATGTATGTGTTTTTGACATGATGACTTCCCTAGATGAAAAGTGAAAGGTCACTTAAGTCAGAGGGATTGTCTGTGTAGCACGGGTGTCTGATTTTTTATTTCATAATCCAGAGATACTGGACCAAGATGCTATGTAGATGTTGCTTGGTCACACTGCAGCAAAGTATCTTGACACGTCTGTAATTTATTTATTGCAAGACCAAACATTTCAATCAGCATATACAGGTTGATAGACAGCTTGATAGATATTTAGAAAATCAACTTCCACTTCCCCGAACAGAACAAAGTATAAATGAGATCCATCCAGCTCTACTTCCTCACAGTAGAGTACACACATTCACTTTCTGTGTTGCGTCTCGTTGATCTGTTGATTCTGTGTCCCCTCAAAGCAGCATAATGGAGGTCATCTGACTCTTGGTAACCCTGAAAAAAGTAATAAAATTTCACTTTAAGATTTAATTACCGTATTGACACACAACCGTATATCAGAGATAAGAGTTGTGCTGTTTCCACTACACGGAAATAAGGACCTGTAAACATGAAGCTCATATTGGCAGACTAAAGTATATTATTCCATTGTAATAATACACATTCATTGTCTATATCACTTTTACTTTTATGGGTTATAATAGGGCTGAAGGGTGGGTACTGGCGACCCTTGAGAGGTCACTCTCTATCACAGGGCCAACAAATATGGACAAAAAAAACAAAAATGCCAATTACTCTGATCTACACAGATATAAGGAGAAAATGCAGAACCCATCAGTGTGGTGACAGAATTAACCACTGTGCCACTGTGCTCCTACTGACATGCAGTAGATATATAGTATATGTAGAGTGTCCTGGTTTTCAGCAAGATAGAACCAGAACAACAGACTCACATTTTTTTAACAGTGCTTTAAAGGTAACTACTACTATTGACTCCTCTAGTACTACAGGACTTTCAGTGAAAGCCCTGTACTAGGAGAGTCAGCAGAATGTCACAGCAATTGTACTGACTTGCAAATCTACAAATACTCACTTCTTCATTTGGAGTTGAGAAACATGAAGGAAGTGCTCGAGATTCTGGTGAAATAAGACAAACAAGAAACAGATTCTTAATCTCTACTCTTGTTATCATATAACTACACAACTACACAATTGAACAGGATAAAGGTTGTTTAGTTGTAATGTTCATATTTACAGTACTGACTGAATCAAAACTGATTGCTGATGAGGTATACAGATGGTAAATGTGAAAGTACACACTATCAAAGACAATAATCAACAGTTAGCCTACCTGTACACCTGCAGCTGTTTTGACTGTTCATCATCCTGTAAGCTGCATATGTCAGAAAAACAGCCAGCATGGTAGTACAGGCCAAAGCTCCACCCAAGAAATATAACAAGACATGTCCATCATCTGCAGAAAAACACAGTAAGAGTTATTGCAGAGCTTTACAACACTGAGTGGTGAGTGATCATAACTACTGAAGCTGAAGTGCTACTTACTCTCTAAGTCCAATGTTTTCTTTTTTATGATTCCAAACAGCATATGTCCACAGAATGCGACAGCACAGTAGGGCCTAGCCTGAGAGTTTTTTGGGCTCTTTATCGGTAAGTCATACATACAAGTATGCGCTTGTGTGTTGGGTTTCTTCTGACACCGATCAGTCCTGTCTCCATGTGTGTAAATAAGTCCTAGATCAGATTCTTCAGAGTCTTTGAACCAGTAAACACTGTGTTCTCCATCACAGGTCCCAGGGTGAACTGTACAGCTGTGAGTCTCAAAGCCTCCTGACTGGATGGTCTCAGATGTCGACTGATGGACCAAAGTCTGGATGTTCAGTCCTGAACCCCTTACACTGACAATAGCACCATCTGCAAACTCAAAGTCATTTGCAGAGAGGGCTGTGCAGTAGTAAGTGGCTGAATCTGATACACGCAAATCTGAAATTATCAACTGGAAACAGCCGTCTCCAGTAACAATTTTAAAACGTGTATCAGTCTTGAACTCATTGCGAAGCGTTCCGTTTTTTTCATATTTATAGAAGGTAGCAACGAGTCTTGGTTTATTTCTCAAAGTTTGCTTATACCAGGAAAACATTCCTGTATCACCTTTATAGAAACATTTTAAAGTCACATTGTCACCAACATTGTTTGTAAAGAATCCGCTGTCTTGACGCACATATTTGGATGATGTCAAATCAGTTGTCTGAACTACAGGAGAGGAGATTGAAAAAAAAACAAAAAACAGTTTGCTTAATCACAAATGTTTATACAATACGTTTTATACAAGTGTATCTACATTACAGAGCTTACCTGTACCCCATATGGATAAACAAGTCAGACACAGAGCCGCAAACTTCGGAGCTGTCATCATGATCGAAATGCCTCGTGAAATAAATTGAATCTCTGGCCGTTCTCTACTCATCAAGGAAAGAGGGCTGTTTTTGATTGGCTAATTTAGAAGTAACGCCCGTCATCCTAATTTGGAAGTAGTGATCACGTGTTCAGTTCTGCCTCAATTGCATTGCATAAAATTTAGTGTTCGAATAGGTCTTTGGAGAGAAAGCAGTAGATCTGTCTTTGTAACATTCTCTTAATGTTCTGCAATATATTATTATTATTATTAACTACAAAACTAGCATGCACACTTTGGCTGCCCCTTGTCCATCCATTAATTGATGACATGTTTAAGCTCATTTTTGATCTAGCATATATAAAAAATGGGCCGTACATCTTTATTGCAAAAAAAAAAAAAACATCTTGCTAACATTTTAAGCAATGTTATTCACTGTAGACATTTGGGTAACACTTTGTTTCCACTGCAAAGACATGGTGTCAACATATGGAACAACAAGGAGCTTGACAACCAGAACAAAAAAATCAATGCCTAAATGAGGATGATGGCAGAGTGTTGCTGTAATCTAACAACATGTGTGTGTTACATTGGAAAGTTAAATAATATTATATTTGGCATGGTTACTATTAACAGATGTGGCTCATTTTCCTGGTCGCTTATTTTTTCACCACAAGCAAATATCATGTGACTGGTGATGTGTGTCTTTCTTGTGAGCATTTACTGAATCCCACAGCACTTTTAAATGACAGACAGACAGACAGAGGGTTAATATTTGGTTCATTTTATTTCATTTTGTGACATGACACTAACTGATCAGAACATTGGGATCTTATGAGCAACTTGAATCAAGCTGATTGCTATTTGCTGGGTATCAAAGTTATGCTGTATCTATGCACATAAACACAGAAGAGATTTCCTGTCTGAAACCACACAAACAAAAAGAGCGGAGGGTCTTTTGACTTGCCGACCACACAGAGGCTAAAAAAAGATCCTTGCGTCTCGAGTCTTGTGGTGAAAATCAACACGTTTACAGTAAACAGCCTGCAAGGGAAGACGAGCACTGTTGCAACAACTAAGCAAGTGCTCAGTCTCTGACGGACATGTTTGTGCTGTGAGGGGGCTGCACTTTGCTGTTTGTGAGTGTAGCATTGTTTGCAGGACACAAATCTGTTTGTGACTGGGACTTTCATATTTCCTTTGGTTGTGTACAGAAATATAAACAAGTACCAAAGAACATGTGAAAGAGGTTTTAAGTAAGGATGGTTTTGCTTATAAAAGTAAAGTGATGCTCATGCAGACTGATATAGAAAGAAGGCTACTTACCCACCCCTAGCATTGGTTATGTGGTTACATCTTTGTACATTGTGAATGACAGGTATAGCAAGAGTGGAAATATTGCACCTTTGACAGTATGGAAATCCTAAAACTGTATCTAACAAAGACACAGTCAAAAACACATAGCTCTAGTGCTTCACAGCAGAGTACACACATTCGCTCTTGGTGTTGTCTCTCTGTCTTTTCGACACGCCAACCTTGTGGCCCCGCAAAGCAGCATAATGCAGGCTGTCGGGGTCTTCATGACACTGGTGATAAAATAAAGTAAAGTATTAACTGTTAGTATTAATATCTGAACAGTATAATGTAAATATATACAAAAGTCATTTAAATTTTATTTTTTTTTTATTTTTTTTTTTTTGAGTAGTGTTCACTTTGCTGCTGAGGTACTTGTATATTACACCGGCAGCTTTACAATCACAGTACATAGCACTTGTTCAACAGGTTGTCATACACATGGCAGTGTAAGACTAAAACTCACCTCATTCAGAGCTGAGGCAGCTGCAGGTTGTCCTTGAGAGTCTGGTTGTAACAAAAGACATAATACAAAAAGTTGGAAGTGGGATAATCTTTGTAACTTGAACAATGCAATGAACCAATCAGGGTAGAAGTAGCTCTTAAGTAAAACTGAATCAAACACCAGATTGAACTATAAGTGAATCCTATCCTAACTGAACTTTTTCAAGTCAAATAAACAACCAACCACCAATCATGAATATCATTTTTTGATTCTATGCTGTATGTTGATCTGTAGCATATTCTTCTCAATGTACTAATGATCAAGTCAGTGCTATTATGGATGTTTCTGCGTCTGCCACATGCCACATGGTGCAACACAGCCCTTTGCTGCTCTTTAGTGTCACGTTTATTGAGTACACAATCAAAATATAAAGAATAAGAATTTAGCTCACTTGTACATTTGCAGCTGTTCATCTTGTATAGTCTATAATTCGTGTATGCCAGGAAAACAACCAGGATGGTGGTGAAAGCCACCGCTCCGCTCAATAAAGACACCAAGAACAGAGAGTTCCCCTTATCTGCAGAGAGTCAGGCATTGTCATTATTGTTGCTATTGTTATTACCAAGCTTACTGATTTTTTCCACCAAATCAAAATATTAATGATAACTTATCAATCACATAACTATAAAGTGGCTCACCCAATGTTACGGTCAATTTTGTCCCATTTCCAAACAGAATGTGTCCACATGAGGCGACAGCACAGTAGTAGGTCCCAGCATGAGAAAGATTCAGGTTCTCCATTGGCAAATTGTAGACACAGGTGTTTGTTTGGATCTCAGGTGTCCTCTTACATTGATCATTTCTGTTTCCATAGGTGTAAATGAGTCTTGGCTCAGATTTTTCAGAGTTCTTGAACCAGTAAACACTGTTCTCTGAATCACAGGTCCCAGGACTAACTGTGCAGTTGAGAGTCACAGAGCATCCTGGCTGGATGGTCTCAGATGCTGACTGTTGAACCAAAGCTGGGGTGTTCCATCCTGATCCCTTTACACTGACAGTAATGCTCTCCAAAAACTCATACATGAATGAAAAGGCACGTATGCAGTGGTAAGTAGCTGAGTCGGAAATTTGCACATTTGAGATCTTCAGGTGATTTTTACCAGCAGATGTTTCCAGTTCAAAGCGTGGATCTTTCTGCAATTCACTGTTAAAAGTACCATTTTTGTCATGCTTATAGAATTTTGACATCATCTTCGGGCTCTTTCCCAGTGTCTGTTTGTACCAGTAAAACATCACAGCCACTGCATCTGTATTGAAACACTTCAAGATTACGTCTTCACCGACATTAACTGACAAAAACTGTGATGATGGTTGAAGAGCTGCCACATCAGCTGTGGAGAAGATAGAGACAGAACAAAATGAGAAAAGAGTTACATTTTCACATATAATGCAGGTCAGTGATGAACTGCATTAGAAAACAACTCACTTATTCTCCCCAAGAGCAGACAGATCACATACAGAGCCAGCACCGGTCGTGTCATTTTGTTGGAGAAGACGCGTTGCCGAGGTTAATTGACAGGATGTTTGTACGTTCACTACTTTTAAGAGACAAGACAGTGTCTTACTGACCAATCACAGATGACTGAGTGATCACGTGACCAGTGTTCTTCAGAGTCTATTTTTCCTCTGTGATTTGAATGCAGAGAAGTTAAACAGTATACTTGCATGTGATTAGGATTTATTGACATTTCAGATGTTTCTGTTTCAATCTGTGTGCGAGATTATGAAATTAGTGAGATAGGGTTAATAGGAACAGGAAGCATAACTGAAATGCCTGTTGATAATGCCTTAAAATAAGTGTGTGCAAAAGTTGCTGTGGCTGAATGTGTAGTAAAGAAGAGGGATGAGGTAGCCTAGAAAAATAACCACCCCTCCCCTTCAACTTTCCCCTGTGGCTCCTGCCATAGGTCTGCTGTTTCACACTGGCTCCAGAAGATATACACATATAACATCATTATTTCTATTTATATTCAACTGGAGCTGAAATGGACTGATGAACTCAGGGTAAAGCATGGTCTAACACTGACCTCTGACCTTTGCAGAGACCTTTGGTTTCTTAAACCAGAGCAATCTAATGTTGTAGCAGAGTACAACTTGTTTGATATGCATGATAAGTTGATGCAGCACAAGCCAGAAATGAGTTTTACTAAAGAGCAAAGCCAGGGATCACATTTGGGCATATGTTTTGGGGAAGTGAAACTGTCAGAAGATTTCGATTTAACACAACACATTGTGATATCTATTATTGGAGACGACTGCACGGAAAATATCTCTTGGAGCAATCCTTACATAAACTCTTCTTTAACTGAAGGTATGTCAACTGCTATTTTAAACTTTCTCAGAAATGCTGTTTGTTTCAAAGTATCCTGTAGGACAATGCTTGCTTTAAGTGTGAAATTCTGTAACCTGAGGCTGCAGACTTCAGGTCTTCCTGTGTTTAAACCTTACTAGGACTTATGTTTCCATTGATGGAAACTTACACAGTGCAGGTCACACCACCTTCACCACAGGAACAAAAAGTAAACAGATCAGTTACAGATCAAAAGGTGCAATGTGTCTTGTAGAAGGAGGCACTAATAGATCTTAGGGGCTTCTCATGAGCCTGCTCAGTCTATATCTGTATCTAGAGTTACCATAGGTGTGGAAATATTTGTCAGTGTTATTGTGAAACTCATTCATATGCTGCAAACAAAAATGGTTTATTTTATTATGAGTAATGATAAAAATTACAACATTTTTTATTTAGAGTGCTTTTATACATACTTAAGACAGAGTTAAAAAAATAGAAAAGCTATATCTGATAAGCACATATAACATATGGACATATAAGACATATAAGAATCATGATTCCAGGTTTATGTTTTGTATGCAGTTCTGAAAAGGTAGGTATTTAATGATGATTTTAATTTGGATAGATCAGTACAGTCACTGGTGTGTTTAGGGAGGGACTTCCAGAGAGAGAGGGGGCAGCAATGGAGATGACTCTGTCACCCCATTTTCTTTCAACATTTACTCTTATTTTTACATTCAGTCACGTAAAAAGTCTTTTTCTGGCTGAAATTCACTGTTTTATATTCTTTACAGTGGAGTACATGCAGACAGCATCCTCATCCTCTCGGCGACGCTGTCCGTTCTTTTTCTTCAGATTCAGAGCAGCATAGTGGAGGTTATCTGTATCTTGGTTCTGTCAACACAACAATTATGTGTAAAATATATTACTAGAAGAAAGAAATATGTATAACAGCCGTCATTTAAATCTCATATTTGTTTGACTTACCACGGTGCCAGCGGCTTCAGAACTTGTCAGATGAGAAACAGTTCCTACAAATTAAAAGAAAATCTGTAATTGAACAAAGCTGAGTCAATAAAGTAAAGATACTTCTACTACTTCTGAAAGTCGTACCTCTGCAGACAGAGCACAGCTTTTTTACCAACTTGTATATATTGAAAGCCAAGACAAGCACCACGATAATGGAAACAGCCAATGCCACACTTAAGCAGGGGACGAGGAGAAGGGACCCTGGAGTAGAACTGTCTAACATGGAGTTAAGAGAGCAGATGCATTACAACACTTTTACTGTATGTATTTATTTTTGTGGATACACAAAGTTGGTTTGGGTATATGCAATAAAAGCTATGACCACTTACCTAAGATCTCCACTCTGGTTCCATCTCCAAAAACAACCTCCCCACAGGAGGCCAGAGCACAGTAGTACATCCCAGCATCAGAGGAGTTTACCAACTGTATTTCAAGGTTAAAAGTACAATTTTGCCCATGAGGCTTTTCATTAGATTGACTTGTACACTGTCCCGCACTGGGATATATGATTGCAGGCTCAGATGAATCATGTCTGATCCAGTAGAAGCTCTGCTCCCCAACACACACTGATTTAGTATTTGCAGTACAGCTCAAATTCATTGAGTCTCCCAGCTGGAGTAGCTTCACCTCTGGCTGCCAGACGACAGTTTGGATTTTAGACAGTGACGTTTTGACGTGCAAGAAAACTCCTTGTCCAAATTCGATTGCACTGACCTCTAAAATTCCACAGAAATATGTTGCTGAATCTGACTGGTGAAGGTCTTTGATTGTGAGATCGTTACTGCCTTGCTCAGTGTGTGCAGAGACTTGAAACCTTTCTTTGAATGTAGGGTAGATGTCTCTTTTTGCAGCATTTTATTTGATATGATGTTGGGTTTGCCTCCCAACCTTTGCTGGTACCAAGAAAGGAAAGTTACAGCATCAGTATTAGAAGTACACTTCAAAGTCACTGTGTTCCCAACTTCAGCTACAATGAGTCCACTGTCCTGAATTATACCTGACTTGTAAACGTCAGTTGACACCTGACCTGTATAGAAATGCATAGAAATGATATTATTTATACTTTTCAATCATTCATTCAACATTATATTCATGCACAACTGGAAAGTGAAAAAAGTGTGAAATACTCACAGATTTCAGTGAGAAACAGCAGAAGAATGCAAAGTGGTATCATCTCTGAGCTGTGCAGTCTGTATGCTGTGTGTTGACGATTGCATTCGACTCTTATAGGAGACGGAGGCTGTTTGTGATTGGCTAGGCTGGCTTGCATGGTGCAGAGACAGACTAGCGGTGAAGTAGTGTCATTGGGGTGATTGTCTGAGACTTTTGGGTTAAACTGTTGTTATTGGTGCATACTTTAGTTTAGTAGGTGTGAAATTTCTGTGTGTTATAAGAGGGAAATTCTACACCTCTTGAATGGAGGTGTAGAAGATGCTCTCCACATCCATCACTATGATCATAGCCATCATCATCTTCCATTTAGACGAAATCACACATCATTGTCACAGAGATACTGTTATTTTACTTTTTGGTGTTTTGTAATAATGGTAGATCACTTTAATGCATTGCTGCCCATTAATATTATTGATTTCCCATTTTATTCATTAGCCAAGTACAGTAACATGCAGTACACCAATCATACCTGGTATGATTAGTGTTCTGCGGATTAGTGTAAGCATACCTGGATGGTCATACAGAATTGAATGTGGAATGCTGGATTCTTCACACACACAATGGTCACCATATGTACATAGTGGAGAGGAGGGAATATCAACATATTTTTAAACTTTGGTGATATTTGTTTGTTTGTTTGTTTGTTGTTTTTCAAAATCCCCATGTGGCTTGACTCAGGAAGCACATAAAGGGAAGAAAAACATTTGTTTTTTTCAAGTAAAGTTAGCAAAGGAGCTGGTAGTTTAGGAACTGAATGATTACATGTTGTGGTTGCACAACATGCAAATGTACACCAACCAGTGTTTGATTCATGACAACACCAGCCTGTAGAAATACCAGCACTTCACCACTTTACATTAGAGACAGAACATATTTCTATGTAGCATTGGCTGTCTTTATTTCCTGGATCTGGCTGTGGTTATCATAAAGTCAGTGAAACTGCCCAAGACCAAATATATATATGTGTGTGTGTGTGTGTGTGTGTGTGTGTGTGTGTGTGTGTGTGAACCTGTGAAAGTCTGGCCTGTAGAGAATGAACCCCACCCTCACCAAAGTCTGACGGGCTTAGCTCCGCCCCCCCCCATGATCCTCAGAGGATGGGTGGTATGAGCAGCATAGATGCTGATGTAGGATGGATAATTTTTATTTTTATTTTTTTTCTTAATTTTCACTTTTAATACCATTTCCTAAAGCAGTGTTTTCTGACAAACACCCATTTGCATGTATTGGTTAGCTCAAAACATGCACAAGTGCTTCTTAGATAAAATAAATTTAGGTGCTGTCCTTTTAACATTTGCAGGCTACAGTAAGTTGATTGTAAGATATGGTTACATATCTTACTGAGTGTAGTGAGGTATTTACATTTCTTCTCATGCTTTGAATATAATTTAGCCTTGGCTAAACACTGTTGCATGAGCTGACACTAGCACTGACAGCTCATGCAGCAGATGCATGCGACTGCATGTGACTAAGATCTGTTTTTTTGAAGTTTGTGGTCTATAAAAAATGGTGGTGAGCACTGAACCGTTGTTGACTCAGTGGAGACGGTGCTTGACTTGACCAACTCTTTTCACACTTAAACCCATGTTTCCTGTGTCGTGCAGGGCGACGGCCTGATGTTCACTGTTTCTCAAGCAACACAAAGGTGAAATGGAAAATAGATTCTCCCATTCTCATCTATGTGGCAACATTAAAAAGAGGAAGTATTGCTGTATGTTGAAAGCTTTAAAACAAGGAGGGCACAACATGATATAAATACATTAGATTCATGCATTGAGACTATTATAATATGGTAGAGCACACTGATCTGCACTGTCAGACAATACTGTCATGATTGTATGCTGCACTTCCCTGAAGCACGTAGGCGTAGGATCCATTTTTGCTCCGATCATCTGAAGGTCAGCTAAACCCACACTGCACTTTTCTCCCTTCCAAACACACTACAAATATGAATAGGGTACATTTCGTCATGCATTGTCTCTAAACAAGTGCACCCCAGGTCTTTAACTGATCAACCCAGCGCCCCCTTTCCCCTGACCAACACCGAGCTGCTGCAAACGAAACGGCAGCCATGACACATATAGAAAGCTGTCATTCTGCGGTTTGTACTGTCTGAAAAAAATAAATGAAATGACTTATGACTTATTAAATGACTTACTAATGAGTGACCTTATCCAACTTTATTTCTTCTTTTTTTTTACTTAATGCCTTTATTTACAAACTACATTTTTAATCTACAGTTTTGATCAGTTTTCCGGAAACTGAACCACGAAGCTTTATCAGGCTTTACACAGAGAGAACAGCAGCTGTGGGTTTTTGTACCCTTTCAATCTAATCTCACTTCCACAAGTTATATCCTCCATACACACAAGATAGTAGTTTTGTACTAAAATGTAGATGGAAAAAACAATCCAAGCAGTATCAGTGTGATTCTTTATCTATTTTCTGTGGGAGATGTTGTTTCTCATAGCTGCTTTAAATAGGTCAGAGACACCGTGTGAGCTCTCTACCAGACCACTACCACAGTGTTGTTTGTCCTGGTACAACATGTGGCATCTTTTTCCACTATATATTTAGGTCAGTTGGGGGTAGATGTGCCTCTTCTGTGCATGTGTGCAATAAAACACAAAGAGAAAATTATGTATGTAAACTATATCAAACTATGTAAGGTACTTATAAAAGTAAAGTCAGCATTGTCATGAAGCACCTCCTCTTTCCTCAATAAATTTTGTTGCTAAATTGAGTCTTGAATGTGGCGTGATGGCTTAGTTAGTGATGTGAAAAAAAATATTTGTTGTTTCTTTTTTTAAATGAAGTTGTAGGTGCTGTTAATAGACACAAGTGTAAAATCTACACAGGTGGAAATAACAAGTGAAAAAACGACTGCTTGATATCGCAAAGGTGCTGGAACAAACAAACAGCATCATAAATGCAAACCACATAGACATCCTGCCAGAGTGAGGGAGAGGGGAAAGAAACGAACAAGGGTGAGGGGGTGGGGATGACAAAACCACATCTCACGTCAAGGCTCAATTTGACGTGACAGGGTTTGACCAGAGCGGGAACTTAGAAGCAAGGGTTTGAGGGTACTCAAACTTAACTCAACTAAATTTCTAGAGAAGATATAGAAAAAAAGTACTTTGTGTCAAGTGATGTAAAGGCCAGCCTCACACACTGAGGTGCAACAACAACAACAACAAAAACATTTCATCTTTCGCTTTCTCTGAGTCAACTAGACTCAAAACAAAAAGACATGCTTTGAATGAAGATGAAATGTTACTGCCATGGTTCTGATGGTTTCCCAGAGGCTTTAACAAAGAGGATAGATGGGAGATTTTCATGTGACGAGACCACAACAATACCCGTAGACACAACATTGTGTGGGTGGGGGGCTGCAGCGCATAGTAACAAAACTCACTTCTGTCTTTGAAAAAAGAAAAAAAAACCTCAAATGCACGTCTTCATCTTTTCTCTCCTGTGGGTTTACTTTGAATAGCTTCATCTACGCTATATTTGATCTGTTGTGGTTGAGGAGGGATGGGTGTGTAATAGCAGATATGAAGTGCTCTACTGTCGCCTGCTGGTAAAGATGTGAACTGTAAAGGACATAGAAGATTTAAAGGCTGTGTCACCAGAATGAAGTTCAGTTTGCTCACCATGAAGAAAATATTTTCATAGTAATATAGTAAATATTTTTATTAGTACTTGTGTAAATAAAAATTTTTCTGCTAATTAAAATTATACCTAAATACACCAATGTATAGAGATCATTACAAATAGTACTTGGTGTCAATGTGCCTGATTTAAAATGTACACCAAAGGTTTTTACATTTCCCTTCTTTAAGAGGTAATAACGACACCAGTGGTTTTCTAAATACACTTCCTTTGCTATTTTAATTTTCAGAATTTACAGTTAACCATATACAGGATTATCAGACACATGAGAAACAGAAAAGTAGAGATGCTGATAATAGGTAAAGCTACAGGAGAAAGTGATAAGCATCAGCAGCAGTTTTGAATAAAAAGCAAGTCTCACTCCAGGTCCGCCATTCTCACTCCAGAATAAATCGTCTCCTCTTCCTCCGCAGTGTTCCTCTGTCTCCTGCTCTTGCTTTGCCTCTTTTTGAAGTCCAGAGCTACGTACTGCAGATCATTAGATTCCTCACTCTGTAGGAGGTAATAAAACAAACAAAAATAACTACACTAAATGATGGGCTGCATTTACATACAAAGCAAATTAATTCATAGTATCATAGTAACAGGACTTTGTTAAGCTAACCTGAGTGTCAGCTGCACTCTGAGCATGTGATCCTTTAAAATAAAACCAATAATTACATTTAAAAAAACAAACAAAAAAACATTCAAATATCCATATGTCATCAATGAGTAAAGCTCCACATAATTCCACATAATTTACCTTGAGACTGCAGATTTGTTCTCTTGGCCATTGTGCAGAGGACATATATTAGGATGATGTGTAACACAAGAGACGCAATCAGAGCTGCGACTATGCTCCACAGCAAGACAGGACCAGTGTCATTCTGTTTTACTGTGACAATAAAAAAAAAAAGTTGTAACCTGGATTCAGCAATCTGGAAAGAATGTGAAAAAACTTTTATTGCTCACCTCCAACATCCAGATTTGTTCCGTGCCCAAACATTATCTCTCCACAAAAAGCCACAGCACAGTAGTACATCCCAGCATCAGACAAGCTCACGTTTCTTTTTGATAAGCTGTAAAAGCAGCTCTGTACAGACGAGCCAGACACTTTGGCCTTCACGCACTGACTGCTGCTGCTATTGTATGTGTGGATGTACAGGATTCCCAGCAGGGACTCTCCTGTTTTCTTTTTGAACCAATAAACACTGTGTTCTCTGTCACTGGTTCCAGCGTGCACAGTGCAGTTCAGAGTCACGGAGCCTCCAAGCTCCACAGAGTTGGACACCGGCTGCTGGAGGAAAGTCCTGCAGCTGGACTCTGGAGACAAAAGAAAGAAAATGCTAGAAAGGCCAAAATTAAATACACAACAAATAACAAATATATTTTAATCTTAAATTTACTTTTTAAAACCAAAAATGTTCCACTGTCAAAGTGAGTAACTGTAGGAGTTGTTTGTCCACAGAAGTACATGGCTGAATCTGACTCCTGGACATCAGAAATGTTGAGATGGTAGAATCCTGCTCCAGTGAAAGATGAAAATCGCTTGTTGTCTTTAAACTTGTCGTAGAAGCTGTTAGATTTTTGTGAATGTTTGTAGAATGAGGATATGATTTGAGGAAGCCCGCCTGCAACCTGCCTGTACCAACTCAGATATTTTACACTGGAGGAATAGAAACACGGCAAAGTCACATTGTCTCCGAGGTTAGCGTGGAGCAGAGCACCATCTGAAAGCAAAAAACAAAGACAAAAATCTTGTCAAAGGTTTTAAAATCACAATCATGAGGTTCAGTTGCAGCAAGTTTGAGCATAGAAAACATGACAGCATTCAGTTACTTACAGGCTCCGAAGATGTGAAACAAGAGCACACAAAGTCTGTACATTCTTCGCTCTTTGGTGTTCTCCGAGTGATGTGATTTCAGTAAAGGGGTCAAAGATAAAAGCCACACCTTCAGCGGAAAAGGTTTTCATACAAAAGGAAATGTGAAGCTCTGATTTGGCACTATTATATTGAGTTAGTTCATTTGACATATTTATTGTTGAGGTGGAAACATTTCAAAGGGTGTATTTCTTAAAGTCCTAACCCACAAAACTGACTGATGTTTGTCTAACAGTTGTTAGAACTTTCCATTGATACAAATGGGTTTTTCTAGAACACCCTCACCCATTTTGATTTGACCCTTGTCACAATTTGTGTGGTTTGGACGTTGTTTTCAGATGTACCTTAAAAAGTGCAAAGGGCTGTGTTTTGTTGCGTTGACATAACTGGGGGGATCTGAGGTTCTCAGCTCTGCAACATGTTTAGTGGGTCACATATCTGATGTCACTTTGTGGCAAATAACTAGTGACGCTTTTTTGTCTTTTCTTAGGCGAGGAATTTCTAAAAACCTTTCAACAACAAAGAATTTAAAATATCTTAATGTGAGACAGCTTGTAAGAAACCCCAAAAAGAAGAAGAAAGATTTACAAAAAGACTAAATAGAATAAACTGCCTCCTGATTTTAGGCCTCTGCCAACTTTCCTGTGTTTTGTGTGGTTACAGTAACTACAGTGACCACTAAATTACAATTTTTTTCTCCTTGAGTCGAGGTGATTCTCTGGATGTGTTATTGATGTATCACATTTATAATACAGTAGGTCACTGAGGCCTTGATTTTTGATCAACCTAGGCCATGTGTTGGTGGTATGACTGTTCTAGCACACACCTCTATCTGTTTATCTATACTGAGTAACAGATTTCAGGAGCCTAGGGTTCAAAACATTTAGACCGCTGCTTCTTTATTTTATTTTCATGGAGTTATATGAGAAAGACTGTAGTCAGCTACATGTGGCCATATTAGTGTCACTCACCCTGAATATTACATCACTACTCATAACATTTTAATGAATTATATCAGTTTTTGACATATTTACGTTCTTATGTTATATGTAACTATATGCACATTATATTATCATATATATTAATAATATTACAAACACTACAAATACTAATAATAAGAACACTAATGTTGGGTGACTCTCACCTGTGCGATTGTTGTCACATGATTTTCATTGTATTGCTGCCGTTGTGTGGGTCGTGGGTGGTTTAGGCTGTTCATCAACATCATTGGAGGTAGGAGAGTTAACCTGCTCCCATCCCTGGTTTTTTCTATAGGCACGTTTTTGGGTGGTTTTTACTCGACGTTAATGATGAAGGGGAAAATATTTTTCATGTGGATTTCACCCAACATTAGTGTTTGTGTATTAAATCAAAGGAAACAATGTTCAGGCCCACCCCCATATCGTGCACAGCCATCATCCTGTCACAGGCTTGTAGACTCTGGCGTGCCAACAAGTGAGTAAAACATGTCAATAATTTATTTAAACACTAAGTTATCTAGCTAGCTACCAGTGAAGTTGGAGGCTAGGTTTATTGCATCTCTGTTACCTCCAGCTAAACTCCACAGACAGCACTGTGATTCTAGTCGTGTTCAGTGCAAGTTAGGTAGAGAAGGTCTTCTAATAACAAAAAGGTCACCAATTCAATTCCAGACTCCACACATATCCAAGATACTGAACCCCAGTTGGTGTAAATGTATGCAGATGAGAGCATGGATCAATTAATGTGGCCACAAACACTGAAGAAGTTGCTTTATAGATGCAGTTTATTTATCATATGGAACTATATCATTTCTATCCCTCACAGCAAACTCATCATTGCATCAGTGCAACTAAGTTTTGTTGTTATTAATCTATTGTCAAAATTGCCACATCCTCAATGTGGTTAGTTTATCTGATGATAGAGTAGGTGTTAAATGATAAGGTGTGATGAATATGGTAAAGCGTATCTGTTATTTTCCTGTTATTGTATGGTTTCATCTCTATTGTGATACGTGTTCTCTATTGTAATTGATATCCGGTAATGCTTACTGATAATGGTATCTTCATAAAAGCTCTATAAATTCCAGTTGTCAGTGAGAATGTGACAAATTTCTATAGAATTAACAGAAACTTTATTTATAGGCCAGAGAGGTCAGCCATATCTGGATGGTTTTACTATAAATGAGCATGTTCGTCAATTACTGAGAAAACCTTGAGTTCCTTTTGAGGCTTTACTTGTAACTTCCTCTTTCTTACTTCTACAACCACAAGACTAAAACTCAGTATCACACCATGACATGACAGAACATGACAGAGAACTCATCAGTCAGACATACAGGTTGGTAGCTTTCTTTACATATTTGTATGAGGGAGTTTAAAGGAAAAAGGTCAGATGACATTTGTTTGAATTAAATTCAATTGAATGGGTTGAGCTGATACATCTTCAAGATGAGATGAAAAACAAGTGATTTATTGTCTAAAACATCAAAAGCCATTATCCGTGGGGTTTCTTACTCATTGACTTAAATCAGCATGTAGTGTAGTGTTAGACACTTACAAAAGTAAGCTTAGGGAGAACTGCTAAGAGGATGTGACTGCTGTGAAAGATGACACTAGAGAATAGTGTGTGAGAAAAGCAGATAGGCTATGAAAAACAATTGTAAATACAGTTTGCCTGCAAGTGAAAACCAGTTTGTCAACAGCTTAGTGTCCTAAGAGGAAACATTTCTGCAGCTGCATAGTAGTTAATTTTACAGATTTATGTTGTACGTATATGACACAATGATAAAATGTGGGAAAACAAGGGGTAGAAATAGTTAATAGACGTAGTTTGGTTTGATGAGGTGGTTGTTATGACTGATCAGATCAACTAATTTTACGTGATGCATAGTTGGCAAGCCTAATAAGTTGATGTTTTGGATACATTCTTTCTTTTTTTATTTAGAAAATGAAAATATGTAAATGCAAATGATGGGCAGATCATTTGCATGAAGAAGCCAGTGCCAACACGCCCACATTCCTCTCACCTCAACTGAATGTCTTAGTTAGCAGTTTGCAACAGTAACAGTTTGTGAGAAAAAAAACAGCTTTTGCACAATTAGAATAAGTACAAGCTGTGGGTGGCAAAGCACGCCTCTTTTTCTATCACTTCTATAGCTATAACTGTACATTGCCTTTTTAATATTACCTGCTTTATCTCTTTTACAGATCTAAGCAGTGTGAAGTAAACACCCAAGATTAAAGACGACTCCCATCCAGGATGGAGAACCTCACTTGTCCTTTCAACAAAATATCGCTCAGCGACATTAACCCATCCAATCACACAGAGACCCCAAGTTCTTTGAATTATTTTACCATTTCCCTCCATGGCTTGTTCTCTTCGATTGGCATCATAGAAAACCTCCTCATCATAGGAGTAGTGGGCTTCAGTGTCCGCCGCTCTGTCATCAGTGTCTGGATTCTGAACCTTGCGGCCTCTGACCTGCTGGCCACCTCCTCTCTGCCTTTCTTTACCCTCTACATGGCTCGAGGCAACACCTGGACACTGGGCACGACTTTCTGCCGCGTCCATTCCTCCATCTTCTTTCTCAACATGTTTGTTAGCGGCTTCCTGCTGGCAGCTATCTCCTTGGACCGCTGCCTGATGGTGCTGAAACCTGTTTGGGCTCAGAACAACAGGAGCATCACACAAGTGGCGAGGGTGTGTGGAGGACTTTGGGCCTTAGCTGTGATCTGTACCATCCCCTTCTACATATTTCGTGACACCCTTCCCCTCCCCAGCGGAAAGGTTCTCTGCTACTACAATTATGCCCGAAACCCTCCAAAGGAGATCTCTAACCTGAGAGCTTTATGTAAGCAACGTAAAGTGGCCCTGGCTTTCATGAAGTTTTTCCTATCCTTCCTGATCCCTCTGCTAACCATCATCATCAGCTACGTTGCCGTGAATAACAAATTGGCACGCAGAAAACATAAACGGTCCTTCCGTTTTGTTCGGCTTGTGGTGGCAGTGGTGGTGACCTTTGTACTCTGCTGGGCTCCATACCATATCTTTATACTTGTGGAAGTGACATCGTCCAGTGGGCATTATGCACAAATCATTGCAAAAAAAGCCCTGCCAGTTGCAGCAACCATTGGCTTCCTCAACAGTGTTCTAAACCCCGTTCTGTATGTGTTCAGCTGCCCTGACCTGTGTAAGAAGATCAGACATTCCCTGGGTGCGGTGATGGAGAGCGTTCTGGCTGAGGATCTGGCTGAGCTGTCCCGGCGCCGTAGTACCGCTCGTGGCTCCATCAGCACCACAGAGTTTGTGATGAAGCAAAAGCATGACACTGCAGCAGAGTGTCTGAAAACAGAGGAGCAAGAGTTGGATGAAATCAAATGATTAGAACTATGTGTTTTTTTAATAGTGAACGGGCAGCTACAGTTACAACACCCTCCATGTTGCCTGATCTGTGCCAGTTTTATTTCATGTTTAGCCATCAAACAGCAAAGTTTGTATCATTTTCTGTCCTTGGCAGGGTTTTGATTTGAAATATAGGAAAGAAGTATTAAGCTGAAGGAAGGGGTGGTGTCAGTGTGAAAATTAAGCTACTTTATACTGAGCCAATGATGCCGCTACGTATGATTATTAGCGCTGGCCATGTCTTCATTATTAAATATTGCCTTTCATTTTTGAATTTATGAATTCCTCGTTGTTGTGTTTGGCTCTTTAAGTGATAATCACTGTAGCAAAATATTGTCAGATTACTATGAGCATCAAGTGAAGATTATGAATATGACGATTATGAAGTGGACGATTATGGCGCTGGCCATGTCTTCATTATTAAATATTGCCTTTCATTTTTGAATTTATGAATTCCTCGTTGTTGTGTTTGGCTCTTTAAGTGATAATCACTGTAGCAAAATATTGTCAGATTACTATGAGCATCAAGTGAAGATTATGAATATGACGATTATGAATTACTCACACTGTTATCGCTTTAAAAACACCTGTCCTGTTTTCTTTACTGAGTGCAAATACATTATTCCTTCTTCCTCTTGTTTGTCTGTATGGTTCCTCACACATTATCAGCAGCTGTGACAGCTTACATTCCCATTACATCACTCTGCTGTGTGTATGCATAAGGGAAAAAAAGAGGTGTTATACATGTCATTTTGCATATATGCTTCAGTATTCATCATTGTACTCTTGTAGTACTTGCCTGCAGTGTCTATTCTTATAATACGGTCATTTCTGAGCAGAAATAAACAAATAGAGAAACCTTGTGGTATAGTATTGTCACACCTCCTTTGCAGCTGTTGCAACACAGTCATGCTTGTTTCCGTTGCAAGTCACACCATTTGCTATTCCAGTAAATGACAGCACACAGGTGTTAAAACATGACTATTTAATTAGAATGTTATGTAAACATATAGATAATTTTCACAACTGTCGTGCTTAAAAACAATAACAACAAATATTGAAACAATTTCCAAATTGTATTTGTAAGTCATGTGCCTCGTCATTTTCCATCATTCGTGTTGTTATTGTGAGCAGCAGTTCAAGTCTTTGCACTTTGATATTTTTGTGCTGCACACACATGTTTCTGTTTTTATCAGCTTCTGGTTCACTATATAGATGAAGAGAAATTAAAACTGAAAATGTTGTTGACAGAATTCTGTAGATGACAAGGTGAGAGCACTCAGAAACAAAGTATTGAATTCACCAAACATAAGCAGTACACATGCATCTCCACTGGGTGGTGCAATTGCTTTGACTCAATTGCAAAAGTCAAATCAGTGGTAAAGGATTATGTCTGGTTTCACTTCCTCCTTGGGTATCTAAAGGAGCTCTGGTACTGAAAGTCATAATTTTGCGGGTATTTTGTCCCCGTCCCAAACAGGGCAGGGACCTTTGTAGTTCTAGCCGAGCATCTGAGCACAGGAAGATGTAGAAGAGGGGGTCCAGCAGGGTGTTGAGGCTGGTCAGACCATAGCAGAGGCGATAGATGAGGAAAATTGAACGCTCCAGTCCACACGGCTTGTCAGTGAGCAGCAGGGACACAAACCTGTACCCGCCCACAAGGTGGTAGGGCCCAAACACAACAATGAAATTGACAGTGATGACAATCAGGATGCCCACGATTTTGTGGCGCTCATGGTCTGACAAGGAAGGAGATCGTCGGAGTGTCACCCCAATGTGAGCTGAGGTGTAGCTGAGGAAGGAAGCAGAGGTGTAGATAAGAACACAGCCTGATAACCAAAATAAAGAGGGCAGCACATTGTTTCCTGGAAATGAACAATTGAGGTTTGTTAAAACTGCAGGATTCCATTTAGCTCAGTATCACAAGAATTTCACTGACCTGAATTAACTGCATGTTTCCATTTTTGACCATATTTTTAATTTATGGTAAGATTTTGCTATACAAATACCTAACATTGAAAATTTGGCTGCCTTAACTTTGAAATACATATACAGTGGAAGGAGGTTAACTCACCCTAGTATGGTACATGGCAGCAGAAAGCCAAGGACCACGGTGGTGATCTTGAAGTGAGCATATCTCGGGCTGACTGGGTACTGCTCCAGACACAGCAGTCTGTCAGAGTCAAATACCGACGGCAGCAACCCACTAAGACAGAACAGGAACGTGAGGGTCCAGACCACCACACCTGACATTGCTGCCACTCTGACAGACCGCACCCTGCGGCTGCTCAGCGGGTAAACGATGGCCAGGCAGCGATCCAGCGCTATCAGGCAAAGGAACATGACGCTGGCATATACGTTCACGTAAAACACGTAGCCAACCAGCTCACAGGTTAGCTGGCCGTAAGGCCACCGATGTGAACCCTGCAGGTAAAGGATCCACAGTGGCATGGTGAGCAGCTGGAGCAGATCTGACAGCAGCAGGTTGAGGATGTAGACCAGCTGGCAGCCTCCGCCACCTGAGCGACCCAGCTGGTACAGCCCCCACAGAGACAGCAGGTTGCTGGGGAGGCCCAAAGAGAAGATCAGGCCATAGATACAGGTCAGGCCAAATGTGTCTGTGTTCAGGGGGAGGTTGCAGCTGTCATTGGACATGTCTCTGTTTGTCACACACCTGACATGAGAAACTAGAGGAGACCTCGCGCAGCTGTAGACTGACACTTGCAGGATGACGAGTTGAAGCAGTAACAGCCATTCATTCACTCAAAGCAGAAGAAAAGTCAAAAAGTATTTTTCGGTTTGACAGCTTTCTCCTGTGGAGCAGGTCAGGGTCAAATTTTGTGCTGTCAGACAACCAGTCCTCAAAGTATCCAGGATCCATCAGGCGAAAAATCGACCTGCAAAGCAGATTGCATGGACCATTTACTAAACAGGTGCATGAAGTTTTAAACCATAAATTGTAACACAAACCAAGACAAAGTATTACTTACCTTTCTACACTGTGAGACCGATAAGCTTGCTGCCTGCTCTGCAGCTCAGTGACCTGTGCTCAAAAAATGCTGGGAACATGGTGTCTTGACCAAGCCTCGTCTATTCTGTAATCGTTTCCTCCACAGGAAACCCACTTCTTCTGCTTTAAAGGCAACATCCTGAAGCAGGAGAACGCCTTTCTGCCCCAGAACAAAAACATACTCTCTCTTTCTCCGTGTTTCCCTCTCTCTAACTCCAGTAGTAGACAGGAAGATTGAAATGGACAGGGGCTGTGAGGGGAGGAACTAATGTAGGGCGTCCACTAATGTCCTTTAGATTGCTGGTTGCTGGCTACAAGCCATCAAACACATTAAACCTTCTGATATATGTTGTCTTTAATTGTGGTTATCAACACATTTGAATATTGTTTCTAATATGGAAGTGTGCAGGAATTTCATTTAGCAGCTTTAGATGTGCTTTATGTCTAAACAAAGAGTCAGTTCAAAAGTATGTCCGTCCCACAGTGTATGTTGGTATTCCTGCCAAACACTGGTTGAATTAATACAGTCCACAGACAGTGAGCATGTTGAATTTGCCCATGATAAATTTTCTCAGGCATCACAGGGGGAGAGAAAATCGTAACACAATTGAAATTGTGTGGCTAAAGAATGGGTATGTTGAGACAATGGAGGTTAGGCTGTATTTTTACCACACACTTTCTAAGGGAGGAGGGTCGAATCACTCACTTTGTTTCCTTCAAATGTCACCAATCTCTGATTTATGGAATAACCCACTAATAAACTCTCCTGAGGCATTACTGCCACCCTATACTCTGCACTTTTTCATGGAGCAACACATGCAACACATCAACTGTACATTGCAGAGACAGAGGGGTAAGTGTCCTGTGGAGAAGAGACAGGCAGCATGATAAGTTGTTCCTGCTTCTGGCCGGCTGCATGTGCCAGAAAGTCTACTGTTCCCTACTGTACTTAACCATGAAAGACAGAGTTTCACAAGCCTATATTCACTTCATCAGCCTGATACAACCACAATAGGAACTGGAGAATTATGCAAAATGCATTTCAACTAAGAAGCTGCAATCTTATTGACACACTTTTATTTCACAGCTGGAGGATGGCCCTTTGTTCGCATGCTTGGTGCATGCAAAGAGAGAAAAGGCTAAGCTAATGAAGCTGTCAGAATGCTGAAGAGCTACGTTAAACTGCAATAATAAATGCAATATTGATTTTAACATATTTCTTTCTTATAGTATCTACTGCATGAGAAAAAGATGTGAAAACTTTGGGCGAATACTGAAGCTCACTCACATCTGGCGTTACAATCACTTTAGCATCATGCTAATGCTACATCTGTAATGTAAACTACACTATGCTTTTTCCATATCATCTCATCATAAAAACAATTTTGATTATCACAAATGATGTTTTCTCCTCAAAGTGTGTGAGCTCCTCTATTTAGCAGTTATAAATTTAGGAAAATTTTGCAGTTATAAAAAACAGTGTATCTATTTGTGTTTAAAGTCACATTATAGGTTAGATTATCGATAGGTAATTAATATTATTATAAATTAATATTATGTTAATATTATCTTGTCTAGCATATCTTGTCTATATGCGGAGCGGAGCGTTCGCTGTTCGCTGATCGATAGGGGGATTGTTTGTTTATTTGTTTTGTCAGAATAAACAGAGGTCGTCTCCAATGACAAGTCTGGGTCCCAACTTCTTACACAACGCAGAATCTGACCAGTTATACCGCATATAGCATTATATGCATTTATCAGCATTTTGTAAATAAAAAAAGAAAAGTAAAAAAGGAAAAAGAAAGAGAGGCAGAAGAAGTGCATGGGACTATCCATAAGACAGATGACTGTCACCATGTGTGTCTCTCTGTTTCAGTGAGATCCTTGATTGGCTAATATGATTATTTAGATTAAATGATATAAGGATATGCTTAGCTGCTATTTCATTTCAGTCTCACTTAATATTTTCCGCAAAAACTGAAATACAACTATGGGAGCTGGCTGAGAAAAGTATTGTTTTGAGTATGACTATAAGAGGTGTAAGTGAAAGTTTTACTCCCATAAGACTCCCTGGGTTTGAACTGTACTATATACTACATTTACACTTTAAGATCTTAATTTATGTGGAAAAAAGAAACGTTTAAAGCCAATAGGGGATTTTCAAATCAATTAATCTGCTTTTATCTTCCTCTTGAAACTACAGCAGCAGAGAATCCTACAGATTAAGACTGAAAACCAGACAAAGACTACAATGAGGGTTGTGATTAAAACAGCGACATCCAGGCAGAAGTATGAGTACCAAGGCAAACTAAATCCTGCTGACTGCAAATGTGCTGCTCCTTTGTTCCTAGTGACATACTCAATCCAAAAAATGGCAGTGTCCAGAGGAGACATTGGCCGGTCGTGGTGCAGCTGGGAGAGGTGCTGAATTTTGTTTTGATATGAAGGATTCTCCAGGATGTCTTTTACAGCCTCAAGGAAGTTTTCTTTGGTTATTGATGTGACCTCCACCACACGAGCTGCCCCACGCACCTTCAGCCGGAGAAGGTTATCAAACTGATCAAAGAGGAGCGGCAGGCCCACAACAGGAACGCCATGGTAAATGGCCTCATAAAGTCCATTGGTGCCTCCATGGGCCACAAAGGCACGAGTCTTGGGGTGTCCCAGGAGATCATTCTGTGGCAGCCACTCCACCAGCAGGGTGTTGTTTCCCAGGGATGAAGGTTTTTCACCCACAAACCTCCACACCACTTTCTGAGGCAGCTGAGCAAAAGCAGCAGCAATGGCCTCTGTGACATCATGAGGTAGGGCTGATACCAGGGTCCCCAGAGACATCACCACCACCCCATGCTCTCCAGAGCTCTGCATGAAAGCTTCCAGCTCAGCAGATAGTGGTCCGGCCTTTTTACATTGGAATCCCCCTATATAGACCACATTGGGCATAGTGGGTCGAGGGAACTCAAAGACAAAATCTGCCCTAAACAGCCAGATATCTGCTGCGTGCTCCAGAGACAACAAGTCAGTTCCAGGAGGAAAGTGACGCTGGAATAGATCTGAGTAGGCAGGGTTAATGATGAAGTGATGTTCAACAACATTGTAGAGATAATGCAACATATTCTTGGTCCTTTCCAGAAAATCCATCTGATCATGAAGTTCACTTCCTGACACAGGAATATAGGATACAGGAGATGGAGCTATGGTGAGATGGCCCTCTCCATTAGTAGCCCAGCGCACATTGAAAACCATGGGCAGCTTGAGGTAACTACCAAGAAGGACTCCCATAGGAATACCAGGATCTGTTAACATTAAATCAAACTTGGCATCCTGTAGTTTCTTCATAAAAACAGTGTCATCTAACATTATAGTAGCTGCTCTGGCAACAATCCCATGGCCTTGACCCAACATGGATGTTAGCAAATACTGTTGACAGAAGGTTTGTATAAAATTCGGTAACTTTCGGCAGTCCATAACGTCTCGTAACATTTTGTTGTAAAAGTTGATGTCTGTCTCATCTTGCAGCATGCTCACATTAATAGCTGTATAGATGGGAGATTCACTGGGAATGTACCAGCTGTGAGGGGAGCGCAACACAGTGATGTTGTGGTCTCTGGAGTGCAGCTCTCGGAGGATCACCTCCATGTTGATCCAGTGGCTGCCATCAACAGGCACAACCAAAATCCTGCTGCTTCCGCAACAAGTGGGTTTGAGCAACAGGAGGCAGAGTCCTGTCAGGAATAAGGGCAATGTATTGGGCATGTCCTGGGAGAAACAATAGGTATCAAATAATTAGATGTGTAAAACAAGCTCATAATGCAAGAAGGGATTTTTTTTCATTTATCCAAACTTGAATACAATAAATGGAAAATACAAACAAAAATGAAGAACTGCCTGAGGAAAGACAAAGGTCAAAACTTTTGTGAACATGTAAGGGACATAACATACAAAAGGCAAGTGACTTCTAGTGGGTTTTTAAGTCGAGTTTTTCTGATTCTTCCCTACTTCACATCAACATTTTAAGACTTCTCTACTGAGGAAGTACAATCATTAGAAGTATTTTCCAAGCCATTTGTTTTGTTTAGGGGGGGCTAGTTGTGAACAACTAGAAACGTTTTATCTTATTTATTTGATCAGTGTTTGATCAGTTTAATGCCTTACTTCGTTCTTGGTGTGTCAAGATCCAGAATTCAGGGCTTGAGCACGAGGTCCTGAGTGAGCTTGGATGTGAAGTGGTAACTGTGTTTCCCCACAACTCAACTTTTATGCACACAGGCACTTTACAGCCAGGTCAGAGTCCAGTGTGTGTGGATTGGATTCAACTTACAAAGGTCCAAAGTACTGTTATTTACAGCAAAGCTTACAGTGGTATACATTTTTATATTATATATGTGACATATCACTGGAATTAACTCAACACTTTTCATTTTTCTTAACTGTATTAAGTCATTTCAGTCATTTAACTTCTTAGGATTTGTACAAGATAAAGTTATCAGATGGATTAAAGTAAACTGTGAAAAGCTGATTGTGTGTCTCTTCAGTTTATCCACAGCTCAAGATTTCTGGTAATGTTTTATTCTCTTGACAGCAGTTTTCACTACTTGCAGATGCCAATGTGTGCACTGACGGGCAACTTTTCCGTGCTCATTCACAAGGTTGAGATGTTTATACATGCAGTAAATCCAGCTGAGACTGAGGAGGAAATGTCAGGGAGAACAGTTGAGGAAAAAATCCAAAAACCTAGACACGTTTAGGGAGTGTGAGACGGGAGTGGTAGGGAACGAGGGAAGGAGGAAGCAGCAAGGTCACACAGTGGAGGGAAAATAAAGCATGAGCATGGGTGATTACAATAACAGCACTAGTCACTGTTCAACAGCCATATCAGTGCACTGCACCCTTCCCCTACTCTCCTCTGCCTCTGAGGAGTTATATAAAACTAAGCCTGTGAACAAGAGTCAGTCTAGACATGAAGACATGACACCTGTGGTTTTGATGGCTCCAGTTGTTGAAATGTTGTATGTTTACAACATAGGGGCAAAAGTCTAGTTTCTAAGTATAGTAGTGTTAGTTACCTTTAAAAAATCCTCAAGGGATCAATCTTTGCTAAACATATCACAGCTACATACAGTGAGGAGTGTCAGTAACCTCCAGGTCTTAAGTGATTACATGATTAGTCACAAGTGTGCTCAGCGCAGGAACATCCAATAGGGCACAAAGATTTAATCCTTCATAACTACATCTCATAGATCACTCTGGGTTTTTTATGAATTATATAACCATCAATACAAATCTGCCTATCTGGGATAGTGAGGAAATCTGCTGCTGGCAAAGAACTTGCAGGTCAGAAAAAAAGTATATAAGTAAGTTCTGCAGAGAATATTGCAAAACTTACAGCAAAGCAGTAAGTGCAGCTGGGAAAAACTACTCTTGCCCTAAAATGATCCTCTGACTGAAACAGGCGATGTTTGCTCAGGCCTCCACAAAAGCCCAGCATCCTCTGGAAAAAACATCCAGAAGTCTGCCGGGCAGTGGCAGCAGCCAACAGAATGTGTAGCTATAATTAACATTAACATCAACAGCTAAAAAGCTCTGTTGCCTCCAAATCTCCTTAATCATAATTTTAGTAGTAAATACAGATTAAATCACAGCATGTTATATTACAGCATGTGTGTGTTAAGTTTTTCTGATAATGTAATGATTATAAAATCTGGATTGTAAATGTTTGTGTTAATAGAAATAGAAAAAACTGTAAACGACAATAGCTTTATTTAAATGCTGTATAATTCAATTCAATTTTATTTGTATGGCACCAAATCATAAAAACATTTATCTCAAGGTGTTTTTGTTATTTTTCCTTTTTACTTCATCAAGCACCTTTTAATGACTTTTCAAGCAGGCTTTAACCACGGACAGCAGTTTCTAGTAGTTTTTTCAGTAGTGTGCAGATTCTGAAAGCAAACTAATAAATAACAGATGGCAACTCCATCCCTGAATATGACAATGAGCCAACATCCACAGCAACAAGGATTATCCCATTACCCATTACCTGCCTGTATTGTGTTATACAATTTCATGACATTTTATAGCCCAATAGGTCAAAAGGTCTAAATGTTGAGGAAAACACTTCTGGACCATAATTAACATTAACATTTGGTCAGATGTTGAATTATGTTAAATTATTGATTGACGCTGAACTAGTTGGTGGAGACATACAACCAGATGATAATAATTCCTATTTCCATATAGCAGAAACAGTGGTCAGTTTAACAACTGAAAAAGTATCTTTCAATCACAGAAATGTTACTCTAGACTGTGCATACATGTTTGTCTTATCATTTTTGCCGACTGCTGCCAACTCTCCACAGGTTAGGACAGCTCTGCAGATCTTTCAATTCCTGGAGGAGATACAGTGACATTCCTGGATTGAGGACAGTTGATAAAGTCTAAAATTAGAACCAAAAATGCACCAGTATGATAAATCTGGGATAGTTATGACATATTTTGAGATTAGAGAGATTAAAGGTTTGGAAAAAATGAAAAAAAATATGGATAAACAGAATTGAAATAGTTACATGGCTGTGGAGGGCAGGACGCTCTATTGAAGAGATGAGATCACTGGCTGAGTGGTGATGACTCCAGGCTGCGCGCTCAGTGAATATTCTTGAAGACGCATGTATGCTGGCTGGTCGGTGAGAGTCTGGCTGCATCTCTCGATCTCTCTGGCTATCTTGTAGCACAAACACATATTGCAGAAAATTTTGCACATACAGTCAGTTGTTTTGTTCTCCTTCTTCAAGGGAAACAGAAAATAAGTAAATAATAATAATAATAAGTAAAACCTCAGGTTTTTCCTTTTTTCTAAACTCACCTGGATTCTATAGCGGTGGCGCACACTGGCGCTAATGGAAGTGGAAACAGATGGAGGACATGGTGGGACACACAACATGAGAGAGATTCCCAACATATCCAGCAGGGGGAGACAGAAACTCTCTTCAAACTCAAACATGGAGTTGCAGGCAAAGTGAGGGAAGCGGCTGGAGGCAGCGCAACCTAGTGCAAGATAAAAAGGCTCGGGCATATTTGACATTTCAGACAAATGAGACAATATTAATAACTTTTTATTTTCATTCTTTAATTTGCATGCACCAGTGGAAAGCAAACACACAACTGTAAGATGTTGCAGCAGAGATTTACATGTTTTCAGACATGTAAATGTCTGCAGCAGGTACAGACGCCACTTCCTCACTGATCAGACTGGACAACCAGTTGGAGTCTGAGGCTTACACTGCTGGTTGTTGATGGATATGTTTGTCGCCATGGCGATCAATCAAATAAGGAAGGCCTGTAAATGCAAACACGTATTACTATTTGTCTCATGGGACTCTTTGTGCATTCATTGCACATATTTCAAAGTTTGACCTCAAGCCCAAATATCTGAACAAAGCTCCCGAGAAGCTTGCCGGCACAAAACCTTTCCTTCCTTCAATTGTTTTGCGTCATGATATGGCTCATTTAAGTCCCCATCACAGGGTTCACACCATTTACTCACATAGCCGACTTGCTCTATCACTTTCTGACAGCTGTTTACTATTAATCAAAAGAAATAGCAGCAGGAATTTCACATGGTCTTGAAGTTAGTGTTAGTATAAACAGACTCGGAGAGCTATTGGGTGTAGCAAAAAAAAAAAAAAACTTCAAATACAGTCTCTGTGCTAGAATATTTTAAGTTAATAAACACTCACCTGGTGCTGGAGCTTCTTCGTGAACACTACTTTGGGAGCTAAAAGCTGGTATCCGATGCCTCCAGGCACGGCTTAACAGATTTGCATGTATAGTTTTGCATTTGGACAGTGCATACTTAGATTTACTGTGCTGACATTCAAACACACGTGACAGGATCAGTTTTATTACACTGTTCAAGAGGACTCATACACAATAGCCATGGAATTGTGAATGGATATGAAAAGTTTCAGTGATCAAAACAGAAGAAGTCATGTAAATGTAAATTGGTAAGTACAACCGGGGGTAAAAGCGAATAAATTATAACAACCAAATCAAGCAACTAATCATCCAAAGAGAAACATAAAAAGAACATGGGCAGTTCAAAGTACAAGAATAAATATATGCCCAAATAAAAAAAAATCTCAAGATAAAAATATAGTAACAATGTAGTATCATCAGAATCATCATTAGTACACCAGCATATATCTGAGACATTACCGCCACCTCATTAATATCTGTCAGTGTCACTGATGCTTATCTCTGTCCTCATGTCATTACAGTAAGTGACATTTATGACCCTCATGTGCTGATCTGTAATCAGCAGCTCTGCGACATTCCACTGAGCCTTCTCTTATTCCAAACACCATGAACAGTAGTCCTCAATGATGGTGGTAATGTGCAGTTTTACCAATGATGACTTGATGATAAAAAAGACAGTCTTTATTCTTATCGGACTGACATGTTGACGAAGGTAATGGGGTTTGATCTTGTTTTGATTTCTCTGGCGATTTGGCACCAGGTGCAGGGCCCGCAGAAGAAGGAGTACACACAGTCCTTGCAGATCGTACCCTGTGAGGATGGAGACACAGTCAGGGTATGGAAGGAGCAATGGAGCATGCACCACTACACCATTCACAGGGTAAAACTAATGCAGTCAGATGTTCAGCTTCATCGTCAACAAATTCCACACTTCCTGGTGTGACTGCTGCAAAAACAATACCACGACATGTTTTCCAAAATTTTGTATCCACTTCTACATACTTAAATTTAGAAACTCAGTGTTATTCCAATGTTATTTAAATATTCACTTTTTGTGAGCATTTTTTTTTTTCATTAAAAAGAATAGAGGAGCTATTGAATTTGGGGTGCACCTGTGATGTCTCTAACTGTTCAGCTGTTTTTCTTTTCTACATATTTTTAACTTTAGCTTTTATAGCTGGCACATCTTTCACTTCTCATAAACAGTTTATATGTGGAATTGTGAATTAAGAAATGTGTGGCTTTTTGTACAGCGTGCCGACCAAATCCATGGGACTGTCATTGATCAGCAAGACACAATACCAGCAATGCCACCACTGTTTCTTAGAAACCACTATAATCTCAGAAATTGCATTTTCTAGTTTGCATAAACCCTCAGTTGCCAGGTATAACATAATGATTTTTTTAATTTGTTTGCTTGTTTTTGTTTTGTTGCTGTGATTGTGTACTTAAACAAATGAAGCAGAACAAGGGAACATAGTGTAATGTAACCCTTTTTCTAATGACTTCACCACATGAATTCCCGGATGTTGTCTAGGAATGTAAATATAGATTGTCACAAAGCGCAAAACAGGTTTAAGAGTCAACGGAGATCAGATAAACAGTAATGGCAACAGTGGCTCTTATGCTGGTGAACAGTATGCCTGTAAATACTGACGCAGGTGATGAACTTTTCATTAACACCAGATAGCAAATGTACCTCAATGCCATATCTCTGACGTACTGACACCCTGAGGGCTGTGGTCATTGGTGGGATGACTCCAAAAGCGTCCAGCAGAGGCAAACACACACACTCCCCGGCTTCATGTGCAGTCTTACAGGCGAAGCATGGAAGGCACCAAAAGGCAAGGCAACCTGTGAAATCAGGAGAAGTAATTTGAGACTTTTCACAGCCACTGAGGTTATGTGCAAAAACTACTTTTGTAACACTTTTGAAATATTGTCAAGCTGCTTCTGCTTCACAGTTTCAGAATTTAGCTCTTTACCACTGAAGTACCATATTAAAATGAAGCATTCAGTATACTTATGCCCAAATACTTCACCATGCCAACTGATCTTTACTCTGCCAGTCCGTTAGCATTCCTGAGTCCACATCAGTTTTCAATCAGCATGTTTTCAATATCACGCACGGGACAGATTTAGATGGCGGGCAGTCATCTCAGCATATGGAATGAAAGTATGCCTGGTCAAAGAGCATTAAAAGATCACTCACACTGGGGCAGGTCTTCGAAGCAGTCACAGATGCCAGAGGTCCATTCGTTGGATGTGTTGGTCATGATGAAAGGACGGGGTTGGGTCACGACCATCTTTCCAGACATGGCTTCAGTTTCTAATGAAAGCATTAAAACAAATTAGCTGAAAAATCTCTAAATTTTGTATCTTAAAATGTTCTTTTCTGTGCTATTTTCATTCCATTATTTTAAACGCACTGGAACATTGTTTTTCTCTGACGGCAGAAACATTTCAACAGGAGCATAAAGAAAATCTGTGCACAGTCTAAAATATTATGGCATTGAAGTATGATTTACACTAATTCAATTAATCAATTAATCAATCAATCAATCTATTCATGAACTTGTATTGGTGTTTTCTGTGTGATGTGAAATTAGTAGCCGCTCATTAGATTTGGCAGTGATGAATGGATAAAATATTGGAGGCACTACATCAAATCTACATATTTTTTTTCTAACTTTTTCTAATTAATACATCCATCCCTCTATTAGCTATACCGCCTAACCACAGAGGATCATGGGGAGTTGGAAACAATCCCAGCCCACAATGAATAAAAAGCTAAGTGCATGCTGTCTAGATAGTTGAGTTATGGTGCCCTGCATCGGCATGTACACCTTGCAGCTGTTTGTTGGTTCAAGTCTCAACCAAGTTTAGCTTTGCTGAATGTCATTCCCCTGTTTCTTGTCAGTCTTCACTGTCCCTATCAATAAAGCTTTATAAGTTGGGTGAACCAAAATTCACTAGATCAAATTTAGTTACATAAATCCACAGGCTAAATCAATATGAAAAGTTCATATGAGAAATGCAAATGTTTCTTAAGTCATGTCCAATGCTAAAAAACAAAATAACACATAACCCATGCAACTTAGAAATGGCTGCTCTGAAAACTCTCCTTCCTTAGGTCTTCTTCACTGTGTGGATTGTCTTACCTTAATGTTTCCTGGAGAGATGAAGGAAGAGTTTGATCAAATCTGAAATGAGCTTGTGGGCCAGTGTGGCATCTTATAGACCAGCTGTGGAAACACGTGACAGGACAGCAGCGCATGAAAGTCCCTAACTGGTCTGTCCAGTCTAACAAGTGTCAACACCTTTGACACCGAGACATCAGATTATCTGACCGTCATGCATCCTTTGCAGTCTCAGACGTCATCATGACACAAAATTGTTTCATTCCTAAAGAGTATTAGAGAGTCAGTTAGATAGAGGTATGTGATTAGAACAGAAGGGAATGTGCCACATGTGTCTGACATGTGTCTCTGTACTTTTATTTGTCTTTTGCAATGTTTTTTGTCACATTTACCAAGTAGTTGTTCATTCTGCCATTTTCTTGGATTAACATCTCTATATTGTTTTCAGATTAGTGGTGCAACATTTTGTGTTTTATTAGATTTCTTTCAAAGAATTTAACAGAAAGTATTTGGATCGTATATCTGAACCCTGAGACTGGAAGGACTTGTAAATGGACACTTGAAAATGGAATATTAATGCAAGTTAAAATGGAAAATGTTTTCTCAACTGTTTTGAATAACTAGTGGATTATATAATTAAATTGTAGCAAATGTCATAGTTTCATTAAATGCAGCATTAACAGAAAATATAAAACCAATGGCTCCATTGTCACTCAAATGACAAAAAAACAGAATCTAAAAACAGGCTAAAATCAACCAATTTATTTATAAAAACAACAAATTTACTCACAAAAACAGATTAGATATGGGTGTCATGGGTTAGTGGTGTTGGTGAGTTAAGCTAATACAATAAATTACACGGAGAGTGTTGCAGCTGGTATAGTTGTCGGAAGTGTTGAGACCTGCTCAGTTACCTATACCAGCAGAAACCAACAGCAGAAAACAAAGTACAACCAAACAGGCCAGAGGGTCCTAACACCTTTAACTCTATTAAAGAAAACAGTGATGAATCATGTGTTCACATACTATACTTAATAATATACCAATGCAATGATGCGATGCAATAAAAATCAGATAATGAGCGATATATTGTTGTTAATGATACTTAAATTGATGGTTGTTTGGTTTGGTTTATTACTTTAGACACAGTTATTTGACCAAGGTCATTTTCAATGGATCATAAAATAAATATGTAAGACTGTGAGATGATTGAAAGGAAAGGAAATAAGCACGTAAGTACAGCTCTTGAGTAGAAGTACTTATGTTTCACTGGTGAAAGAATATAATGTGGTAAGATGAATGGTAACCCAAGATAAGATGCAAAATGACCCCTGCACCCATACCTAAATCCTTTTTATCATAGTTCTTTCACTTCATCTCTGGACAGAGTGAACTTTCTTCTCTGTGGGACACATTGTGTCGCTACTGAACTCTCTGAGGTAACAGGGAGTGGCTGCGGACCAGAGGAAGTGTGATTAAATCAACTCCTGTGCTCTGGAGGACTGGTGGCAGTGGAGAGGCCTGAGTAAAAATTAAGAGAAGCTTTGTGCATTAGACCAAGTGCGCCCCCTGCAGGGAGGTCAGAGCGGTGTATCTGGCTGATGAGGAGGAGACGGAGGAGGCGTGGGATGCTGCTCTTCTCTTCAGCTCTCTGGAGATTTGGAGCCAAGATAGTGGATAGCAGCAGCATCCATACAGGCAGTCACTCCACATGCTCCCCTGTAAAACACAGCAGGAGAGAAAAGAGGCCTGAGCACAGGGGGAGGCTTGAAATTAAGGTGAACATTTGTGTTTATGTGCAGAAAAAACACATTTTTGCTGATATAATATGCAGCAGTTCAAATTAAATTCATTTTTCTGGTACTCATTTGTAATTAGCAGCATCACTTAAGGCTAGTTTGGACAATTTTCAATGAAATATTTAATAAGTGCCTTATTACTGCATGATAAGTGGAAGACACTAAGATGGAGGAACAAATTAAATAAATGCACCACAAACCAAAGTACAAAGTGGTAATACATGAAGTTAAGAGATGCCAGGCCACTTGTCAGTGTAACAGTATTAATCATGCTCTTCTGTTTTAGTTACTTCTCGCCTCCCTCTGAGGATAGTGCGTATCTTGCAGCCAAGTCTTTGCTCTCAGCAACAGCAACCACGATGAAGCATGTCAAGAATGTCAAGATAGAAACGTTGGTGGGTGAGATTTGATAAATCGATGAAGTCTCACAGACACAGTAAGAAGGCAGGCGTTGGTTGTTGCATGTGCAGCATGCGCAACTCGAAGCCAAATTAATTGCTTACCAAGACATTACAATCTCTTTATAGCTGCTTACTCAAAACATTATACTTACATAATATCAAATTATCAGAAAAAAGAAAAAACAACTTATACTAACAACTTATATTAACCTTTGTGTCAGTTAAATATGAAAAATGACAAGTTCAAAATTACTCCTGTGACAGCTTCATAAGAGCAAAAACAACAAACAGATTTAGATTTACATCTTGATCTTTCTTGTCAAACTGAGAAACACATCTGAGATGTGCCTCAGTGTTAGTCTTACTGCACTGCCTCTCCTGTGAATTCAACGTGGGAGGGTGATATCAACTAAAATTATCAGTCCGCCCCCAAAAATTGATACAAGTCTGGGGATGTGAACCCTTTTATCCATGAACAATCAACATAAACAGAGAAAAATATAGCATCTCAACTGTTAGTTTATTAGGTCTGATATGTTGGAAAGATTTTGACAACTTTTGTCAACAAACCAGTACCATTATTACATTGATGTAGCCAATGACAGAAGCTCTATGACCTTGGTTCAAATTGCTACAATATGTAATGTGACAAAAACAGCTGATTTAGGCTGTTTATCTGGTAGGAAAATAAGGCTAGCACAGTCAGAACAGTATTCCTCTAGTCCTTCCTGATATGCTGACATTTCTCAAATACAGTGTAAGTTAAATGCTAATATCATCAAGCCGATGTACTCGCAAAGATTAGGCCAACACATTGATGTTTAGATATAATGTGAACATGTAGCTTGCCATTAGCTTTAAACCGCAAAGTACATTTGAAGCTAGTGGGAATGTTCTTCCCACTAGCTTATTTAGCCAAAATTTATTTTAATTAATCCAAATTCAAACCATGTTGTGTGCATGGCTACAGATATCGTTTGGCTCTTGAACAAAGACAATAAAAATTTTGTAATCTACATAATAATGATCCCTGACATTATACAAAAAGCTGAAGAAATGTGTCAGTATTTATTCTAAAAATCTACACTGTTATATTGTCTCCTTCCAACCTTAAGAAGAAGAGAAATGTTAAGTGCTTTACAAAGAACCTACATGTTGGGACTCGTTTTCATAAGAACTTTCCCTTTCTCCTGCTCCTGTATTGACAGCGATCCACAGCCCACACCACCTCCACAGAAGCCAACATTACCAACCACCTCCTTGTCTCCGATGGCAGCACTCCAGCTTCTGGCCTCCAACCACTCCCACCTCCTACCTTATCTCTCCTTCTCTTCACTGTCCCAGAAAGTGAAGACCATGAAACTTGCACCATGGCACTGGTATTTGCTGTTTGTATGTGAGTAAACCACTTTGATATTTTGCAGTGTGCATTAATCAGTGACGGGGACCTGATGTCTGTTGAGATCTGCAGTCACGTAGGTAGATGTGTAAACCGTTCAATGTAGACAAACAGTGAAGTTCATGAGAAGTCTAAGCATCCTGCTGTGTCTCAAAGGCAACATTTTGGTTTATTCATGAAATTAATCATAGTTCTGTGACAAATGTATTAATTTAATAAACATATCCTAATTTTACCACATCCTCAGCATATAAGGAGTTTATCTGATAACACTACAAAGATTTCACACATTGTTAGATAATAAACAGTGACATCACTTGCATCTACTGGTGTTATAGCAATTTCCCCAGTGTGCTTTTATTGTGTTTCATCACTGAAAAGTCCCCATCTCAGTAGCAATTATTCAAAGCTCCAGCAGCTCTTTTAAATTGAGCTGGAGACATGATGCAGCAAAAGCAATGACGAGCGAAAGCAATCAGCTGCATTGTTCAAGCCAGTGTTTATCACGACATCGTAGCTACAGGGGCCACTCCACTTGACTGAAAGAATTTAATCTCATATTTATCCCCTGGATTCCCACCACACAGAGAAAAACATCCCAGAAAAATCCTGGTTTATTATTTATGCTTCATTTCTTCTTCTTATGTCATGACCCAGATAAGAAATGATTCATGCTTCATCACCAAAAAAAAAAACCTTGAGACATCTATCATGTCAGAGGCCAAGGTCATTAAACCAACCGCTGTAACCTTAAACAGAAGCTTCTGTAGGAGACATACATCATAAAATGATGGTTTTACTTTAACTGTCGGCAGATCTCAGGACAGTTGAACACCATTTTGGACAAATTTATTAAGCTAGAAAAGCCAATGTAATGGTGTGTGTTAGCTCCTCACATTACATGACTAAAACATGGCTGCATCCTCAAAAAAACTTTGTAGATTTTCTGCCACAGACAGAGCTAGTCAATATGGTATGGTATTTGGTGTTATAGGGTTAGGGTTATATATGATAATCTAGATGTACTATATATATATCATATATATATATATATATATATATATATATATATATATATATATATATATATATATATATATATATATATATATATATATATATATATATATATATATATATATATATATATATATCTAGTAGAAAGCTGTACCGTAGTGCTGTACAGTAGTGTACAGTATCATCTAGTGGAAAGCTGTACAGTGGTGTTCAAATACTGAGAATCTCCAAATCTACAGCAGTCGTTATTGAAGCTTTCCTGGAGGTTCATGATGGAACAAAATACTATTTCAAGTGTGTAAACTGGCAAAATGGCACCTATAAACTTCAGTGTGTACTGGTGATGTCCAGGCCAGTGAGAAACATGAAGCAGTTTTTTATGTGTTTTACCTGTATACCATATCGTTCTCTGACAGAAGCCCTCATGGCGAGGGATGCTGGTGGGACACAGCCGATACAGTCCAACAGAGGCAGGCACGGACATGCACCCACTGCACTGGTCACCTTACAGGTAAACAGTGGGAGGCAGCACAAGGCAAAGCAGCCTGAACACACACAGTACATTCATTAATACATTGTATTCATTCATTAAGTTTGGTTATGTGAAACTCTCTGTACTTACAATCTCCAATGTCCTTATGGCATTCACACAGGCCAGTGCTCCATTGATCAGCATCATGAGCCGTGTTCTCCGGCTGGACCTGGACCACCCGTTGAGACATAGCTTAACTGTGGGGTTTGTGAGGACACAATGACAACACTACCGCATGAATGTTTTCTCAATGCCCACTTGTTCATTCTTAAATGATATTCTTAAACTCTTCTCACTTGCATTGAATTGGGTTTAAATTCTCCAGAAAACGTTATATATATATATATATATATATATATATATATTCTGTGTTGCCGAAAAAAGTCACCACCTGATGAAGTGATAAGGTTGCTGCAGTTGGTCAGGTCTGGGTTCATCAACATTATGTGCTCAAAGAATGAGGTCAGCTGACTACCTGAATATACTGAATGACCAGATTATTCCATCAATGGATTTTTTCTTCCCTGATGGCACAGGCATATTCCAAGATGACAATGCCAGGATTCATCAGACTAAAATTATTAGAGCGGTTTAGGAAGCACGAGACATCATTTTAACACATGGATTGGCCGCAACAGAGTCCAGACCGTAACCCCTTTGAGAATCTTTGAGATGTATGTATATATATATATATATATATATATATATATACCCAGACCCAGAATTTCTAGCCAAAAACTGACAGGAAGTCACAATTTCAGCGGAAAAGATAAGAGCAACAATCCAGGGAATTGTTTCTCTACCCTCACTCATTCACAGTGGGTTAAACACTGTCTCCTGACCAGTTATTCTTAAACTCTGCTTCTAAACCAAAGAAACCAAATTCAAAGAGGACAGACTGATATTAGCTGAGCTTCCTCAGAGCAAAACCGTTTTACCCTGAATAATTATTTACAGCCTCTGTTTACTCACTGTGAAAGCTACAAATGTGCAACTAGACTTGTTTTGGTAAAGATTAAATAACTTACCAAGAGTTTAGTCATTAAAATCCTTGAAAAAGGTCATGGACACAGCTCTGTTGTTTTACTTTCTCTCTCTCTCCCTTTAACTTTCATATGTGTGTCTGTCCGTCTGTGTGTGTGTGTGTGTGTGTGTGTGTGTGTGTGTGTGTGTGTGTGTGTGGGTGGGTGGGTGCTCGATGCTTAACTTCAGTGTTTTGGTGTAAATATGAAACCATCAGATAAGATGGGTAAACAAGGCAAAATGCTCCATGAATGCTGACCCACATTTTTTTTTTTTTTAAGATTAGCTGATATCTAAACAGATGCCCCAAATTAGGTAAGGTAGGCAGCGCATTTGTTCATATCTATAGATGTAAACTTGTAAACACCAAACCAGATAATGCCCCCATGGAAAAGCAGAATGTTTTGGTTTGAGTTACAGAAACAATCAGAAAATTACAACAAGTCAACATCTTATGTTATACAATTGTATATAGGCTGATTTTTTTTTAATTTTATTTCCTCTGTGGATTCTGTTGAAGCATCTAGTGAAAACACCTCAGAATAAAAACACAACAATTGTCTAATTTCAGTGAATTTCACCATCTGAAATTGCACCACATTTCCGGGAATCATCTCACCAAGGCATTGCAACTTTAGAAAAAAAAAAATGCCTCGAATGTGAAATCTGATTTGCCATTGTTCTGAGGATAGATCCTGTTTTTATTGAGCAAAGCCTGATCTTTGTTCCAATAGGGGCTGGTGCTGACACGATAGGATCACACACAGGTGACATTGTTTGTAGGTAAACAGCACATACTCAAAAAAAAAAAAAAAAAAAAAAAAAAAGGGACCTGATTATTCTGTAACTTAGATTTATTTAGCAGACTTGATTTACTGAGAGTTAAACCGATAACAGATTGATACGACTCAACTAGTAATTGTACCTGGAGCTAGCAGCCAGTTAGCTTCACAGGGTGTCAAGACTAAAATGGAGGAAACTTACTTAAGCTGTCCAGACAAAACTAACCATCCCCACACATCCCTATCCCTAACCCAATAAAATAGCAAACGTTTTAACAGTTTGGTTTTTGCACACACACACAAAAAAAAAAAAAAAAAAAAAAAAAACAAGCTGCAACATGTTAGGTAACTGATTTTTGTATCTGTGGACTAAGCCAAAGCCATAAACAAAGACACATATCAAACTCTGTTTTATAAAAACATCTTTATTTACAATGTACAAAAACTATCTGTTGCATGATACAAAGACGATGTGCTGTCATACCACATGGTGACTGTTACAAGTATTTTCATGCTTTATGTAATGTGATGGTGTCACGAGACACTGCAGTAATATAGTGTCTTGATGTCGTCTGATGCAATGTGATTAGGTCATTCATCACAGTGGAGTAAGCTGGTGTGATGAGCAGTCTACGTAAAAGTCTAAACAGAAAAACAGAAAAATAACATAAGGAAAAAACATGAGAAATCCGGAGTAAATGTTAACACAGACTCACACACAAGTGAACTCACTTACTTTTTTTGTTTGTTTTCCTGCACGTGCATTTGATCAGATCCAGATTCTGATTTTTTCTGGGTCTGAAGTGACACCTTTGCTTCCCTTTGGGAAAAGCTGCAATGAGAACGGAGGATGTCGTTGAAATTCACGCCACAGAAAATGTGTTTGCCTGCTCTTTCATGTGACAACATACAAAGGCAGGAAATTCAGGAGAAAAGGCCTTGAATTTATCACCAATCCTTTTCAAAAGAGGAAAACCCAACTCAGTATGAAAACAAGCCCTGACCATTCGACTCTCTCTCTCAGTTCATGTGTATTATTTAAGCTGTGGACACTCACCTGGGCACCAGCAGGGCTTTATGATCTCATTGGACATATAAAAAGCTGCACACAGAAGAAACAAAATGTAAGAAATCAATCAAGCAATGATTGTAGGTGAATCAGAGTGAGCAGAGTAAAATTTCATAAATGCAGAAAATATGAATATAGAGTCTCCCTGTATCTACCTGCGCTGTCATCGAAACTGTCGACCAAAATAACAATCAGGAGGAAGACGCCGATGATCTTGGACATGATGGCAGGAGTTGATGTATTTCTTCTGTTGATGCTGAAGTGTTCAAATAATTCTGTTGGAGAGGAGAAGCTCTGTAGACTTATATACCAACTCAGAGAGTCCATGACCACGTGGGCCTGAACTGAAGGCAGGGCCCTGTCTACGAGCAGATCAGTCTCGGCAAGTCCGAGGGGGATATTTATCTGGATTATCACTCAACCGTGCATGGATTTATTCATAAAATGCGATAAACAGGAAGATAGCACTCACTTACACAATTTCCCCATACACGCAAGCAGACATACACACACGCACACACACAAACAAACATACAGTAGTTGCACAAAATTACTCAAATGTGGGTTGATTTTTTCACACCAATTATGACAGTTTACTGTGATGACTCAGTGAACACTCGACTCTATCTGATGGACAAGTTACCATAAATCTGAAAGTTGAAGGGTGTGTGTGTGTGTGTGTGTGTGTGTGTGTGTGTGTGGAGGGGGGTTGGGGGGATCAGCTCTGTGGAATTTACCTCAGCAAAGATAGAGGTCATGGTAGACCTGTATCCACATAAGATAAGAGGTGACATTTAGGCTTGTTGATTTTCTGTTGATAAGAAAATACTTTCGTAGTTTTAGTCAAATCTACAGTTAAATGACTGAAATTTAGATTGAGATCATTCTGTTTGCTTTTTCCTGTTCTTGGTCTGTTAATTGTCTCAATTGCCTCCACACAACTGTGACAGCTGTGGTTATACTCAGAGATGAACTGCTGAACTTAATTTTGTTTTGTGAAAGTAAGAGTTTGACAGCCAAAGGTCAAAGGTCATTGCGACCTCTCAGAAAAAAAGAATAACATTATTGATCGTCTATCATTATAGCAATACATACACTTTCTGCTGTTGAAGCAAAATACATTATTTAACTCTCTGGCGAGACCTGATATGGATAACTGTTAGGAATGGGAAAATTTAAATCACTAGGACAACAGGGAATATATTTCAGAGAAGTAAAGTGATTCATTCATATTATATTTATTAAAGTTATGGGTCTCCTTTGTCACGTACACTATCTCTCCTATGTGGACGAAATGCCTGCTGACTCGCACCGCTGCCTCTGCCCTGCAGCAGTACATGTGTTATGTATGGGAGGATTACCGAGCAGCTGCTCGTCATTGGCTGGTGCAAGAGTCACTCTGTCATTATTGAAGGTGCGTAATTACGCATCGCGCCTTCGCAACTTTGGCACACCTCCACGGTACAACCCGAAGTGTCAGCACTGTCGCTTATATCAACCTCACGGTGACGTGCACATGCCGTTATGAGTCAAGACACAATGCGAGGAAATCCCCAAGGCCGAGAAAACGGCGAGAGGCCCCTTTAAATCGACGCTTCCTCGGTGTTGTGCCAGGAGAGAGAGAGAGCTCTGATAAACAACAACACAGTTCTCAGAAGCCGCTTTTGCCGGATTCAGCTCCTCACTGCGGCCTCGGTGAAGACGAGGTGAGCTAATATTTATGGTATTAAAGAGTATTTTAAAAAAGGATTAAAGAAAAAGCGATCAGTTACTGCTGGTTTTATAACCGGCCGGAAAGGCAGTTTGTTACCGTGAGCAGATCCAACGGAAGACACGTTATTGTACTGCTCAGCTATTGTAATGGCCAGGAAGACATTAGCTACACATGTTAGTAGAAATACAGTGGAAAACACACGAGAGTACATCGTTAATTTGAGTCTAAACAGCGGAGAAGTGTTTGTGCGCTCTTGCCAGAAGCGGCAGCTCTCTGACGCATGAGCGCTATTTTTGACGGACGTGTTTACTTTGGTTCACAGGCTGCGTGGACTTTCTCTCTGTTATTTCCAACATTCTGTCGTGTGTTTCGTCCATACATTCATTGTTGAATGCCATTGCGGAAGTGAGCAGCAGTGAGCAGCACGACACAAAGCTTAGACTGTGAGGACATCTAGTGGCCATCTCAGAGAAAGGCGCTGGTAAAGAGATGTACGGAGCTTCAGGTATCCCCGAGCTCATTCCGCCCAGCGGGCCGCCTCGGCAGCCCGGCCCGGCGGGACAGTACAACCCGGGACACCCCCAGGTCAACGGGCACGGCGGCGGGCCCAACCCTCAGAGACTCGGACAGAGAGCGCCCAAACTGGGCCAGATCGGTCGATCCAAGAAAGGTGAGTGTTTGTTTGTTGGACAGGTGCAGAGAATGGATGCCCTTGGAGTCTTTTTAAAAATAATAATATATACAAAAAAGAAGACATGACACTTTTTATTCATTGTTGTGTATAAAGGCAAAGTGAATGGGATTGCTGTAATTCTAATAGTTTGGTCCATATCCAGGGACAGAGGAGCAGCAACAGGAATAGCAGAGGAAATATATGCTGTTGTATTCTACAAAAGATACCTGTTCTAGTCATGATAAATGTAGATGAGGTTTTACATTACGTGCACTCTAGAAATCACTAGTATTGACAAACAAAAGCTCAGTTTAGGTAAAGTTCGGAGAGACGGAGAAATAAAAAATACCACCTACTATTATTTAATAACACATTTTGTTAATTTTACATCCATTGTTTTCAGATCACCACAGAGCAAGAGTCAGTTAGCTGGAGTATAATACTGCCTCTGGTGTAGGGATTCTGTTTAATTTGTGGTTTAATTGTGAAATATATAAAGCAGCAGCCAGACATCTTTAGAAATCTGATTATCTCTGTTGACAGTTAGAGAGGGCTTATAGCACTTGAATTCATAAAATGATAGATTTATTTAGTTTAGCACCTTTCAGAGACATTTACAGCATAAGATCAAATAAAACAGAGGAGGAAAACTGAATCTATAAGATAAGAACGAAGAGAAGACAGATAGATTAAAAACACAGGCAAGCAAGAACCAAACAAAATGAAACGAAACTCGCCAAACAAAATACACAAAATACTCTCAAAGCTTTAAACAGATCATAACAGATTCAGTGGCTTAAAATCTTCTATGGAGAGGTTTTGGAAGGATTCCATAGTGTTGCAGTCATGTTGTCAAAAGTCCAGAAATCACTTTTTTAATCTACCAGTAGGGATGGAGAACATCACACATGTAGTCTGGTATCTGATCATGAAGTAACAACCTTAAAAAGAGTCTGATCTGAAAGAAGGCGTATTGAATGGTTGCTTATAGAGAGCTGATGTATTTAAACTCCAGCATCTACAGCATCTAATATTTGGTTAAGCAGAGGCTCACATTCCTGACCTTTAACTTTTCCTCCTCAGTGGACCTAGACGATGAAGACCTGGACGACATCATGAATAACAACGGGCAGTGTCCTGTTTCCCTGTCACCCATCTCCTAAACTTCACCATGAAGTGCCAAAATAGAAAAGAAAAGAAAAAAAATCCCCTGGAAACGCCAAACCTCTGCATCAGTGATGTCGGCCTTGATCCTGTCAAGTGTCCTACAGAAGCATCTGATGGCTCAAAAAGGCACAAAAAACGGCTCATTTTAAGCGCCAGCTGAAGCCTATAGGCCCGATTGTATATAGTGTTTATTTAACTTAACTTTGGTCAGACTGTGAATGAATTGTATTGTATCGCCCTCTACTCTATACCTCGATAGGTAGAAGACTTATCAGGAAAGATTTGAAGAAAGTGTCTATATTTTTCACAGCTTTGTTTAACAAGGGCTACATTTCAACAAAGTTGCACTGAGAAAATGGTTAGATGAAAAGCAGCCTCTCAGCCGCCTGTTTACCGGTGAAGGTTACTGATTGTCAGTGGGGCGGCTGGGAGAAGGAACACAAGCCTGTTAATGTGTATCACACAGGTCAAATATTAAGCTTTTGGTTGTGCAATGACTATCATTCTCTACTCTCACACTGATGCAAGTGGTGTACTATTACCCAGTGGATGAAAGCTCGCTATTCACAGAAAAAAAACAAAAAAACAAAACAACTACTGCTAATTATTTATTGTTTAAAAATGAGACTTTTTGTTGTGTTGTTATAGCTTCTACATGGTTTTTACTTGCTTTTGAATGGATATTGCTTCCGTCATCTATAACTGAGATTTATTATGTTTCCAAATGGTGCACTTTGTGGGAATGCCTGTTATGTGCAGTGACATGTTGCAGAATTCTATGCATGGAGTCCATTAATGCATCACGTAACTGGTATCCTGTTTATCAAGGGCTATGCTAGGTAGTGTTTGTGTTTTCAAACCACACCACCATTTTGCTCTTTCAGATCCTGCGGAGTCTGCGTTTTTTTTTTTTTTCTTTCTCTCTCTGAGCTCATTGTTCGCTAGAGCTGCAGACTCAGCAGTAAAATATCATAAACAACAACACATTGGTGTAGGTTTAGTTTGCACTTCAAAAAGGCAGGGTTTCTCCAGTTGGCCACATGACTGTGACATTTTAAAGACACGGACCGTTTTAAATGTTTTGAAGAAAATTGCCAAATGATATTTAATGCTACATCAGACTGATCATTAAAACACACACAGCTGTAATCTGCTTGTTGAGCTACGCCACGTCATGTCCAGGTTTAACGATAATGTCAGCCTGTACAATTACAGTGTGAGATCATGGAAACAAGCAGCCTGTGATTAGCTCTTATTGCTGAGACAATCTTAACACTGATGTTTTTTTTTGTTTGTTTGTTTTGGGTGGGGGGGTTAAAGATTATGTTGGAATGACAATGTTGTCTATAAAAGGCTGATGCTTCAGGCTGCGAAGTTGTTACTAGTTCACTTTATTTTATTATTTTTGCGTCATGGAAGCACTGCATTTCACAGCTCATTCTCTGATCATCAGAGATTGTTGTTCGGGTTGTGGTTGACATTTGCATGGAAATGATTGACTTTTCATAATGCATCTCGGGAAATAAAAGATGAATCTTTGTGCAATCTTTATGTTTTATGGTGAGAATGTAATGTAATGTAATGCAATGTAATGTAAAAGCAGCTATTGATATTTTAAATGTTTTTTGATGGTTCTTATGACTTTACTGCTTCATTACCACCTTACAGTCTTATGTAAAAAGACACAGCAGGTAGATCTCCCTCAAAAAGGGAAACGAAGATAATTGGAAAAAAATGGCCTGGTAAGCCATTAAAGCAAAATCAGTCTATGAGTAAGCAAACTACTAGTACATCATTAATGTATGTGGACCGGAGGCTTGAAGTTTCCACATTATAGTCAAGCTTTAACAGACAAACAAAGTTTGTGCCAAAGTGCTTTCAACAAAAGTGGCAGGAGATTTTGATAGGTGGAGAACTTAAATATACTGAAAATACACAATACACACCCATATTATACTGAACAGTGCAGATATGATTCATGTCAGGAGTCGCTGCTCAGTGTAGGCAGGGAGGTAGAAGGAGATCAGAGTGCATGCATTCAGCACTTCCTACTCTTACGGGAGATCACTCATATATTTCACGCTCTGTCGCCCTGATGTTTGCCACAGAATCACAGGATACTGAGCAAACCTCATTTTCTACCATATGTAGCAATGTGGGGACTTACGGTTACAGTAAATTCTTGAGGAAACTTAAGCAACTTATGGGGCCTTTTTTTTTTAGGTCTTAATCTTACCTGAGCTGGAACAAACTGGATTTGATGAACATGTCAAGTATCAAATTTCATCACACAAAGTCATTCACACTAATTTATTAGTTTATGTATATATATAGAGTATATTAATGAGAAACTTACCATCTTCAGATGGATGTGGAAACGGAGCTGTGGTGTTAAACTCTGCACATACATCATTCTGAACAGTGGGAGTTAAACAACAAGCAAAACACAACATTTAATGCAGAGTCCTTTGAAATATTTCCTTAATTCTATTTCCAGCTTATTCGTGTTTATCACCACTACTTAACTGTAGGTATAAACTTAGGGGTTGTTGCTTTCTAATATCAATGTAAATGATTTGGAATCATGAGCTTATGTGGATCAGGTGATGAAAAATCTAATGTATAATGAGATACAACACAATTAACTATGTTGAAAAGTCTTTATTATTTAAGTACTGTTGGACAAGTTAAAAATGTTCTTTCTTTCATTTTCATTACACCATTATCTGCTAGATAAGCAAGGTATATAAAACTATGACATTTAAAAAAAAAAAAAAAGGCACACACTGTTCAGAGCATGAAACATCTCAAAAAATATGACGGCATCTACCAAAGGGCAACAGTGAGTTACCAATTCTACACAGGAGCAAAAATCTACGTTTGACAAAATAAATAGAGGCAGTTTATTCTCCTAGAGGCTGATATGGAGGCTATTAGAGCAATAATGGCACGGTGACTACATCATAAAATATTTCATTTCCGAGCAGGGTTTGTAACAGGCTGGTATGAAGAGCTGCAGGGCCTGTAGTGAGTGCTGTAGTGAAAGGCATACACAGTGAGCCCTGTGTGTGAAGTCACACCCTGCTTGTGGTAACATCTATTTTAGAACCACAGACAGTTAATATAAAACACTGTATTGTCACCCTGTGTCCCCCTGATACACAACCCAGGCTCCAAACTGGAATTGATTATTTTCAATTACATGGCAAATGCTAATAGATGCTGGTTCTAACATGGATGTGCAAGTGTTGGCTATAATCCATCGTTTAGGTTACAACTCAAGAGGTTACACCCTGAGGGTGGTGTATTAAATCAGGGGATCCAATTATAATGTGTTTGTGAGGACCACTTGTAAACAACTGTGGAATGTGTGGACGGGCTGTGAGACATCATTCATGACATAACTCAGATCGGTTGTACGATAATCAAGGGGTAATCAAAGGCCTGAACAGAAAGTACAGAAAGTCCCATTTCAGTAACTCTTCACGTCTGTCTATGCTTCACAACTGTCAGTTTTACTCCTCTGTGATGGTGCAACAAGTGGGTGGGAGGGGACTTCTTCAGCCCCCCCAGCTGTAGGGGGTGCTCTCAAACATATTCCTTAGTGCTACTCGGAGGACCGGAGCGGGAAGTGGCCATCGATGGATATTTGGATACATGCTTCTTTCTCGGACAGGAAGCAGCCAACATGGCCCCACCCAGGACATCAAGGAGAGATCCTCCCCACGCAATGAAGATGGCTGCACCAAACTCAAATCTGGTGGAGATATGGCAGAATTAATTTCTCTCCAGACCTTAGAAACTTGACACCATAGATATAAATATGATCAGGTCTTTTTGAATTTATGAAAGGCAAGTTTCTCTATGAATCAGGTTTTTTCAGGTAGTCACACAATCATAACAGTAGCCTTAACATTAATGACTGTAGGCTTGTCTTGAATTCTCACAGTTCAGAAACATGGTTTAAGTGTTTACATACAGTATCCTGGTAGCACGTCTGGATCAGGTAGCATATCTGGATTCCTCAGAACTAGAATACGTTATTTACATGCTCTAAAATCCAATCATCATCAGATACTAGTTTGACTGGAAGTACATTCAGTTGCAAAGATAAGTCCTGCATTCCAAATTGTGCACATTGTTTTCAACAGTAAGTAAGAAATAGTATGCCATTTAAATAAATAATAAAACTTTTTTTTTTTTTCAAAAACAAAATAGAAGTGCAAAAACAGAAATAGAAACTTCAGCCTGCTCAGACCAAGGTCAGTTACTGAACAAGTCACAATTAAACAGTACACTTAAGTTTCTGTAGATGAAACAACCAAAGTACATCATATTTATTTGTGACACTGGGCAGAGTAAGGTTAGCTGTCACCCTGTTTTCAGTCAGTATGCTAAACTAAGCTAGCTAACTTGGTTGTAGCCTCTTATGTAACAGGCAGATAGGACAGATTTGTTGATCTTCTGTTGAGCAATTTTCCCCTAAAGCACTTGGATACAGTTGGTCTTTGGATTTTACTTACTTGGTGTTGACAGGAGTGTAGGGATTATAGAAAGCCCGAATGACATTATGAGCAAACCAGGAGCAGGCTACGATGGCACAAAGCCCTGAGAGGAGAGAAAGTCAACAACAGAGATCAATCAGTCAACACATCATCAAAACCTGAGAGAAGAGACATGCTTTTATCCCCTTTATAGTCACCAGGCGGCTGCCTATTGACTCCAGTACAATTAGCTTTTAGTGCTGCTGTACTCTTCAGAGCCAGTTAGAGCTTCTGTTGTTAGAATCAGTGCCAGGAGCACTGGTCTCAGTCTGAAATGACTTCTAAGGGGCCAGAGCAGCAGAGTGGGAGGAAAGTTTCTTGGACTGGGGATCAAACTTCCTCCTACCTATTCTATGATGTACAGGGGATCCAAGCAACTATGTGATGATGAGGTGAGTTTAGGTGAGTATAAAATATTATGCAGGCAGGTCTGTATTGATTATCATAAAACCCATACACAATTTCCTCACTCAAGTGCAATTTTATACAGTTTTACTTTGCTTAGTGCAATATTAATGTTGTTTTCCTTTCATAACTTGACCTAAGTGATTTGGCTCAAAAACTGTAAGATGGATACCATTAAATATTGTATATTTATGATCCTCAAAAGGTGAATCACAATGACACTGTTGATATCTTGACTTTTCCAGCACCACCATGATGTTCCACAACTACTGGATGAATTGTCTTTACATTTGATACAGATAATCATGAGGGTGAATCCTAATTACTTAACAATCTCAAACATAAGGTCCTACAACTACTGGATCAGCTGCCGCTACATTTAGTTACATGTTCATGTTTCCCTTTGGGATGAATTACACTAGCTTTTGTGATCTATTATCCAAATGAATTTGGTGACCAACAAATGACATTCCCATTAGTCTCATTTGACAGAGAGACAGACAGAGAGACAGATAGATAGATAGATAGATAGATAGATAGATAGATAGATAGATAGATAGATAGATAGATAGATAGATAGACAGACAGACAGACAGACAGACAGACAGACAGACAGACAGACAGACAGACAGACAGACAGACAGACAGACAGATAGATAGATAGATAGATAGATAGATAGATAGATAGATAGATAGATAGATAGATAGATAGATAGATAGATAGATAGATAGATAGATAGATAGATAGATAGATAGATAGATAGATAGATAGACAGACAACTTTATTGATCCCTACTGAATTCCCATGCCTCTCATTCATTTCATCAAAAAATTTAAATGACATATGAAAATTAAAATAATAATGGTAACCACCAAACTGTCTCACAAAATGATGTAAACCACTGTTTTGTATGTTAACTATTTGAAACACTTAAACAATGATGTTTGTGTTTTTCATCCTCACCTCCCACTAGCAGGATGATGCCTCCGGTCATGGCGATGCGGGACTTTCGCAGCTTGTCACTCCCTCCACAGGTGGTGCACTTCATTCCCATACAGGCCACACCCAAACCCGCAATAGACACAATGATGCCAACTATCATCAAGGCACGAGTGGCCTGAAGTGAAGCTGGAAGAGACAGAGAGAAGTGTCTTGTTGAATGCAATGTGGGAGGGCAGCTTAAAATGGTTAAAATGCAGCACTTTACAAACATACATAGTCAAATAATCAATCCTGTTTGCAAAGTACAAATCTGGTAGTTTAGATGATAAAGAATAGATAAAAATGATAAAGAACAGCTAATAAACTGACCCCGATCTATCAAAGAGGCTTTATTTGTGTGTCCAGAGGTTGTGAATTACATTCAGGACACTTTAATGTGAGCTTTTCCTGGAAGAAAAACCATGGGATACTCATGAAGCACACAAACAGAAAGAAAAAAACACACATCTCACACTTTCTTTCTGTTTCACTGTCTCCCATCCATCTGTTGTTGTTTGAGAGGTGGAGGCCTGCTGAAACACTACTGTCAGGATCCTCATCTGTCAGCGCTCCCACCCCCTCTCTCACCCTATAAACCTATCACAGGGTGCCCCATCTCCTCCCTCCTCACTCTCTGTCCACCTAGAACCAGTCTGTGCCAGTCTAGGCCATCCCTGCCCTGTCCAAACAAACAAAACCCTCCAGCAGCGATGCAGGGATGGAAAGATGGGTAGAGAGAGAGGGAAGAAAGGGGGGTGAACTCCATCAAATAAGTAGATGGACAATAGGCTTGATTATATACAGGAGTTAAAGCAGATCTAGAGCAGGACACAAAAAACAAACCCTGGTCTGAAACTTAAGTCCCATTATCAAAATGTTACTGATTGGTGACCAAAGTTGAATCTCTTTGTGCAAGACTGCAGATTCCCCCACATGCACATTTTAGTTTTAAATCCAAATTACAGCAAAGAAAGTAAAGTATGTTTGTCCATAGATCCATAGATTTGTCAAGTAACAGCAACTGTGACTATGATTAACATCTCCATCATGTCCAAACATCTACAGGATCCTCCTGGTTACCACAGCAGTCTCTAGACCAAACCTGAACTGGTGTGTATTTCTGTGTGTAAATCTTTGTTAAATCATCATAAATCTTCATGAATCATTGAAGTGGTTGGTGTTCAGCAGAATGGTTGGGATGCTGTTGAGCTCCACTGTAGTTACCATGGTCACTGCTACCCATGAACCTTTGAAAAACATTATTTTGACATTAGGGTCTCTATAGCGTATTTTAGGTTGAATTGAGTTTTTTACAGCTTGTCACCAAACCCTTAATTTCACAGTGATCATCTTGTGTGAAATGAAATAAAACTAAACATTCTGCCTTGGATGACTTTATCTTCACTACCACCCATCTAGAGGCTCTATCACTGATCACTGTGTGATGGTGATGATGATGACTAGGTTAACGAATACAAGTGTTAGGAGTTGGGTGGCATTTCCTTGGATGTGAGGTTGGGTGAGGTTTCTGAGGAAAGGCTTTGATCTCTTCTCCTTTGGAAACCCTTACTTTGGGAATTTGTAGCTGCCTTTTATAGATGGAAGACAATGTCCCACTGTAGTGACAGACTGAACTGGGGTCTGCTGATGAGTGAATAGTGAATATGGACAGTAATTAGGATTGTACCCTGAGGCTGAGGTAGTAAACCTTATCAGCACTAACAGTGTGGTCCATTGAGGTCTCAGGTGAAAGAGAGGCTGTGATGGACCAGGTGGGTTTCCGGGTGGAGAAGCTGAATTAAGATTGACAGCAACACACTCCTACAGCCAGAAGCAGTGACTGACATCACATTAATAATAAAACATAATCATCATCTTTAATAAATTAAAGCTCTTTCCTTCCACACTTACTGTCCAGCTGCAGGATGGAGTCGTAGATTTTGCACTGGAGCTGTCCGGTGCTTTGGAAAGCGCAAGACATCCAAAGCCCCTGGTACATGGCCACTGCTGTGATGATGTTGTCCCCGATGTACGCGGACATCTTCCACTGCGGCAGGATCGTCCCGATGATCAGTCCTACTACACCAATTAGCGACAAGAAAAATCCCAACAGCTGAATACCGGAGTTGGCCATCGTTTTTTTAATCGGTCTCTTTCAATAAAGTAACTTTAAAAGTGATCCTTTGCCTGTATGAACTTTTGTGAGTTATGAAGCTCCTATGAAGTCTATAAAGTTCAGAGAAAAGCCTCCGGCTGGTGTCCGTGTCGCTCCTCAATGCTGCTTCGGGGGTCTTCAGTCGGGGATGGGCTTCCACGGATGAGAGTGATGGTGTGAAGTGGGTGTGTAATTATCGTGCCTGATGATGCGTGGAGTTGCGCTCCTCTGTGGCTGCTTCTGGGAAATGTGCCCCCACTGCTTCTAGCAAAGCAACAGGTTGCCTCCATTTCTAACAGAGCTTATATATATATATATATATATATATATATATATATATATATATATATATATATGCAGATTATATGTTTACACATATAGAAAACAGAAATGTAACTTATAAATCCTATCATATATTGTCAATATACATGCATATATATGCTTTACTTTAATGCTGTATAATATTGTATGTTTATAAATAATAATGATGAACTCATAGGAGACATGACACCTGTGCATGTAATCACTTTGTGTGTGTGTGTGTGTGTGTGTGTGTGTGTGTGTGTGTGTGTGAATAAAGTACAGCTACTTACCATACAGTCTACAGTGTCTCAACACTGACCTAGATTGAAGTTATAACTCACGTTCATGTCTCTGTACCAAGTTGACTAAACTCCAAGTGTCCTTTTAGCCCAGATCACTAATCACCTGCTGCTGATGGGCTAAAAGACATTTATGACGTCTGTGTTTCCAGTGATATTGTAAAAGTGTAAAGTGCTGAATAAAAACAGAGTCTGATGTAGCAAAATCATTGGAAGTGGTGGATGGAGGATCTGAGGCTTTGTTGCTTGCACAGTGTCATGTTCAATCACATTTGATAAAGGATAATCATGAAATAACAGACCAAGACATTAAATTAAGTACAAATTATAAAAAAAGAATAATAAAATAGACACATTTGTGAAATAGTTATTTGTATCAATAAATTCAATATACTTTAATCACTGTAACTATTTTATATTTGTTACTTGTTGTTGTTGTTTGTTACTTAATATTTTACAATATATTTGTTCCATGAAGTTCATTAATATGCAAGCTGTAGCTACTTCCTGTAGTGAATGGGGGGAAAAAAAACAAGAGACAATAGCCAGCATTGTCTGTACCAGAGGTCAGGCTTAGCACTGCAGTGTGCGTGATTTCACACTGTGGCTAAACAAAAGTCCTACAGCAACAGGAGAGGAAGTAATAACCCATAAGCCTGAAGGAAGTTATCCCTCCTGCCAGGCTGATGGGAATGTGCTCACCTTCTGGCTCTTACCTTTTTAAAACATAATGAAGCTTTGCCACTTTGCTCTCACTGTTTCGTTTCCCCTCTTTTTCTCCACACCATTCAACTGTTCTTTCATTTTCTCATGTTCTTGCCCTTTCCCTCCACCTTCACCCGCCTCTTCTCTCACTATAACTCTTTTTTCACTCTCTACTGTATCTAGACTGGAGTAATAGGCCTCAAGGTTTAACTGTAGAGGCCAACAAATGCCTCATTGTTGCCAGGGAGGAGTGACCCACAGGCTAAAGGAATCAGTTTCACTTTGATACCGACGTTGAGAAGAAGGTGGAGGAGGAAGAGGCAGGTTTGGAGGTTGCCATTGTCCTGAGGGTCAAGGTGGGAAGAGGAAGATGAGGGAGAGATAAAGAAGAACAAACATGTTTAAATGGTAAAGTTGGGCATAAAAGGTGGGTAGTAAGATATGTAAGAGGAAGATGAGCTGAGGTCTCAAGCCTGCCAGTGCTGTTGCTACCGGTAACCTGATTTATACGATGTCCTCTTGGCTGCTTTTCCACCCAGGTCCTGGATTGCAAAGAATACAAAAAGGAACATTGCTCTTTCCCCCCTCATCTCTCTGTCTCTCTCTTCTTTTTCTCCTTTTACTACTTTCTTTTTTAAAAGCGTAAACATACATTTGTCTCGCTGGTTTAGCCGTTGCTCAACACTCAATAGGAGGTGAAAAAGAAAACAGCTAAATCAGCTCAAAGAAGGGCACTAACAACATTCTCGCGGGGGCTCTCCCGCCCATTTCTGAGGCCTCCTCTGGGTCTGAAGTGAGCAAGTGGAGTGCAAATCTAATGATTGAAGTCCTTAAAGTGCCCTTGGAAGTCACTCAGGCATTAGCAATAAAACATGCTGGGCCCACGGCTTTTCCCTGAAAAGCTCTGAGTGCGCAAATGAGGGGGATGGCGCCCTTCTCTTCATGCCTCCTGTCTTTTCCATCTTCAGCCATCTTATGCAACAACACTTGGCTTTTGTGCAGCAGCAGCAGGACGGGACCAATAGATTGTGTCCTTGGTCTTGTGGACTCATTCTTCTCGTGTTCCCCCTGAGGAAATGAGAGAGAGGTGGTCTTTTCTCCTCAGAGCCTGAAGAGTTACATACACGCTACACTGTGGTTTTATGCTGCACATCAGTGAGCATGAAAATGGTCACAGTGAAACTGTGGAACGTACTATACTGTAAGACACACTCATCACACAGGCCCAGATTTATAATACTAAATGTGACTATGAGATGGGACTATATAAATGAGACTAAATGTGATTCAATTTAATCAATGCCCAGGTCCATATCTGCTATTATCTCTCTGTATTTATTTTATATTTCTAAGGTTTTTCTGTCTCTCTAAACTCAGGTTTGTGTAACATTGTGGTTGTTTTACATTTTTAGTCATGTTGTATGACTTTAAAGAAGTTTTAATTTCTTTTTTATTAATTTTGTGTCATTTTATGTTTGGTTTGCAACTTATTTTTTATTTATTTATTTTTTGTATCGCTGCAGTTATTTCATATCTCTGTCACTTTCTAAATATTTTGTCTCTATCTTTAGTTTTTTTGCATTACTTTGCAGACTTTTGTTTGTATTTTTGTAGTGGTTTTGTTGCTTTTCAGTCATTTGATTCACTTTTTAGTTGTTTTGTGTGTCTTTTTTTTTCTTTCTTTTTTTTTTACTTTTTTTGAGCGGTCATTTTCTCTCTTTATGACTGTTTTCTGTCTGTTTTTAGCTGTTTGCATTTCCCCTGTGCACAACTACCAATGATCTAGCACCACACATGTACTAACTCAAACTAATTTGCCATTTATTTTAAGGCAACGTAACGTAACAGTAATGAAATGAAATGAGCTGTAGCTGTGCCCTCCACGTGTATATGTCCAGTATTTCCTGCAGGTGCTGGTTCCATATGTGCAGTTAGGATGTGTGGTCCCTGGTTCACCACTGGTTCAGGAGGCAGATTCCAATTTCTTCTCCGTCAACGCCTCCATCCAGTCTGACCCAGACAAGCTGTCGTACCCTGAGGAAGCAATTTGGCAAGAATTCTATGAAAGCTCAGACAGTTCATCTTCCAGGAACAGCTGATGTGTTCAGTTTATCTTTTCACTTCTGTTTTTGTCTTTGTCACATATTTTTGAACAAAAGCTAATGACTTTGTTATTTATCCTATTTATCTGAAGTACTTTGTTTATTTGGGAACTCACTATTTACTTTGTTTCTCACTATGTGTTTTAAGACATTAGTTTATTGTAGTTCATGATTTTGTCCTCATTTGCTGTGTCTTTTGTTCTTTAGAAAAGTTTGCAGGTCTATTTTTTCAAACAGATAACTTAATTGAATTGAACCAAAGGTTTTATGTTGCTCCTGTGTTGCACAAACTGCTGTCCTGGGTTTGAATAATCAGTGGTTGTTTTCAGCCCATGGCTACTGACAAAGTGAACCCAGCTTTGTGTTGGTGTCAGATCAGGTTTGACTTGCTGTAGAAATCTTTGAGCTAAACACAGAGGACACTTCCCTTCACCGTAAAATGATTATAAAAGACCTTTAGCAAAACAGAGCAGATGCCCTCCTGTTGCTTCTGTGACTGTCAGCCTACACGGAATGAGGAAAAGAGGTATTTTAAAGAAAAGGGAACTTAAGTCAACTGTTAGAACTGAATCATTCTGTCAAAACCACTACAAGACACTTCTGCTATGAACAGTTAAGTTCCTTTGCTGTCTGATTACCTCCTCTCATATCCGCTGCAGACAGACACTTGTTTCAAACTTTAATCTGTTGATGTTATGAGGCCATGATTTGTGTTCTTAGTATTATTTAACATTTTGTAACCTAAATGCTGTAAAGTTGTCTGTTAAACTCAGTGCCTGTCATCATTACACATAAACATTCTTCATATTCTGCTGATATCTTTAGTTCACTGAAGGTTTTATTCTATAATATCTGTATATTTTACATATTTAAATTGACATAAGCACTTTTAACTGCATTATATTGAAAAGCATTCAGGTGGCAACCTTTACTTTGGCTTTTAACTGGGTTGGCCTTTTACCAGGTTTCTTCCAGCAGAAGAATTCCATTATATTACTGCCCTCTACTGGCCAAAAGTCAACATTATGTTTACAAAGTTTACTCATTTTAGATAAGATGATTAAAAAAAACAACACCAATGCTGTCATGTTCAAGAACATGTATTTCAAGCTTAACATCACAATATGTTAAATATATGATTTAGACAAAACAATGCAATACCTTTGAGTGTTGTCCTCCATACGTTTAGGTTCTATAGATCTATACATGGACTCTGTTATCATGTCAGCTGTGTGTCCAGCCTGGCGTCCTACGCTTTACGCAAGTGTGACATATGCTAATCACTCAACATATGAGAAGCTGATCACAGAAATGTGGAATAGGTTTTTGTGGAAAGTCTGATCTGGAGATTTAAGAAAAGTAGAAATAAAGTGACAGACAATGTGTCAAACTCCTACTGTGTGTGCATGTGTGTGTGTGTGTGTGTTGTCTTCTATGGGAAGGGGTTATCAGGAGTGTAGTTGAAACTAGCATCCAAGAACATGGCCAAGGTTCCCAGAGTGGTGATGATGACAAACAGCCACAGGAAGAGACGGTCCACCACCAGAGCAACAAACTGCCAGTCCCCTGTCATCTGTATGGGACACACACATACAAACACACACACACAAAAGCACTTACTGTAAGCACTGAGTCAGCAATGTTCTGTATGTATGCAATGACACATGAACATTGCTGGGGCATGTTTGGGACACTGTGTTCAGGAGCTACAGACAGACTGAATAACAAGCTGCCTGACAGTGTGTGTCATGTCGTGAACACCTCTCACCGTGTCGTCCGTGTCCTGCTTCTTCAGCTGCTCGGCCATGTATGTCACAGCGGTGATGGCTGACTTCAGGTTGGGAGGGAGGATCAGACAGTAGCTGTCAGTGTTCGGGAGACGCTGGAGCTGCACTGTGCTCTCACACCTAAAACACAGAGACAGAGGAAAAACCTCAGCAGAGTAGTTGGAGACAAGGATGAACAGAAATCAACCTGAAAACCTCTTACACATAACTTCAACCACATAAAATAAAATATTACAAAGAAAATAAAACTAATTCCAGACATTTCAACTACATCAGGAGTGGAGACATGTCTGTCAAAGTAGTACTCATAATAAAACTTAAAAAAAAAAAAAAAAAAAAAAAGGAATAGATATTTTTAAGCTTTAATGACTCAAAATCATCATATTACATCATTTTTAGGTTTTCATGATTATGATCTTATCCTGTCTTTATTAAGAAATTATAAGATTTTCATGCCAAACCTATTTGATATGAAATATCAGTGCACCTGAATTTTGTCTGTATATTTTTGTATTAAGACAATCCTAGTCATTCAAAAGATTCAAAAGAATCTTAATCTTAATAATATATTCATAAATGAATACATTTTCCTATTTCGTCAACAGTCTATACACCCACAATAGAAAATAAACAATATACATGTAATAAAATGCAATAAAATATATTATGTCATACATAAAATAATATACATGTAATATATTCTATGAGGAAAAGAGATGAAAACTATAGATGGTGATACAACACAAGTGCGCTCTACAAGTATTACAGGTTGTACAAATATAAGGAATAATAGAGGATCAAATAAATAACAGTGGAACAAAAGCATGTTTGTAGTCATTAATGTATTTTTAAGTATATTTTTACTTTAGTGTTATTTTAGTTTTCCATATTTGTTAAACTAAATGCAGGTGATGTGTTTAGGAGTGTGTCATTTCCCAGTTCTGTAATGTTCACACTTAGACACACGTCCTATGGAAGCATGCAGCCATAAAAAATACAGTCACTCTGTTCACTAGCCACGATGCTGTACGTCATGAGTCACCAGCTCAGTGTTGTTCACCTCTGCAGAAACAAAACACTACTGACAATGGCTGGACCGGCAATGGAGGACACGTACACTTACACACTATAGATGCAGATGTCAGTGGTTTGTGCAGAAAGCATTGTGTGCCCTCTAGCCACTGACAACAGAACTACTGCTGGGGGCCCCTGAGCCCTGACTGACAGCAGCACACTCCTGACAAAGGGGTGACATTGACACAGCACTGGGTCAACATTTATGCAATGCAGTGACCTTCGACCCCTTCATTCTTACCGTCCCACAGCTGTTCCATAAAGCAAAACATATGAGCAGAGACAGAGAGAAGCTCTTATTAACAGCGTTCACGTCGTGTCTGGCCTACATGCCTTTACTGTGAAACTTCACCACTCAACCAGAATACTTCATTTGATTCACTTCATGTTTATCACTAAATATCTTTCACCAATATATTTATTGGTACAAGACAACATTATACAGAAATATCACATTATTCTAGGCATTACTCTACAAATATACCTACTGCACTCACTGTATATATCTGACCAGGTGAGAAACATTCATGCCTGACCATACATTACACTTAAATAGGGTGTTTAGTGTTTTCCACAGATGGCACTTCCTGCTGCATGCTGCTCGCACCATCTACCCTGTCCCTGCTTTGACAACCTGGAAGTATTTTGCATGAACTCAGGTGAAAATGTATCTCTAAACATGTCAATTCTCAATTTGTTCATGATGTTTAAAGCACAAAATACTGTCCAACTTACTACTACTTATCATTGTTGTTGTTATTATTGTTGTAGTTGTTGATAATAATGATAACGATAAAACAACATATGAATACTATACGCTTACAGTATCTCAGCCATTTACAATAACAGCTGATGAAATCTCAAACTTGGCTGCAGTAAAACAGAATGCACATATATAGCCTCTATTAGCATGTTTATATATGTAGACACATGTCCTGTAGGCAGAGCATTGTTGTCCTTCAGCTACATGTCACATTACTGCATGAAATAGTGAGATGAAGGATTGGACTTCTAATTAGAGGAAGAATAAAACAATTATGTTACATGACCGTATTTCCTTATAGTGTTATTTTGTGTATAACACGACTGCATAAGTATCTAAATGTTCTGCATATGTTTCTGTCAAATATCAATAATAACAATAATACCTCAGTATCTTAAAATATCAGACTACAATGTTATCTCTACTCTAATCTACTCATCTGATACTGCATGATAAGTTGAATTACACTTTACTATACATTTGTGAAAAGTGTTTGCGATTTGTTAAAATAAAATAAATGTTGGTGCTCTGAATTAAAGCCTATGTCCCAGAGTGTCCAGTTTGTAATTCATTTACTTGTTAGTTTTGACCTGGTTTTGTCCTCTAAGTCCTTCATTAAGATCAAATTTCCTCATATATTAGATGCTCTTGTGTCACAAGCTATTAAAGATACAAACCATCTTCACCAGCTTTAATTTCATCCTTCTCCATCATCTCATTAAACCGTATCTTTATCATATGACCACTAAAGCACTGAGATCGTAAGGATACGCAGCATGTGTCACCCTCTCGAGAAGCCTGGCCCGGCACCACAACCACACCTGTCACATTGGCACCTTCACTACACGTTTACATACAGGCCACGTACACAGCGTGCAGCTGTATATTGTGTATATTTTGTGTGTGGTGTTGATTATGTGCAACACCCAGGCACCAGGAAGAGGAAGGCGTCAGAGTGGAACATGTTATCAACGTCACAGAGAGACAACGTGACAACAGATACATTTCAGGACAATAAACATGAGTGACCAAGTGCTTCTCTGTAAGTGTACAGTGTGTGTGTGAGTGTGTGACCACAGCTCACAGTGGAGCTATGTGGTGCTCTACATGCTGCATGCCATCTACATTCCACAGCTTGTATTCATTACCACAGGCACAAGGAGTCCTTCTCCCTCTGACACACTCCCTGTACACTAATACTGTATATACATGTACCTGTGACTATATTATATATGTATATCAACTGATACACTCTCATCTGTGGGTAATTACACAGATTTTCACAAAATGAGTGACCAGTCAACACAGATATGGTGTAGTGTGCAAAATAATTAAGAAAATCCCCCCAAAAGAATTATTGCAAAAAGGACAACAGCTGCTCCAACTAACCCTCCAACACCATAAAAAGATAGAGAGCTGAATGGAGGGAAGATGGAGCCCGATAGCCTGACCACAATCTCTTCCACATCAAAAACGACAAAATCCTCCTCTGCCCTGATCACTCAGCAGCGGTCTTCCTCTCCATTCATCTGCCCCTATCTATTCTTCAGGCCCCCTCATCCACCTCCTTTCTGTAGGATTATCTTCTAATTCCCAACCTAAACAGAGGCTTAGTGGCTGGCGACTGTGGACGGGGGCGTGGGGCTTAACTGGGGCTGAATTTGATGCCTTTGGAACGGGATGAGAGATGCCCAACAGCAGGACTGGTTCAGGGGACTGTGGAGCTGTTTATAATGCCAGGACTGGGTGGCAAGGCAGAGGCCTACAGGCAGATTAGCCAGAGTGAACTTAACGTGTTTGGACAGAGAATAAAACTGAAGGTTTTAGATATATTATGTCTTTTGATCCAAATCACTGATTGATATACCTTGGTACTGACTCACCTTTTGTGTCTATATATCTATATCTATATCTATATCTATATATAGACGTTTTATGCTGTCAGAGCCATGGTAGCTAAACAACAGCAAAAACTGATTTAAATCAACAAACTTTAAAATTGCATTGTTGTTGAGAGTTTTTTTTTATCAGTGCTGACAATTTGAAGAGAATAAGTGGTACAAATATGTCAAAAAAAGAAACCCCATCAATCAGCTCAAGATTATATTTAGGCATTTGGCACATACTTCCATACACATTTTATCCAAATGAAAACTGACAAACCAATAAAACAATGATCAGGTAATTTTGGGTTAAATATTCAGGCCAAAGACATTTGTAATGGCCAGGAATAAAACCCCTTCCCTTTTAATCAATGACTAGCCACTCTGTGTCCTGAGCTGTGGCTCTTTCTTTCTCTAGAAGTTTAATCTTAAAAATCTTTATTCACACTTTACAGGCTGTATCTCTATGCTCAAGACAGTGTGTTGATGCCATGACACAGTGTTGATGCCATCAACCATCATGAATTATTGCGTCATCTTCCTTCAGAAAAGCTTTCATGTGGCTGCATTAAACATCGTTTTTAATATCCGAGGCTGGAGAAGTGCACATACTGTTACTGTCTTGACAGATTCTCTGAGCTGCTGTGGTAATGGCTGTAAGTCTGCCAAGACTAGCACACTGTGTACTTTACTATAATAGCTGGTCTGGCATCAGATCCAACATTCACACTTTGGCACACTGTACAAAGAAGATTCATGTGTTCGCTGGCTTTTATTAACATTAATAGAAATAGCTTTCCCCTGGTGTAACATCAGCGTCAGCACATCTTAGCTTGGAAATAAGCTGAATCAGGATTGATGACTCTCATGGTCATTAGCACGGGTCTGTGGTTTTTAAAAGTCCTGACAGGTAATAGGTACCATAGCTTTAGGGCATTTTATCTCTATCAAGAGCTTGGTTTGTGCTTGGAAACCAATCCAGTCAAGTGAATTATTTTATAATAAATATTTTCTATTTGCACTAACATTATGATTTCACTCACCAGTGAATCTCCTAAATGCTAAATTAATGTGATCCTTCAAAATATAAAATGCAGCATTTTGATCAATATTATATTAAAGTGTCTTGGGAAGTTTGCTGAAAAACAAACATGTTTTTTTTTTCAGCAAACATCTTAGAATATGTTAAATGTATTTCTGTCTGACAAAATTTTAAATTATGTCTAAATTATGTTTAATCTCTTGGTTACTTGCTCTCTTCCTCCACTTTGACCTAGTAACGGCTTTGTTGGGAAGTTACCTGTTGTTTACATATGTGTAATTTTAGGTGCTCATTCAGAACAGAAGTGTGTTAAAAATATGTCTGTTTAAGTGTTAAAATCAATAATTATTAGTCATACAGTCCAACCAACATTACTTCCCCATTGCATAGTCAAATATCTTTGAGTGATCTCTCTTAAAACAAGCAACAGCTGTGTGAACAAGAAAGCAACAGGACCACCTAACAAAAAGTCTCTATCATCTGCTGTTTGTTTTTGGTTATGCTATGCTTAGGTGACTTTTTTAGGATGATGTTCAGACCCTTGGTAGATAGTGAATGTGCTCTTACCTGCCTCTCCAGGGTATGACAAGATCAGGGTTGATCTTTCTAAAGAAGTACTCTCCTCCAGGCTGCCGCCCATTGAAGCTTCGGATCGGTGTGTCATCACTAGACTCCTCCGTCAACAGAGGTTCTTCCGGGTTTGGTCTTGTCATGCCGATGTATTTGGGCAGGAAGTGAATGAAACCCTGAAAGTAAAATCAGGATTCAAAAAGCTGTTGAAACAGCAAATAATTGGAGGCTTGGTGAATCTGGATACCCTGTTAAACTAAAACCTCACCTTTCGAACCCAGTTGGGCATGATGTGTGTGCTGGGTGTTCGGTGGTGCAGGTTGAGGACGACCACACTCAGGATGACAGAGAAGGTGACAAGGATCATGGTGAACATGACGTAGTTGACGATAATTGGGATGCCGAGGGACGTCTCAGGGACCTTGTCAGCCAGCAACAGCATGAAGACAGTCAGAGCAATGAGGACGGAAATGGACAGGGTCATCTTCTCTCCTGCAGATGACAAGGACTTGGAAAATTAATCATGACTGTAAAGCAGCAAATATCACTCTGATAACTGCTTTTTCCTGTTGATTTCTTGGTTTTAGTTTAGAAATACAGAAAGAAACTTTGTCACCTAAAATGAATTGTGCATGCAACAAATATTCTGTGCTCTCATTTTGTTTGCTTCTCCACCAATGTCCCTACCAGTCCCTCCAGGATTTTTTGAGATTGTTGAAACCTAATTTGCCTGTTTTCAAAACAGCTCTTCAAAAAAATTGTGATGAACGTTGTTTTGTTTTTAGACATTTTGTTGCTATAAAGTTGAGGGAGCAAGTCCCCTTTTAAAGGGAAAAATTGCAATTACAACCTGGTAATTATAAAACTTTCATAATTACATAATTATTTAATTAAAAATTAATTAAAAATGAAGGGATCCCTGTGTTAAAGTGATGTGTCCCAATGTCCACCCTGTATTTCTATCATTCTCTGTTTCATGAAGTTTTTCAATAGATGATGAACAATGCCTTTCACAGCTAAGAACTCTTTCATTTTGAAGTTTGGAGATAAACATCCAGTCTTGTCATGGTCCTCAGCAGTAAATATTAGACTTTTTATTGCACGTTTCCTGCATCTTCCAAAACAAACAAGAAAATGAGTTCTCTGACATATGGCTCATTGTTTTGCAGGAAATTACTGTGATTGATCAAAAATTGAATAAAAGTTGGTGTGTCATGCAGAATTCACAGGAATTATTTTAATTTGCATCAATAGCTGAGATCACAATATCAAGAAATCCTGGAGGGTCTGTAACCTATAATCTATATTTTCTACTGTGTCAGTAAAACATTGCTCTGAAATCTGACCACACCAAGCTTAAAGACTGATAAAGCAGATTCCTGGGCAAGGTCACTTTCCTTCAATCCATAATACATCAATAAATCTCCCATCCCTTCAAAGGTCGCTCTGCCTCATAAAATAGTCTGCATCAGACACATGCTTCTTGTCATGACATTAGATGATGCATCAAAGACTAGTCTCACTTCCGACACCCCCTTTTGACAGTGACAAGTAGTCACCGTGTCAAAACATGTCAGATGTGCTGACCTGCACCAGGAGGCAGGTAGAAGACAAATATAGCCAAGACGCTGGTGAGGATGCAAGGCACGATGATGTTAATGATGTAGAAAAGAGGCTTCCTTTCTATGATGAGATAGAAGGTGATGTCCTCATACAGGTCCTCCTTCACATTTTTCCTTGTGGGTTTGTGACAAATGGCCCATTCTCCATTCTCTGTGAAGCAAGAAAGAAAAGGTAGTTATGAGGTGATGAGACGGAGGAGGAAGATAAATTACAAGATATTACAAAATGTGCTGCAACCCAACATGCATATATAAACATCTTCTTAGGATGCAGTATATTGTTATTGACCCCTATATTATGGTATGACATTAAGAATCAGTTAGCCATGGCAGCTAAGGAACATGAAAGTTCCTTAGTTGCTGCAGGCACCAACCAGTGAACGCATTCTCATCTATAACAATCTCATGGATCTCGTTGCCATCATCATCCACAAAGTACTGCAGGTCCACCTCAGACGAATCATATGTGTATGAGCGGAAAATCATGCTGCAGTTCTGCCAGTCAAATGGGAAGTACGCCACCTATGGATGTCAACACCACACAGAGGCAAATGAAAGACAGAGGGATGTAAATTTGGGAATGCAACAGGGTCATGTGTTCGACTGTACCTCTATAGAGCAGGAGCTGCGGTAGATGGCTGGGGGAAACCAGTTGACTGTCCCATCACTGTAAACCAACACGTTGACATACAAGGCCACATCAAACTGACCATCATTACTGAAAAAAGAAAGACAAATGCGATGCTCACATCAGAGATATTATGTATCCAGTGGCATTTCATATCTACCAATACGTCTCAGAGAGCATGCATGCTATATTTCCAGCGTGTTTGGATGTCAGTCTTTATACAACCTTGACAAATGTATTATTCAGGAGCTCTAAGTCACTTGATTCACCACAACAGCCTTGTATTCCTGTTTTTCTCGACTCAACTTGACTTGGAGAACTCGACTTGAAGAACAGTTATGATTATAATATTATTTCAATATATGTACACAACATATTTTGTGCATAAAAATAGAGGTGCATGTTAAGGTGTTAAAGTGTATTTAGCACCCTGCAAATTTTCTTCAATGCATTGTGGCATGTATTTATTGAATATAAGCACACACCGGTGATAATACGTTGACATTTGATGCTAAATCAAAACTCATCTGATCACCAAAAATATTCAACTAGAGGGGACCGTGAATATATGCATCAAATGTTGAGTCTGGACAGCCTTGGTTTGACTGACCAACATTACCATCCACAGACAAGCTGCTGGTCTGGCAAAAAAAAAAAAGTTCTTTTAAAACATATTATTACATTATATTCTCAGTCTTTTCACATTGTTTTCTATATGATGTATCACCTTTGTCCTTGGGGCGAATACTCAACAAATGTTAGTTACTGTGTGAAAGATGCTGCGAATTACTGCAAATGGATGCTCACTTGTTTATGAGATAGATGTCAGGACGCCACACCTTGTTGGGAGGAATCCTCAAAACATTAATGTTGTCATAATCCTCTGGGTTCCATGACAACCTGTAGTCTGTCCATGCCTGGGACGGAGGAGGACGGAGGACAGAAAGAACATGAATAACAAGCAAGAGGTGAAATCATTACTACACTGGCCTGATGTCTTTGTCATTTACATCCTTGTTGCTGCTGCCTTTGATAAGTCATTTAAATCCCACAGATCTTGACACAGACTCTCAGAGCACTGTCACAAACACTCAAGCTGCCCTGAATTCTAATTAGCGATGGTGAGGAAGAGAAATAAAAAGGCAAGTCTGAGAATAAGGGAGATAAAGCAAGAAATAATTTGTGGATATAGAAAGTGACAAGTCCATTTGAGGGCAGAGCGTCAGAGCAGGGGAGAGCGGCGGAGCATGACTAAGTGATGAAGATCAATGTTTTCAGGCTCATACCAGATTCATGAACACGTTGGTTGTCATCTCACCATTCTTCTCATTCTGTAGCAGGATAGAGAGACAAAGAGGATGAGAGAAAGAGAGAGAGAGAGAGTCTTTCAGTCTGGCTCTGTAGACACTAATTGTATATGGAAGAATGGATGACCCTGCAGCAGCCAGCAGTTATCTGGGTAATGGTGTGTGCATGTGTGTGTTGAGGGTGAGAGCACTGCATTATCTACATGATAACTGGCTCAAAATAATTCATACAGGTGCATGTATAGGTGTTTGTGTTTACCAGGCTGACAAGCTGAACGAGGGTCATCCCAACTTGCACCATCACCTTCTCCTCCCAGTAACGAGCTGGTCGGACTTTCATGTTGTAGTTCTCAAATAACTTCCGATGGAGCTTCCGCTCTGTTTCTGAGGCTCCTGGATGAAGAAGTTATATAGTTGTATGCAAGTTATATACATATGACACATCCAAAATGATTGAATGGTTCACTGAATCTTCCAAAAACACTGTCGTGCCAATGACATGTCTGACAATAATGACTCTAAACAACCTCAAATATACTTCAGTTGTTTTAGTAGGATTTTTCTGACATACTTAATCCACTGTCCACACAGAGCATACAAAGCATCAAAGGGATCAATGTGGGAAGATAGTAAAGCAGCGACATCACCAGGAACTGAACGTCCCTCCAATACTGATGAGAAGCTAAGCAGAGATCTGGTCGGAGAGGATCTAAGACACTGGCAGTAACCTTAGCTGCAGAAATTTCAATAAAATTGTGGTGCTGCATGTGATAGCATGTCTCCTTTATCTATATGAACCACCAAATACTGCAGGCCTGACTCACTGATCCACAGAAAACTAACATGATGTCGTCTGTTTATCATCGGATTAAAGCTAAAAAGTGACATTTGGGCTGTGGGGTGGAACTGGGGCTTTAGACAAATGAAACTGGATGAAATTATAGACTGTTCAAATACCAAACAATATTTCCACCAAACCATCAGGTGTCTGCTAGAAAGCTGAAGATGAAGGGGAGTTTCCATTTTCACAATAATAATGATCAAGTGCATACATCCAACAAAGGAAATCTTGACCAGGAGAAGATTAAAGTTTTGGTACGGACCATCCAGAGCCAAAACCTGAATCCAACCTAAAGTGACCTGAGGAGGGCAGTGAAAAGGAGGTGACCATACAATCTGACAGATTTGGAGACTGTTACAAGGAAGAATAGACACATAATCTGTAATCAAGGTAAATGTTTTAATTTAGTTTTAATTTTTATTTTTCCTCCTCAAAAGTCAAAAACTCCTCAAGTTATAGGTTGTAGGTCATAAAAAGGGGGAAAAAGTTCTGAAATAATTTGTCTTTCCTGTACAAGTGCCACAACACACTCAATTCACATGTCAGTTCTCAGCTTTAATCCAGTGACACACAGACAACAGCATGTAAGTTCTCTCTGGATAAGTGAGTCAGGCCTGCAGTGGTTAGGGGTTCAATTCCCTCTGTGATGTCCCACGCTAAAAATACACTGTATACTCATGTATACTCCATAGGGATGGACTGATATTGGCATTCTTCTCATTAACATGCTAATCATGTCAAGAACAGAAATATCAGAACTGTGTAACAGTATATGCTTATTTTTTTGTTTTTTAGCAATAGTTTAAATTCACTCAGGGGAAAGGTGTGGCATTAAGTTAAAAGAATTAAATTAAAAGTATCATCATTTAGTGAGTGAAGCACTCTCTGTGTTGACAGCTATCTCCAAGAAGTGTTTCAATACCTACTTCTGACAAACCGTCTTTCATTCTAAGTATTTGACTGAACCACACGTGAAAAGACATAGAAGGACAGACAGAACATGCAAAAGAAGCAGGGCAGGTGCTGGTGGTGTACGATGGGTAGCAAAGGTGACTGAGCTAATGTAATTGATATGCAGCAGGGGGATGGGATCAAAAGGATGTCTGGGATACCAGAACCATCAGGGACTAAAATAGACTCTGATTAACAAACAATGATGTGTTAATATGATTCATTATATGTTCCCGAGCATTTTTCAGTGTAATAACATAAAAATCTTTGTCAAGTCAGAGAATTTTTTTTCCAAAATGGTTACCCCCTTGTGTGTGATTTTCTGCAAGTTGATACTTCTCTTTGGTTAATCAGACGTAGCTGCTGAATTTACAGAGGGACAAAAACGCTCCATCACAACCTCTGTGGAGGTCGCGAGGCAATGCAGCTTTAGACTCCTACTGTGATGGGGTCATAGGGTCAGAGTCAAAGCCCCTCAGCCCAGCCCAGATAAGAACTAGTCATCCCAAATTGATTTTAAGTCTGATTTTATCCAAAAAATAAAAGGGGGTAGAATCAATACCAATTTAACAGAAGTGACAGAGTGTACAAGGGTGTGAGATGTGTGTCTGTTATCTGATCTAATGAATTAATATAACTATCCTCCACAGGAGGAAAAGTATAGTAGTGTTAGGACATACAGCAGAATGGAAACACTGTGCCGCAGGTCGGCAGCAAGCACGGTGCAACTGTTTGTTTTCTGAACTCAATATAGGGTCAAAGGTCAATGTCAAAGGCAGTCAAACATTTTTGTTTTTCTTTCTCCTTTATGTTTTAAAAGGCATGCAAAAAAGCAATGATAAAAAGCAATATATATATATATATATATATATATATATATATATATATATATATTGTGTTTAAAGTTTAAAAAATCTGATCATGCTGGAATTTTTATTAGTACATGTCTAATAAAATCGCACGTCTAGAAATAAGTTCAACCACTGCACACAATGGATTATGAATACGTATCCTTACCAGTGAGCGAGAGACAAAGGCTGCAGCCTATGAGGAGAACTGTGCTTATTCTCATGTCAATGTTGAGCTTCATCTTCATTTGTTTAATTATGGCCGTCATGGCATCTTCTTACACTGTGATGCGCCAGTCAAAGGCCCCACTCTCTCCCACAGCAGAGAGACACTTCAAATCCTCTGCGTCTTTACCTGGAACCTACTGTTCATGGACGAGTGTCTCCAAAAGCTCGCACACACCTTTTCTAGCTTGGGCAGATAAATACACACCTCCAGTTGGGTTTCTGCTTGTTGGCACCTTCAGCGGCACATGTTGTTCAGCTAACAGCTCTCTGTCCTGTCTCTTCGTGTCTTTGTGGCCATGGCTCCATGGGTGAAACCACGGCCTGATTGGGTGCGCGTGCTGGGAGTGACGAGAGGGCGGAATGTGTTTGCACTGGGAAGCCTGTGGGGCAGGCACCTGTTGGTGCTCACCAATCTGAGGTTAGGACTGTGGGTGGGAGGCAGAGGAAGTCGAGGGGTGGGATGGGGTAAGGGAATGGCAGTGGTTTACGGGTTATGACAATGGAGATATTTTTGGGGGAGAGAACAAGTGGGTGGGGTGGAGCGAGGAGACGATTGGGGCGTTGAGTTTCTCTGTGGAAGGAGAATGATTGGCGGTGGTTTCGGCGTTGAAGCAATTAATTAAAAGTGGCATCTCTTACTCATTTCACTCTTAATGCATCTGTAGTCTGTGACTTACCTCTCACCCTGTTCTTCTCTTGTGTTAAAACAAATCTCTGCTACCACTTTCATCACTTTGTGTGTTCATCTCCACCTTCCCTCATACATTCCCATTTATATTCATCTGGTGTATACACATAAAAATAGCAGAATTCAAGCTTAGTGTAGAATTTTTTCAGCCTGATTAAAGTCAGAAAACTAATCTAATTCAAAGATTGAAATGTAATTCATTAGCATTCAAGTTTTTGCTATTGCTACATAGCCTATGTTAGCATTAACAACTATTTACTTACTAATCCAGTGGTACTGTTCATACTCCTTGATTTGATAAGAGCTGTTTCTAACAGCGATCTGATTTCATTTCTATCACTTCTTCTACCAAAGTTAGTATGTTTGTCAGCTAATCCCTGGTATCCTGTGTTGGCTGAAAGTAGCACTGCTCAGAAGCCATATTATGATGTGGGCCTATAAATGCAACAATGGCTGAAGTTGTTGGTGAGAATCTATCATGACCTGCCAGCAGAAAATGTGTTCAATGTGTTAAGCTGCAGGGGATTTAACTGTAGTCCATGCCTTTATGGGAGGAACATGTGATATTTTGTCCAATATTTCTTAATCTGTCCATTAAGCCATTGTATTTAGTATTATCAACTAGCCAATTGGTGCTTTTCAGTAATAGAATCAAAAAAGATGCTGTGACAGACATGGATAGAGAGGTGGTGGATGGGAGGGAGGAATGACAATTTGCCACAGATATGACAAGGTTGTTTATGTGCTAAGGGCAGAATATAGACAGGGCCATGTTTGACTGGGATGGTTTAGTTCTAAGTAGAGATAGAGCTGATGTAGTACCTTGAGTTATCCTCATACACAACCCCACTGTATACAAATAAGTAGTTATTAATTTAATCAACATCAGAGTGGAGATGGGATCATTTAACAGAGCAATGCTGACAGGATTCAAGTTAATATGTCCCTAAGTCACTATAGCTAATGTCCAGTATGTGTAAACTGTGAGATAGCTCTCCAGTGAGTGATGCTGTCTTGAAAAACCTGTGGTAGTGAAGTTGCCGATACATGAGTCTGGAATTACCAAACATCTTTTCAGCAGAGGCCGAGGAGTTGTCAGTAGTGATGGAGAGAAGAGAGAACCGTTCAGTCTTATTGATTTTGAACATGACTTGGGCTTCAGGCAAGACAAGTATGTCAAATAAGAAATAAAAATAGGGATTGATGTTGTTGCCATAGAAATGCTGAGTAAAGTTCTGAGACGTGACGGCCACAGGCGTCACGATCAATGAAGGTAAAGGCTTTGGAGTGAACTTGGATCCTCTGTGTTTGCTTTTATGATAGTGAGGTCTGTGTTTCAGCAGTCATAAAGTTATTTCGTCTGTTACACATGATAAGAAAATACATAGCTCATCTTTATCTGCTTTTATTACCTCCTTTCATTTGTATCAAAGGTCATGCTATCCTTTCTCCCTCACTGTGGTACAAAAACACAAAAACAGGCCATAAATCAGAGCCACGTTGAGAGTTGAGAGAAGGAGAATGTCTCCGTTTGCCCTCCTGCATGCCGCCACTCCCAGTATAAATACATCAGTCAGAATGGACCCTTTGTGTTTTTGTGCATCTGTTAAGCCACACGTCTCCTCAATGCTACAGTTTCACGCAAGGTCAAAGAGTGAGATAATGAGCTGAGGATAGAAATCAGTGTAATTCTAACAGGAGTGTGTCAGTCAGGCTGCAGCCAGGTCTATAACACTGAAGCACTATCAGCACTGTCACCACAATGAGCTGTCAAGACTGCACTGCATGTATGTAAGAGTGTATTTACACACAGGAATATCAGGGAAGCCCATGTACAAGTGTCCAATAACCGGTACCGGTGTGTTTGTGTGTGAGGACAGTTATTAATAGCAGAGCGGGCAGGCGACCGAGCGACAGTCGCAACTCTCATGGCAGCATTCTGACAACAGATGGAGCCTTTAATGTCCTCCCCTCAGATCTTTATTTTAAAAACAGACTAAAAAATGAAAGCACAAGATTAAAAGGACAGGTGTGTGTTTGTGTCATGTGACAGAATCATAAAGGTCATATGGTATGTCTGTGCGTATGTGTCTGCAACCAAGCAAAACGTTGAAAGGCACAGGTCTTCTATATGATGGAAATTCCACAGGCTATTGGTGCAGCTGGTGAACTGATCTGACACACACACACACAAACACCAGTGCTGAAAATACAAAAAGGATTACTACAGTTGCAAAAATATCCACAAAGCATGTGCCACACTCCGGCACATACTGACACAGGGAAATGAAAGACATACAGCTTGCTCATTATAGCATCTGGTTTGTCGTGGTGTTTATGTGTTAAAACCACGTATGAATATGAAAACGCTGGATCCACACTCTACCACTATTACACACTCACACACACAAAACACACCAGCAATTTAGATAAATGTATTTCTATACAAGAGGCATGCTTACATTGGATTGTATGTGATGTCATGTCACTGAAGCTTTGGATAGACAAAATGATCTATGTGTATTTCTTGGCAGTAACACATTTGCATGTAAACAAGGCATCGACATTCAGGCTGAGAAGTTCTTGAGCACTGTTGCTCGTTCAGTCGAGAAACCTCAAGATGCCCATTCATTTGCAGATACTTGCAAATCTTCTGTAAATCTTGCAGGAATTCTCAACAGCGCACCATCTGACAGACCTCAGCTGGTCAAACAACAAGCCATCCCTTGCAAGTAAAGATCCAATCATGATGCAACTTCTTTAACTCAAGAGGATACATACAATAGTTTTGTTTTGCTAAGCTCTTTACCTTCCTCCTGGCCAAAAATTAGGTTTATATTAAAAAAAAAATCTATCTAAATTTAAATGAAAGATAAATGTTCTTTTTCAGTGTGAGTATAAGAGTATTTGATTGGCCTATGATGACTACACACAGAAAATCAAAGCCAGTTTAATGAAGTAATTTTTTTTTCTGCCTCAAATTTTTAGTGGCACATCAAGAACAAACCACAAAGATTTTTATCGTCTCAGGGGGACTTGAAAGGGTCAGTGGGTGTGTGGTTGAAGCTGGCGTTGGCAAAGATGGCCAAGGTCCCCACAGTGGTGAAGATAACGAAGATCCAGAGGAACATGCGATCCACAACCATAGCTACGTACTGCCAGTCCTCCTTTAGCTGGATGAGGTGATGTGGAGAGAGGAACAAAATTATGGCCGACCAAAGAACAAGAAGGAATGATAATAAATATGATAATTGATCAAACTTACAGCTTCATAGTCCTTCTCAGCCTGCAGAGCCTCTGCAATATACGTGATGGCTTCTATGGCTGACTTCAGCTCATCAGGTAAGGAGAGGTAGGTACTGGGACCGTCGATAAATTTTCTTAGGTCCGTGCACATGCCCTCTGGCTGAAATCTGGATGTCACAACACACAGACAGAGAAAAAAGAACGGTGTTTTCAATGCAAAAAATATTAGATTGCAAATAAATCTTATGTTGATTCAGGAGAAATGATACGACTTCACATAAAGTGTCAACACCCCAATGGAACAAACATACACACGAGCCTGTGGAATGTAGCAACGTGTGAGCAGATGTCAGACCGCAGTAATTAAAAGCTGTAAAATAGTAAAGCGTTTATGAGCCGGGCTGCACGTCTGCTGTGCACTCCTCTGTCATTCAGCGAGGAATAAAGAGAAGGTCAGAGGAGCTCCCCAGGCTCCGTCTGCCAGTGTGGGAGTCACCACTCTGCATCTGCTGACTGGGCTGTTCTGGCAGAGAAACCCTCTGCATGTGTGTGTATGTGTGTGAGTGTGGGTGTGTGTTTCTCTGTGTTTACTTGTTGCTTTCAGTTACCAACCGTCAGCTGCAATGAGGTGCCAGGAGTCGCTGGGGAAAGGTGGGAGAAAGTTGCTGCTGGCACCCTCCGAATTTTGCCACTCACAAGTTTTCACACGGCAGATAGAGACAGAGAGGAGACTCAGTGTTTTAGAACAGGATAAACTGAACCGTCGTGAATACTCACATCTTACCTCAACCACAAGACACTTACCACTGAAATCCAAGGAAAGTGGTTGGGAAATCTGATATAACTTCTATTGTACTGTAGCTACATAGCTACAGGAACCACTAAAGAGACAGGCTAATGGTAAATACTGAGATATACTTTAATGATATGCTTTAACTCACTTAGTGATCTCAATTACTCATGGATATCTAGCCGTATGGTCGTACCAGATTAAGAAAGGCTATAGCAGCAGAATGAATGTAATGGACTGAATGTACAGAAAAAAAGTTATGTAGTGAAGGCACAGCATTACCCATCAACCCCTGGCATGGCCTTGAGCAATGACACACAGATTTTCCACTGGCTGCCACCAGCAGAGAGACACCTAGAGGTCTAATATCCCACAACCTAAAGCAGCAATACAACACGACATCTCTCAGCAGGACGTCACAGCTAAACAGAACTGACATTGTCTCTGAATTTAAAGTATTGTCCATCATTTCTATTGGTTGTAATGATGCCATCTGGGATGTGTGAACTATAAACCAAAAGTTAGCTCACCTACTGTCTGTACTTATTGTACAGGAAAACTTGGAACTCAGAATCCAGTGTGATGAAAACTTAGGGTAACATGTTTATCCTTTTCCTCTCTTCCAACTAAAGACATGGGGGGTTTGTTTGTTGTCAGATCTGTCAGATTTCTGGTTGTCTTCATTAATATCACAGAGGATTAACTGTCAGATAAGAGAATAACAAATAACAAAGTCTCCTGGTTGTTCTCATGACCTTCTCCTAACAAATAAATTAACTTTATCCTCTTTTCAAAACTGCTGTAGATCCATTTACCTATGAAACAATACTGATCACCTCATCCACGTACACTTTTAGACAGTTTGACAAAAATCAAAAATACATATACTGTATATATCCCATTACACTGTGAGATGCAGGTCAGGCAGCTGAACAGCAGAGGGCAGTGTGGCACCACATCTATTAGGACAACATGATGCATGAGGTGTGGGCAGCGAACAGAGCTGCTTGGTATTCAGCTCAGACAAATTTCGGGGAGTTTACAATGCAGCGCTGCCACCACTGCTGCTCCAGTGAGTGTGGCAGGTGAGGAGGCTGTGACCTGAGAAGGTGGAGCCTCATCACATAGAGAGAGAGGGAGGGAAAGAGATAGAGAGACAGGGGAGGGTAAGAGACACAATTTGGCCCTTTTAACCCCCTCCTCCCCTTTTCCCTCCTCCATGGCTCAAAGTAGCACTTCATCAGCGAGAAGTAAATGACTATTCAGGAGTCTAATTCAACTAAAACTGGCTGCGTCTGGTGCCAAGACATGCACCAAACCCAATTAAGAAGCCGTGTGTGTATGTGTGTGTATACTGCTGTCTCATCAAATTGCTTTAATAGACCCCCCCACCCCCCACCTCCCTCCTTCCTCTATCACCTGTTCTTGCACCCAGACACGTGGCATCCCGCTCTAATGTGTCAGAGTCGATTTGCGTGGGTCATCATTATTTTAGCAACGATTCGCTGCCGCCTGCTGTCTCTCCCTCTAGACATATTTCAGCTCACACAGGAGGTGAAGGATGGAGAGGGAGGGACAGCTGTACACTGTGCAGGAGGATTTTTGGGGGGTGCATTAACAGAGCAGCAGGGAAGCAGGTTAGTTAAGGGTGTCACACAGTAGCTGAGTTGCAGCTACAAGCAAGTCTACCCCAGTGGAGTCACCTATTTCCTGTGTGCAAAGTGCAAACACCAAGCTCAGGCTAATAGAACAGTTTGTCGCCAATTTTTGTGCCAGCATTGGCCTAGAACCAGCTCCTTACTCAACAGCTTCATGGGCAGTGCGCTGTAAAACATTTGATGAAACTCATCAGTCTGGGTGCCACTGTAGGTCTAAACGCCTTTATCGAGGCAGCTTCATGCACCTTTGAAAAAAACAGCTCTGCTCTGTACTGCTGTTTTTTTCATATGAAAGTAGTAGTGGCTCAAAACTTTTCATCAGACTAATTTAAAGTATCGCAGTCTAAAGTAAAGGTCAGACGCTTTTAACTCGCACGATCCGTTCCCCCGTTCTTAGCTCTCAACAACACCATAAATGAGGATAACTTTGTTTGACAGCCTAAATTTTTTGGCAGTAAGTGCAGCTTTTACTGCAAGCTATTAGAGAATGACAGTGTGATATTTAGATACAGGACACGTAATATTTGACAGAGAGTTTTCAGAAGATGTCTAAGTGTGTTTGCTCGAGTGTGTTGAAACGAAGCAATGCACCAAATAAAAGCACTTCAGATTCTCACTATAGATGTAGTTAAGATGCAGGTTATAGGAAGGAAAGGTGTGCAATTATTAAAAAAGGCTACGCCTAGTGCAGTTTATTAATGCTGAATATGAGTTGATTTTCACTGGACAAATGCAGCTGAGATAGTGAAGATAATCTGCTACACAAACATAAACTCAAACTTTTATGAATACTAAACATGGGACATGACAGATAAAGTGATAGTTTTTTTATCACAAATCCTATTATGTACAACCCAAGTGCATATAGGACTTTAAAACAAAAGCTTGTATGTGTAGTACTGTTTAATATGCTGAAGTCATTTATCATGCTTGGAAATCCTGTTTACAAAAATGAAAATGAACAAAAATCCAAATAGCATGTAGCAAGTTGTTTTATAAGCTGGTAATAACTCCAAAACATATCTAATTGATTCAAGAGCACCATAATAATCTGTAATACAGTTTGGGTGTCTGAGGATTGTCCACTAGTCAGAAGGTTGGTGGTTTGATATCCAACTCAGTCTGCATGTCGAAGTGTCCTTGTATGTAGATAAAAAAGCTGTGTGAATATGTGTGTGATTTAGGTTAATGTGATCCTTTGCCTAAAAAGTGATTTGATTGGTCACTAGAGAGAGTATAAATGCATCCATTTACCATTAACATAATGTCACACTGATTCATTTATTTACTAATGATTATTTCAGAAGCACCAGTATTACATTTGTTAGAAAGTGATATGTTTGTATTATATAAATATAAAATATAAAAATGTTAGTCAATGTATGGTGGCCCCTAAGGACCAAACACAAACTACAGAGAAGCACAAAATCAAGGGAAATGTCATTGAAACCCCAAAATAGATTCAGTTCAGTTTTCAGTCAAATGCTATGCTAACATTGGTGCATCTGATACCTGTGCGCAATAGTGTGCACAAGCACAAAAATAAAGTCCATAAATGTGTCTGCTCTTACCTGTTGGGCTTGGGGAACAAGATGGAGGAGTCTGGTTTGCGGATGAAATATTCATCGGCCACTTTGCTGATGGCAATCTTCTTTGGCTCCCGGCAGGGTAAGAACTCCAGAGACAGTGGGGTCTCCACCTTTGGTCGCAGCATGTAGAGGTAAGGAGGCAGCATGTGGATGAAGATCTAAGAAAAGAGCAATGGTGAAAAGCAACAGAGTCATCAGCACAGCTGGAGTAAAGCCAGCTCCAGAATTGAGCTGTTGTGAGTTTAAATACCCAGTCAAGTATATTTCTTTGCCTGAAAACCAAATTAGGAAACAAAAGGTTATTTAACTGTCCTTTCTGCTTCCCATCGATAGCTTGTTGGCTCACACACACCTCTGAAGTCCACAGACTTTCCTGGTATTTTAAATCGATTTCTTTTGGATTCTTGTTACATGATTTATGGGACAGCTGAAATATACTTCCCTGTATTTGCCTGTTAAGTCTGAGAAATGACCAAAAATGCTGAAGATAAAGTGTGAGATAACATTTTAAAACAGTTGCAGCTGAATGATGTGTGTGGGGAAACCAAATGGGCGACATTTTTCAGTTCCTCAGCGTCTCTCACGGCTCTCAAGGTGCTTTTGAACATGGAACAAAAAATAAAGCATCCTTGTTGTTCTGGGAAACTTTGACGAGTGCTATTAAAACCGAAATAAAATCAGGAAAATACAATTTTTATATAACTGTCAGTTAGTGCTCTTTGGCTTGAAACTGTCTTTCTAGAAAAGGATATCAAAAGACTCCATGATAAAAGAGTAAATCACTGAGTGAATGTCAGTCAGATCAATATCATGACTGCTGTAAATGGCTTCTTTATCTACACTTTGAAGTCCTTTGATATGTGTCATTTGAAATAACCCTTGGTTTTCCTGTATTGACTGATGCATGTCAATATTACTGGCAAGGAACATGCTACAACAGCAGCAGTGAAGTCATTACATAATTTGTAAATTACCCCTTTGACTCTTCAAGGGCATGCTGGTGATAGATGCCAACACATCCACATCCCATGGCCAAAGTGATGGGTTTGAGTTCAATATGTAACTGCTGATTGTATTCTCTTCACCATCATTCTCAGTTGTAACATATTCCAGAGCATGTTCTGTCTTATTGGCCTGTGCTACACCTGTTAGATTTTTCACAATGTGCTACTTCATGGGTTGTGAATATAACACAAGAGGCAAATGTTCCCTGGAGGGATCCACTTTGTCTACAAGGATCTTATTCCACATCGATGGCTGCTGTAACTCAGCTGGTGTAGCTGCTCGGTCTCTGTGCGACTGACAGACCAGAGCGTCATCAGCTGAAGGATCTCAGAGACATGATAGTAGCAGCAGAAGGAGGAGCTGACAAGACAACAAGGCTGCACTTGACACCCAAAGGAGCCTCACAGGCCTGAAGAGAGAGAATACAGACCTGAGAGCTTCACAGTGGAATGACTGCAGAAAGGAAATGAAACTCTCAAGGCAGCGATGGTCTATTCAGACACTGCACACTGACCCAAATATGGCTTTACACTCGCCTCCAGGACATACATATGGACCATTTGACACACTTACAAGTCATTTTCAAATTGGTCTATACCATCATTCACAACACATACAGCCCAGCTACAAGCACCTTCACTTCACCTGTGAGAGGAGCCTATTACTGCAGAGTTTAAGCTGACAGCCTTTATGATTGGGTGGGTGATTTTTTGTATCAGTATGACCAGTCTGTAAAGTATAGATAATTACAAAATGCAGAAAATCATTTGAATTTATCCTTTACAGTGATTCTACAGCTGGCGAAGGGAGATATTACAGACATAAATATATTTCATGAGACCAGGAGACCAGAAATTAACCTTTCAGGTTTCCTGCTGTTATGACTTAAAAGTCTTTTGGGATAAGATGGAAATATTACATCCCAGTGGTACTCATTCAAAACCAGGCATTTGTTGCTGTTGCAATAAAACTACTCTAATAGTCAGCATTTTCACTTTTTGGAATAAGATTGTTACATGGACTTTATTCATCGCATCCATCCCAAAGGCTGTTTTAATAAAAACAATCAATATGAAAGCGTGCATGCTCTGTTGATTTGTTCTTATTTTTTGCTTTAATGTGTATTCTGGTTACATATTTTATACTACTATTAAGTAGTATGTATGCAGGTTCACACCTGATTATTTGTACATTCCCCACAAATCCTTCCCACATTGACATCAATCATCTGACTAAACAACCTGCAATGTTTCTGTCTCCATCAATCCACCACCAAGCAGCTCACTCCCATTAAACCATGTAAATCACCTGTATGTGTATGAGCCTTTTCTCATGGAGAACGCTGCCTGAAAGCAAAGCACAGAGCTGCTGCTCAGGCCTGTAATTAGCTTCACAGAATGTGCAGCGAGGGCAACGGCCACTGATGGAGGTTAATGGTACAACATGACGCTCAGGCTGTTGAGGACTGTGTCGTCTTAATTCAGTAGACTGCCTCAACCCAAAGTACTGCCGCCTCCATTACCAAATTAACACACAAATTAACATTACGTTAATCATTTCAAGGACACGATTTACTGCACTGACGGCATGAGGCAAAGCTTGTCCTCATAATATATGTTTTGCTTAAATTTAATTACTTTTAGACATACACACTTTTTTCTTTCTTTTCTGTCTTTTTTTTTTTTTTTTTTTTTAGCAAATTCACATCCTTGTTTTCATTATTATTTCAGCTCAGGTGCTCAAAATGTAATAAACAGCAAAGTGTGCACAACAAATAAGTCTCAGGTGACTGAAGTCTTGAGGGTCGAAATGTGCCAAACTGTTAAATTTTGATATGCCAGTGTCTGAAGAGATGGAGAGCTCCCTCACCTTACGGACCCACAGTGGCATCCGGTGTGTGTTTGGGGAACGGTGATGCAGGTTGAGGACGACCACACTGAGGATGACGGAGAATGTGACCAGGATCATGGTGAACATGATGTAGTTCACAATGATAGGGACGCCCAGAGAGGTCTCTGGGATTTTATCTGCCAGCAGCAACAGGAACACAGTGAGGGTCAGCAGCACGTTGATGGACAGACCCATCTTCTCACCTGATGGAGACAAATAACTGGGATTATATTCTGTTTATCAGAGGAATAAATACATAATTTTTCTTCAGAGCTGTTCTAACTCATAGATTTTCACAAGGAGACAAGAAGATCTACTATTTTAGCAGCATCTGGCCTGTGTCAATCACCACTAACAACGCTAATGGAGAATTCATCTCCCAGACTAAGTGAAGCTGATTAGACAATGGAGCAAAGCCTCTCCTGTGTATTCACTAATCACTTTCTAACTACCTCAGAACAATTTATTGGCGAATAAGTGTCAAAGTTCTGCGGTCAACATGTGTGAGCTTTGTCCTGGTTGACAAGTGCAGAGCATGAGACTGTTGAACAGCATAAAAATAACAAAACAAAACACAAAAAAAAAAAAAAAACAAAACAAAAACAGGAACACTTTATTACTACTTAAATGTCCTTGACTTGTCTCAGTGTCGGAGGAAGGATCGTACTTTATGAGCATGCACGTCTGCAGACTGTGTGGGAGCACAGACCTTGAGATGTCTCATAAGCAGAGAGTGAAAAAGATGAATAAAAAGAACAGGAGCCTGAGAAAACTTTACACTCACTCACACACACACATATGTAATACTATATGGCTAAAGGCTTTTTCTGTGTGTCCTTGTGTTATATGCTTCAACGAGTCATTGACCATGGTCATGCAGTGTAGATCTTACAGTATGCTGCAAATAAATTTAGATTCATGTCAAAGGAAGACATGATTCAAATGCTAAAGAGGAAGAGAAATTACCCCGATGATGTCACTGGGGTTGTCTTAGGACTTTTTAACAGAAAGCCTACATTGGTGCCTTAAGTTAGGAGTGTGACAGGTGATTACTCAGCAGGGAGGTTTTAATGAAAACATGTTTTAGTATGGGAAACATTACATCTAGAAATTTATAACGGTTTGTCTTTTAAGTTCCCTTCAACCCTTAAATATGTATTCATATTTCTACTCGGTCTTATGATTCACCACAAGGCACATATACAGCAGCATGAAGGTTAAGGTGCTGCAGTCAAAATCTAAAGACTGATAACTTACTGTTAGGGTTAAATCCTATTAACCAAACTGTTAGAGATACATTATTCACACCACATGAGTATATCGTAGTATAACTCTAGGTGTTATCGATTCAGATGTGCTCCAGGAAACAGCTACCTAACCTGAACCTGAACCTGCTTTTGTTCCAATAATAGGATGAGTATGTGACTGCCCTATTTAAATAGACATGAACCCAATTAGTAGATAGTTTTATCCATTGCAGAGAGTAGTGATAACCACAGCTGTAAAACTGTTGTCATTAATATCCAGATTATCCTCTCTATCTTATAATTTATGTGTGTTTCTCTGTTTTATTGGTTTACCTGCGTCAGGAGGGAGGTAGAAGTTAAAGATGGCGATGATGGTGATGAGGATACAGGGGATGATGATGTTGAGGACGTAGTACAGCGGCTTCCTCTCAATGATCAGGTAGAAGATCATGTCCTCGTACCGGTCGTCGCTAATGATCTTCCTGCTCGGCTTGTGCTTGATGTGCCACTCACCTCCCTCTGGAGAGACATTCACATTTCACGTAAGCATTTCAAAACATTTCAAATCGAGATCAGCAAAATTCTTTTTTACAGCACAAGCAACAAATCTGCATACCACAAGGGGGTCTGAACAAAAGTGCAAACACAGTCGAACTGGTAAAAGACACTCCAGTGACCATGGTTTAGATATTAAGCAAAAGAAAGAATAAAGTACCTAATGAGAGTAAATCAAACAGAAGGAAAGGCTCTTTCAGTGGCTAAGTCATATAGCACTTCTAAGCAACTGCAACAGTCTCATTTACTATGAGTACAAATATTCATGGTCTTCTTATCTGGAACTTTTTCCTCTATTTTCTGCCAATTATCCACAGTCGAATCAAACAAGATAAACCAGGTATCTCTCTTGTATGGCATGATCTCTCCAGCATGTTCTGGGTCTACCCCGATGCTTCCCTCTAGCATGACATGCTCAGAAATCCTTAGCAGGGAGGCACCCACACTACCTCTGTCCATCTACTTCCTTCACACCAAATTCTCACCACTGTAAGACTCATCGAGTTGAATCTCCAGTATCTCGTTGCCTTTTGAATCCAGAGCATACTGCAGGTCGATCTCTGTTGAGTCATACGTGTAAGAGCGGAACTGCATGGTGCAGTTCTGCCAGTCAAATGGAAAATATGTAACCTACACGGAGAAACGGGTATTAAAAAGTCAGACAAGGAAAAGGAAAGTTTAAGAATGAAGAGAACAACGTCTTCAGGTTTAAGTTTGTGTGTGTGTGTTTGTGTGATGATCACCTTCACTCCACAGGAGCTGCAGTACAGAGCAGGGGGAGTCCAGGTTACTCTGCCGGTACTATAAACCTGAACATGGACATGCAAGGCCACATGAAACACCCCATCATTACTGCAAACAGAAATTAAGATGAAATCAATTAAAAACTTTTTCTTCAAATCAAACATTTCCAACCTTTTATTGATGGTTTGGCATCCGGCAGTTTCAGATCAGTTTCTTACACCAAAACAAATACATGCAAGTTAAAAAAGTCTGTCTCATCTTGTCTTGTCTTGTTTTGTCTCATATTCTATCATCTCTAAGTGTCCATTTACATTTCAGTCTCAAGGTGTGTACAGTGTGATTATACACAGCACCAAGACACAAAGGCACAAACAAATTATCAGGAAATTGAAGACAAGTTTCTCATGGCTGTCACCTGGAGTTGTACAATGTACCTTCTGTAGAGAGAGAACAAAAAAGGCTTGTACTGTATCATCTAGTCTCATGTCATGTCATCTTGGATCATATCAATGTCTTGTAACATCTCATTTTGTCTCATGCCATATCATCATCTCGTCTCATATCACTCAATGTGTCCTCTTCAACCTGTCTAATCCAATCTCATTCATTGTGCACCGTATTTCTATGTTATATATTATATATGTTGTACTAGACAGGACTCAACGTGCAGCCTGACCTTCATCTTCAGGACAGGACAAGTTTTTTGTGACAAGTGTAACAAGGAATAAGTCTGAGCAGTTTTGCGCAGATCTTTAGTCATCCAGTCATTATTAACAGATATTAGCATGTTAATGCGGCGCCCTGCTGACTGAGTTGTGCATATTATGTAATAGCAGCATACTGAGTTTGAATCTAGCCTCAGGCCACGTTTCATTTAATCCCACTGCTTCTCGCTCGGCCCTCAGATCTCTTTGTTCTGTGCTATAAAGAAGAATTTACATTAGATGGGCAGAGTCAGTAGAATCTGAGTGACCACGTCTTGTACGTCTGATTACTGTTCCTTCTGTTCTCCCACCACTGCTGTGAAGATATTAGATGTATAGGGAGCTGTTTTGGCTGTTGAGCTCATGGAGCCACCATGGAGTCAGGACACGGTGTCTGGTTTTTATAGCTCTGGTAATTGAAATGTGTCCTTTAAGTCAGTCCTTCCTGAGAAGGTGTCGCTGCTGCTGAAAGGACTGGAATTCATCTAACACACACACACACACACACACACTCTACATTTGTGTGTGAACCTTGGCTGTAAATGAAGTAAATGATTAGTGCCATCAGCTATTTTAGTTTTTTTTTTTTTTTTTATTTATATTCTCAGTCTAATGACATCATTTTATTTTCTATGTGTTTTTATGTTTCTATTTCATGTTTCTCTACTGTTCTTTTTTATATTTTACTGTGACATGATCCAGACACATTCTGTACTTTGTCTTTAACCCAATGACCACTAGGTGCTGCTGTGTGTTGTTCTGGCTCAATCATTCCTTTAACAACCTTCTACCATTCATAGTCATTGCACCAGTGTCCACTCTATGTATCCAGAAAGTGACTCACTCTTTAATGATGCTTGAATCTTTTGGCTACACGTGGACATCTGTGCTTTAACAGAGACATGACAGAGCTGTAACAACCAGAATGTGACACAGCTTCCTTCCCAGAGGATCATGAAGAGCCACTATATAAAATACTAAACAGCAAGTCACCAAGTCCATGTACTGGCTGCGTCACAGCTGTCTCACATACTGCAGCTGAAAAGGTTGGAGGGTGAGAAGTGGAGTATTTCCTTTATCCCAAATGATTCCTAAAATTATCAAACACAGAGACGTCTTTGATTGTAAGAGCAACTTTAATTGTAGAACAACTTTGGAGAAACACTGACTGATTTATTTATTTTCTCAATTAAACAACTTTATTCAGTGTTTTTGTTTTAATCCCAGATCTGTTTATTTTAGAGAGGGTGAGGATAATTATCTGAGGATTATTCAGCTCCTGGTAAAAACCTAAATATCTGAAAACACTGAAGAAAAGATAGTGAAAGCATTGACAGCATCTGTGGTATTGATCTCCCACAATTCCATGCCATTCTATGACATTATTAAACCACATATTCCAAATTTCATATCTCTTTTGCCAGTGTTTTTATGTGCGTGTTTTATGGAAATAATCAAAAAATGGCATCTTATTGATGAGACGAAGAACTAGCAAAGAGCAGCTCAGCTGAACCCTGCCAGCAGACCTGACCCCGTCAGAGCTTTAACACAGTTTTACAGCACAGTGCTAACTTGTCTTGGATGTGACCTCTTTTCATAATCAAAACAATAAGAGGCGATTATGACCTTGAGTGTTGGTGTTAGGATCGGACTGTAAGTTGATTATAAAGTCCAACTAACGGGTGAGAATTGAAACTGACAATCATGGGCAGCTAACAGTGGAATAAACAAACAGATACAACTTGAACTTAGTGTCAGATGACACAAAAAAGAAAATATTCATGGCAGAGGGCAAGTTTTGTTGGATTGTATATAAATGTATATATACTCGTGCTCACTTGTTGATGAGGACGATGTCAGGCAGCCAAACCTTCCCCGCAGGGATACGCAGCACCTCAATCCCATCGTGTTGCTTGGGTTTCCATGACAATCGATAATCTGTCCACTCCTGTTTGATGATTAAAAAGACAAATGTCAATGTGTCTTACGACTAGGATGGTTTTCATTGTGAATTCATCCTACTACAAGCTGCTAAAACATCATTTGTTTTTTATTTTGCATTCACTGATTACTGTTGGTGTGCTCCTGGTTTGGTTGTTTTTGTAAAGTGCTGGTGCTGAGAAGGAGGACTTCTGTTAATAAACGTATTTCCACTGGAGCTAGAGTCACGGTTCAGTTGGTCAAACATTATAGGAAATAGTGTGAAGTTATTCACTAGCAGACCTATGCTAATGCAGTGTACAGTGTACAGCAGTTTCACCATCATACAAACAAATTACTCACAGTGACTGTGAACTTACCAGATTCATTACAACAATTGTGCTCATTTCTTCATTTTTCATATTCTGAAGGGAGAACAAAAGGAAGTGTCAGTGTTCAATTGCTTCATTATTTTATATTTTACAAACATACTTACAGCACTGGTCTCTGAGGTTGACCAAAATGGATGTTTCTGACATTGTCAATTACAGTTACAATAGAGTTATTGTACAAAAGTAAACAAAAATGAGCCCTGACTTTGTAGCTGATTACACGAGGATCCACGAGGCGACACAACACAACTATTAATGACGTGTGCAAAAAGTTACGATGAGCAAGACACCATGTTTCACCTTGACTCAGTCACCTCCATAAAACAATACATAGCATGAATTAATAATTATGTGTTTGTTATTTCTGCTTCTAGTTAGTTTTGTCAGTAGATTCATAAACAGTTTGCTCCAAGAGCTGAGGGGATATACTTCCTGTTGTAACTCCTGGACTCAGAGACCAATATCTTTTATAATGATGAATAAAAGATGTAGGTTTGAAAACAATAAATGTCCCTTCAAATAGTCAAACTAAAAAGACAATCCAAAAAGCTAAAACAAGGTTAACATTTTTAGTTCAGATTTAAGAATTTGGATTTAATCCAGTGACGGTGCATTAGCCAGATTAAATGTTGTCGTTGTTGTTTTGTGTTTACATCAAAAACAGGCAAAGAAAATACATTTTCTTAACAAGACATTTACTGAGGCTTATAATATTTTTATACATTCTTTACATGTCCATTTATGCATATAAACATAGTGACAGCACTGCTGTTGAACATCAGTGATACTATATGTGGTTTCCAGGAGAACAACGACACAGATACTGATAAAACAGCTGATGGCCATTTGAGATGCTGTCCATACTTCCAGGACAGAGTTCATGATGCAGGCTTTGGTAAAGGTGTTTGCGTTTGTGAGTGCGTGTGTGTGTGTGTGTGTGTCGGTGTGTGTGTGAGAGAGAGAGAGAAAAAGAGAGAGAGAGAGAGCGAGAGAGAGAGCATGTCCCTGAGCTGGGCCTGCTATTTAAAACGCTGGGAGGAATGTCAGGGAGACAGCTGGGACAGAAGCAAAGCAGGGGAGTGGGGGTAAGAGTCATTGACTTAAACTTCTCTCTCCCTCTCTCTCTCTCTCTCTCTCTCACACACACACACACACACACACACACACACACACAAACTCTCTCATCCCTGACCTATCACTCACTGATACTTCCTGTAAGTGTTTGAATTTACCTCAGGACGTCCATCTGGGCGAACGTTAATAATAACACAACAGCAGTTACCCAGCTGACTAGTTCTGAGCAGAGTGGGGCCGAGCATCCAAGTGGGTCAGTTTTCAAGATCATTACACTCCAGAACTTAAGGAGCCCATGTGACTTCCTCTCTAGAGTGAGACTGACCTTGAGCGGAGCATGCTCACTGCAGACGTGTGCATGTAAATGTGACACTGTGTGTGTTTCTGTGCGTGTTTGTGTGGATGTTATGGTGAAAGGAGCCAAGGAGAAATTAAGGAACAGATAAAACGTGTTCGGTTTCAAACTCACTCTTTACCTTTTTATGGAGTCACACAGGCTGAAACCCTGTTGGTGCAAGCTGCTAAAACACTATTTCCTAGTATGGATGAATAAAAATACAGTACTTCACATTGGTACCATGACTCTTTGTGCCTTTTTACTCAGCAGGCCAGCAAGTACTGAACTGAGAACCAGATGGCACACACATAGTCACAGTTTTGAGTTGAAAAAAAAAAAAAAAAACTTGAGCAAACTTTTACAGGTACAGTATATACTTATCAGAGCTAAAACTTTTTTTCCTGGCCTGTCAATGACAGTAGATGGAATCTCAGTAACACGTCAGAGAATAAAAGAGCAAAGGTTTGTGGGATACTAGTGTCCCTGGGGATTTTCTGTCTCAACTGTCAAATGAAACCTATCGAAAGTCACTTGTTTTGGAAGATGATTGATGACACTCTCATAGCTGTCCAACTAAACATAGTACCGAAGGTATACCTTCCTGGTTGCCTAGTAACTGGTCCTTGACAAGAAGTAGTCCAACTCATTCCCTTGTTGGACAGAGTCTGGTTAGATTAGCTGTTTCCCATTGTTTGTAGGCTCTGTGTTGGGCCAGCGTAATAAAGTCGCTACTATCTAGTGGCTAACTATCACACCTTGTACAAGTGAAATAAATTAACATGTTAATAGGCTGTAGTTGCCTGTTTTATGTAGCGGTGTCATCCGTGGCCACAGGCATTGTGTTTTTGGGTCATCTGCTCACCCAGTTTTTGTGAATGTGATATCTTATGAACAACATAAGGGAATTCTTTCAAATTTATCACAAACATTTCTTTAGGACTTAAAGGTGAATAATTATATTTTGGTGGCCAAAGGATGACATCATCCTTGTGAACAAAATAACAGCACATTTATAACTAGGAATTATTAAAGTAACAGAGTGTATCTCTGTGATTAATAAAAGAGATAGATAGATTTGTGACTGGAAAACATTTTATGTGAACTGTTTGATGGAGGCAAACAACTGTGTGGTGGTAATTCTAGTTTGAACCAGAACAGCTTTTATTACATTTGCTGACTGTGTTCTTACTGGTGCCTATGATGTAATGATACCGAATCATCCATTCACACTTTCTCAGTTACATTATTTTTGCCTTTAAAGTATCAATACATGTCTGTAATATTCTGTGCAGTCATGTCTTGTGTATGTTTTATGTGAAAAGTGAAGTTTTTTTCTCTCACCAGTCCAACGAAGGAGGACAGGATCATACCCACACGGACCACCACCCTGTGCTCTGGGCTGTGTGCAGGCCGGACCTTCACGTTGTAGTCGGTGAAGATTTTTGTCATCAGAGCCTGCTCCATGTCAGAGGCACCTGACGAACACACAGAAAGGGTTCATATGACAGGTTTTAACTTATGACTTCAATCATAACTGCATGTTCTTTACTCTAAATAACCATGGTGACTTACTTAAACTCAAACCACAATCATTTTCTAAACCTAACCACGAAGTTTTATGCCAATACTTAACCAAACTTTAAAAAAAAAAAAAGTTTCTGCTGAGAGCTCTGTGCCATTGTACCGATGACTGGCAGGGGTGTATCTGACTTTACTGATACTCAGGGTGTGTTGTGCATTCAGTTATGAAAACTGTTGAACCCCCTGGCTGAGCTGATGTGCACAGTGAGTGGATGCTTTCCAGAATCAGTTAATGAAAGGCGATGTGTCGTCCAGCCGGAGATTAGATGATTTAGATGAGTAAAAGATTAAATCTCTGGAAATTCAAACTAACACAATTAATGAAATATCCTCCCACTGTCCCAGCTCTCAAAGTAACTGACAAGACAGAGTCCCACCCACTCACACTGACTGCAAAACCTACAGACGCAGCAATGGGAACATATTCCTCTCAGTATTGGGAGGGGAAGGTAGCGGAGCAGCAGCTTGTGAGAATTTTCAGCAGTTTGGCAGAGTTTGACTTTGCAGTGAGGTGATACAGTAGTAAATTGCCAAATGAGGTGCATACTCTGTGTGTTTACTTTATCTCCCTTCCTATCAATCAAAAGCCCTGGTCAAGGCCTGGTCCAGTAACTATATATAAAGATGTACGATGCTTCCTCTCGCCGAGTCAAAATATCTTGCCACCTTCCAATAGTGACATCATTTGGAGCCTCAGTGGTCTCAGTAGTGATTAGGAAGTAGAACTGTGGCATCTAGGTCTTCATCCCACACCATCACCTTCATCCCATCACCACATCCACCTGGACAACTGCATCAATCTCATCTATCAGTGATGGAATCTTACCACATGTTGTGGCATTAAATATCTCATTAAAACCAAAACAAACACTATCCAGTGTCCCATCTTTTAGCATGGCGGAGGCAAGAGTTACTACAGCCAGCCACCAGGGTGTGACAGAAATATTTTGTTTTCACTTTTGGTGAGTTGTCATGTCATTCTTGTTTACCACTGTGGCAATGAAAATAGGAAAGTTTTTGCGACAAAATCTATTCACTCCAGTGGAGTGCCCACAAACTTTAAGCCACAAATTCAAAGTGTGTCACAGTGAAAACCTGTGAGGAAGACATAGAAGACACTGTCATGGCTTATTAGCTGTATTACACCTGCATTTGTCTGAATTGTGCTGGAATATATTGGTTCACAAAACAGGAAAGTTTACAGAAAGTTGTGAGATAAGAGTTGATGGTACAAATGCATCCTGTTTTTTCAGTTTACACGAAGCTAAGCAGCCTGTTAATTCAAAGTTGGTAAGATCATTATGTTATAAAACTTTTTTTCTCTCTTCATTGAAGTAATTGAAGCTGACAATGATATTAACAGTTAACAGAAGTTAACAGAAGAACACATAGAAAACAGAAGCTTGGTGAAATGGTTTTGGCTTAATGCTTTTGTATAGCTTCAGTCCAGGGGACCTGCAAGCTGTGTTATTGCCCATTAACTGTGACACAAATGTCTGCAAAGTTGTGAACTTTGCAGAACCCAAACGCTTGATTTCCACTGCATTTTTATACAAAACTCCTGCTTTATTTCCACAAGCTGGCCGTTTCCTCCTCGGTGTTGGAAGGTTAGAAGCATTTATAATCAGCAGCTCTGGTGACGCAGCATTCATCACGTTTGGCATCGCTGTGGCCCCAGCAGGATCTGACCTGACAGAAATAAATGACAACGATCACCGGGCAAGGCACCCCCATTAGCCAGGCACGGGGATGCATGGCTGCTGATGGGCGAGGATGGGAGGTGGCTGTAGAAGGCTACAAATTAGCATTTTTCTTTCTCTGCCCGGTTCAGATGACTTGCTAAATAAGTCAAACTTAAGTAAAAGACCATTGAGATCAGATGAGGTAAGACAACACTGAAGGCTAGCAGCGAGCATGTGAAAAATGCTCCCAATGAATATATATAGTTTAGGGCCGTAAAAAACAGGGACAAATGGAAATGGTCATTTGTAAGTTTTTCTTCTCTGAAGTAACTGTTGGTCAAGGACAAAGAAGCCATCAAAAAGACACTTGAATTTGCTCTCAGCCATTTTCACACATGATATCTAGCACTTGCATGTGCACCACCTTTCCTGTCTCTCTCTCCACTGTCAAAATAAAGAAAAAATGCCTTTATGCCTTATGACTTTGGGGTCTCTGGTGATATTCCTTTATTTCCATTATTACAAGCATCTAGTTAATATGCAGGTGTCCTGAACTGGTTTATTATTCCAGTGCGTTCTGAACAAAATGCCTGGACCATCTTACCTAGTTCACAGTTGACAAGATGATGAAATAAAGCTTTAGAGCTACTTGAAAAAAAAGTCCTATTGTCCTATTGAATACTTTTACTTTGGTATCCTACACTTTCTGCTGCAATTACATTTATAGAACATATTGGGTTTGAAGTATCTAATTTTTTCAGCTATGCCAGCAGCACAGCTCTGGGCATTGATATATCTGGAATATCACTTCATTGATCAGCCAGTCCATTACTGTGACATCCATGGTTCTCAGAGGATGAATCATCACCTTGTGGTTCACTATCATGGTTTTGCATTTACACGTTTTGACAAATTCTATATTAGATCTGAGCAAATTCCTGCAACAGCATCAACTCTACTTTCTGTCTGACGCTAATTGGCAAATGCTAACATATTGACATACAAGCTAAGATTCAGTTTCATCAATGAGGTTGTGGGAAAGACATTTTCCAACACAACAGTAAAATGACAGAAATAGCATGCGCTGTGTATTGTGAGCATGTAACTAACTAAAGGCAGTTTTCACACACAATCTCTGTACCGTCTCATTTCCAACATTCACTTTAATATTCCACTGACATTTCTGTGGTTCTTCTGCTGTGTGCTTCTGGTGTTATTCTTGTGTTTCTGGTTTCCAGTCAACATTAGATTATTTTTCTATGTTGAATACTGCGTGTGATATTAGAGTAGTATCCACATAAGCAGTATTGCATGACTACTACTGCTCTGCTACATGGGTATAGTGTGTCAGCTGGTGGCTTACCTCCCAATGTGCTCAGGCTGTATAAGCAACATGCCAGCAGGAGCAGATCCAGGCTTCTCATGGTGACCTCAGAGTCCAGAAACTTCTGTCGTCGCCAAATCAGATCCTTGGTGGCTTAATCTTACTTCTTAAACTTCTGTTTTTCTTCTTCTTTTTCTTTGCCAGCGCAGCTGACTGGAAGTTGTCAGTGTGAGTTTTGGTTTGGTCAGTTTGGACTGTTGTTGTCTGTCAGTCAGGTCGGCCTGGCCAACTGCTGTCTGCTCCAATTACCTCCTTAAGGGAGGGGGGTCTGTGTGTGTGTCTGTGTGTGTGTCACTCCCTCAGTCGGTGTCAAACAGGCATGACTCTACCCACTTCTTCTCAAACTAACTTTTTTGAAAGGAACTTATGGAGCCCTTGTGAGGAAAAATAAATACATTTTACATTTAATTATTGTTTCACTGGAAAATAATTTACTGATAGTATGCTGAATGTATGCTGACAGGCTCAATCAAAACATAGCCTGGAAAAGGAGGCAAAATGAACAAGTCTACCCAGAGAGCGGTGTCCACCTTCCTTCTCCGACACCTCAAACTGACATGTGCACAAAAGATTGACAAAGTCAAACTATACAGTATTACTGTGATACAAGATGTTGTGCCACCTGAATCGGATTTGCTGAGCTGATCACCATGTTGTCTTTTGGTTTGTATGATCCTCATGGAGTCTGTATGTGCGGCGTTAAACTGCTACATATGCTCACTTCGTCTTTAATGCTGTGATTAGTCAGGTATTGTGGTATTTCATATAATGTGTTTTTCTTACACAGGCGACCACTGTAATAAGTGGACATATGAAGGTGATACAGGGGCTATTATTTCACAGTATAACACTAAGTTGATCAAACTGTTTAACTGCCTGAATTTTCTGGAGGCCTCTGCTGTAAAACACCTCCCTTTATGTCCTCCTCATCTCTTCATGCCACTCGGCTCTCACAACACATTCGTCGGCCGTCCACGGTGTTGTAATTCACGATCTACTGTCGCTGCCATTTGGCCCGCCGCCAATTTAATTACCATAGAAGCTAACTATTAACAGCTAGCAGCCAGTGTCGAGTCACACATCAAATCAGTGGTCAGCAGGGAGTGCATAAAGCTCCTGTTGGCAGTGAATCAAACTCTGCCATCTCTCCCAGAGCAACTCTTATAGATCACTGATTAATTCACACACAAGTAGTTAACTTCAATTGGGTCGATTGTTTACACATGATTGTTTCTTTATAGGTGACAAATAACAGGTAACAGGAAACTGGGTTTCAGCAATCATAAGATCATAAGAATGATCCTACGGCTGTAAAAACAGATTATATATATATATATATATATATATATATATATATATATATATATATATATATATATATATATAAAATCCAACGGGGGATAGTTATAATTATTTCAAGAAGATGTCAGTCTCCACTTTATTCTATAGCTTAATTATTTTGAAAATTCATTTGTGTATTCACTTTCTTTTTCTTATTTTCCTAATTACCACACAGAGATGAACTTTGTCTTATCTGACTTTTCAAATTAAAAGTCTGCCAATTAAAATGTGCTCAGACTTCCACTGAAAGTAATCAAAGCAGGCAAAAAGTTTGTAGACATCTACTGTGCTTACATGTGACTGCTGAACATGATTTTTCACAAAGTGTGGACATTACTGTGTTGCTTGAGCACATGTTAAGCTGATTTTGATACAGGATTATATAATTGTGAAATCTAGCCAATAATATGCATTTGTAGATATGTACATATGAAATAGTGTTATCTATCTAATGTAACTGAAAAACCAAATCAAACTGAATAGCATTGGGAAATTATTCACCTGTCAGCAGGAGTGAGGAGTATTAAAATCCTCAGTGCCTGATGTTGTACCTATGTACCTATTATCAGAGCCACAACCATAAAATTCACACAAAAGAGCTTATAAATCACAGAGCAGGATGCTGATTATGTTAAATTTAAGGAGCACTGAGTGCAATCCATTCTTGGTGCTTCGCTTAAATACACTGGATAAAATAGGATAATAATCAGGACTTGAGTTGCAATCTATAGCACAACCACTGATCAATGGTGGCAGTATTATACTTCCTGTTTACATCCCCCAAAGCACTATGGGAACTGTAGTTGAGACCAATGAGCAGGATGCTGTCACAAGAAAAACTCTCAGGAGACCAGCTTTACAATCATACAAATATATTAGTTTGTTTTATTCAATTATATCCAATAATACGTCTCCGTTGACTTTGTGTAAGTTATTATAGAAATAAATACAGATCATATTGCAAATGCAGAGACAAGAGTTTGGGATAATAGAGTGTTGGGAGGGAGGGGGCAAGGAGGGAGGATTCAGGGGTTTAAAGGGGTTAAAGAGTAAATATTGGGTAAGGACGGTTTCTTTGAAGGTGTCCAGTAAATGATTGGCGCATGCATGCTTGTAATCCCGCCCATCTGCGATCCTCTACCTCAACTCAGAAGTTTCAAACTGTCACAAGTCCCACGGCTCAGTGTCGCCCCGCTCAGCTCGCTTCTGTGATCCATGGGTTAGGATGGCATTTAGAAGTCGTGTTATTCCACCTTACCGGCAACAGGGGGAGTTATTGCACCCCCAACCACATTTGCATGGATATATTTATATATAGAGATATATAGATATATTTTTTGCCCCATTTGAATACAAAAATAGTGTCATTGTGGCTTTGATAGCTGGAAGACTGAAGCACTCTTTTTGCATTTGGAAGACAAGAAGAAAAGTAAGATTATGGTGATTTCCTTAAAATCTTTTCTGGAAGACTTTGTCACAATAAGTTGGATCGTCCATGCAGTACAAAGAAAACAAACAAAAAAAAAAAAAGTCAAAAAATCCTTCAAGGATTGATCACAGGATCGCGCGCGCACACACACACACACAGGTAGAAGATGTGTTTGTGTGTGTGAGGGAGAGACAGACGGTGTATGAGCAGTCCACATGCTGCTGGCGAGCCAATTAAAATCCCATTATGAGATCAAAGGTCGGAGGTCGGTCAGAAGTCGGTCTGTGATTGACAGGTGAGTGCTGGAGGATTCTGGGGGATCGGGAGGAAGAGGTTTTTGAGACCTTTCAGTCCTGGTTTACTTTGTTATCCTTTCACTGTAGACTGACATCCCACATCACGTAATAGGAAAACAGACACGGATATGCATTTAAACAACGAAATAAAACACAACAAAACAACAATCACACATGAACAGACTGACAATGACTCATAAAAGGGCATCACAATGGATACACAGATTCCCTCATATCATTTACAAGTCACAGTACTTCCACTGAGAAATATCCAAAACAAAATCCATACATTCTTTAACAAAGTACATTTAAACACAAGGTAAATAAACACATTTTTAGCATTGTTTACAGTGTAAAGTCACTACTGAAACATCGGTGGTGCGTTAGCTTGTAGGAGGTGAAGTCCCCAACTGATCTGCTTATAAAGGTCACCCCAGTTAGCCACATCTGCGCCGGCTTGGTGCAGGGTGCTGTGTGCAATGCAGATGTGTCCAGGGATTGTGGGCGTGCCTTTGAAAAAAAAAAAAAAAAAAAAAAAAAAAAAAATTTTTTGGTTTTGTTTTTTCATACGTGAAGTTAATCTGGATGTGACATTATAATTTACAGACTCTGGATTCCAATATAAAAACACTTTTTTGTGGAGCAGCTGAGAGAAAAAAAAAAAAAAAGAGAGAAAGAGGGAGAAAATCCGTCCGAGGACGGCGTCACTCTTTTGTCGGAGCACGTGAGCCTCTCTCTCTTCCTCCCTCTCTTTTTTGTGTTTTCTGCTGCATTGCAGATGTGGTGAAGGGACTCCACCTCAAAGTAATGCACACACACACACACACACACACACACATTTAAACAGCAAACCCTGCTCACAAAAAGGGCAAAGTGTTAGAAAAATAAAAGCTCTAATAAAACACACGGTTGGTTTCTATATCAATATTAATCCTTTTTTCCACACCCTCCCAGATAATGTGGCTGCACCTTGTTAATGGAGTTTATTGCTTTCTGCTCAAGGACTCGTGCTCATTGATTCGGCCTCTGATTTATCCTCTATTTTCCTCTCTCTTCTCTCCCTCTGTACTTTCATTCTCTCTCTCCCCTCAGATCAGACATAATGAACACACATAGATATTCAATCACAGTTGCACAGCGATTACAAACAAAGACCAAAGCCGATGAGTGTGATGTATGAGTGTGAGCATAATGGCACACGTGCACATACACATACACACCGCCTCCAGGTTAAAGGGAAGTTGTGTTTGCGAAAGTGATCGTGGAGAGGAAGTGAGACTTCAAAGGGAGGCTGAGGGCACGAGTTAGCTACACTACTGTACATGACACATGCCTCTCGCCCCCCTCTCTCTCTCTCTGAGTCCTTCACAACCCCGGATGACCCTCTCTGCAGTTGTAATTCGCTCAGTAAGCAGGGAGGGCCCTGACTCGGGAGAAATGGGAAGTAAGGGAGTCCCCGAGGAGAAAAGTGTGTGTGTGTGTGTGTGTGTGATGCGTGCAGCTGAATCAGATATACATCATTTAACCCTCCTTTGATATCCACACACACGCATGCACATCCACAACTCTCATCTCTTTTCATAGACTCTTTAAGAAATGGCCATGCCAAGCTCTGCAAAGTGCCAATATTTAACCTTTAGAGCAGAATCCAAAGACATTTATCAGTGAGTTAAAAGCAGTAAATTCAGCCACGTGGGGGGGGTGGGAGAGGGGGTTCTCTAATCAAACATGTGCTCGGATAGATGGCCGCTGAGATAAATGGCAATCTCTACGTCCTGTAATTCACGCTGAATCGCTGGAAGTGAAGCCTGAAGGCCGCAGAGCAGACAGGCTGGAACAGAGAGGCTGATTTTAGATTTTACAGCAAAAAAAAAAGGGACACAGCAAAAAAAACAAAACAAACACACACACACACACTCGTGCAATAATGCTAATAATAATAAAAAAAAACTTTCTATTACTTTTCCGTGCAGTAAATGACTGTAATTCTACCATTCTGCAAATGTAGAAGTGAAATCAGTAACACAGTAACACACAATTTTCTCTTTTTACTATTCACCCATTCCACTAAGTTACATCTATTAGGGATCAGCTTTACAAAAGATAATATGTTAGAGCTTCTGCAAAAAAATACAGTAATCAGATGATAGATGTCACTGAAAAAATAGGCAACTATTTCTATGCTTACTGGAAATGTTATGGGCAGGAAGAGATACATGGTGAGACCAGGTTGAAACAGTTTGCAACATGGAATAAAAAGCACATGTATCTGCATATTTTATGGTTGGAAGGTAATACACTGATGACTGATGCACCACAAGGTGCCTGATGGATCGTTTGTATTGGATTGCATTCAAGACAAACACACACACACACACACACAGTATGAATATCTCGACAGTGAGATATGAATCCATCGCTCACTAGATGTCAGTGTTGACTGACTCACCAGCGGCTCCTGATGGCTTGATTTATTCAAATCATGGCTCTCATTTCTTAAAAGTCACTTTAACTCAAGAGTCTGAGGAGATGAAATGACTGCAACAATACAATGCAAACACAGCAAACTAACGTCCATCTCTCGACAAATCTTACTCCTATATTTTTTGCATATGTACAGAAAATAATTCTTTAATTTCGAAAGGTTAAACGGGCATACCGTTGATTTAGTATTGCACTTGCAGGAAGTTGAGTGAATTTTAAAAAGAATCATAACAGCAGCGGAGTGGTGAATACATTCTGACTGGGTCGAACTCAATAAGGGCTTGACCCTACATTACCCATAATGCAGCCATATAATGTCTTTTATTTGTGTCAAATGAAAGACATAACTCTAGTGTGTGAGGCATTTCTGTAAAGAAAATGAGTGTAATGAAACCCAACTAACCTCAATAACATCACTGTGGGTGAATTTAAATGAATAATGACAAATCTAGTCCTGGTGTGAAATCTGCGGAGTACCCCTTTAAACCATTCTTGTGCGCATGATTCTAATGCATTGATTATAGTCTGGTAAGTTAAAATTAAAGCATACACACTTTTTTTCATTATGTCTATAATCCACATCAACGACTTTAACTATTTTAGCCCTTAACTCTCCTTAACAGTTTTTTTTTTGTCTCTCCATTCAAAGTCTACTCAAATCCTAAAAACAACAAACATGTAAGAAAATATTGCAACACAGATTTCCCAGCCCTTAAAACATATAGTGTCACAAGTCTCGGCTACGGTCTGTTTGATGACTCTCCTGCCATACTCCGTCAACACTATCTCTCCATCTCATCCCAGACACTGTTAATTCTCCTCTAGTAGGCAGGAGCCACATTTAATTAAACATTTGTGTGATTACGTAGCGAATAGTCAAACATTGTGTTCTGGATTTAGTGATCCACTGGGGGGGTGGGAGAGTGAGGGAGTTGACTGGTCAAACACACCAACCTGAAGGTCTATTAAACAGTTTAATTAAGGTCTTTAGTGAGAAAGTGAGGTTTTAACAGTAACCTGTTTTGAATAAATCTAAAAGTAATGGGAGCGACTCTCTAATGGGTTGCAATTCATTGCACTTAAAGAAGCTTTTCTTCATCCGCTCATTTGAATACTCTCGTTCTACTTCTCATCCCTTCTTCTTTATTACAGACTCTCTCTTCCCCCCTCGCTAAATCTGTTTCTCCTCCTCAAAGCAGAGCTAAACTTTGTTCCATCATCACAGGTAGCAGATCACTTTGCTCAGCAGCTCACCTCTATTCTGCAAGGGTTATCAGCTATTATTATTTACAACCACAGGTTACAGGGGCACAGGGGATTATGCATGGAAGGAGGAGTGTGAGTGTGTTTAGGGGATGGTGTCCACATTAGCATAATTCCTTCTCAAATCTTTTTTGTTCTCTCTAATCAACACAAATTTTCCTACTGCCCAAAAAAAAAAAAAAAAAAACTCTTTTCTGTTTCCTCTTCCATTCTTTGCTTCGCCCCTTTTCTCTCTGAGCTTCGATCATCAATCTATCGTCGCCTTTACCTCCTGAATGCACGGGACACCCTCGCTTCCCAATACATAAACATTAGGCAGAAACAATTACCCCGCCTGGCATATTGTACCATGAAAGTTTGATATGAAAAATGATTGCGTTTCCCTTTGAATGGAAAGAACAAATGGAAACTCACGAAACAAGGTCTCCTGAAAGAGAAGAGTGAAATATTAAATATTAAAATTGCTCGTTATTTTCTTCAACAGAAGAATCTACAAAATAAACACTGACAGAAATGTGATCAAAGTGAAATGTACGATGCATCTATCTCTCCGTTTCTTTTTTGCAGAATCATCACTTCTATTACAATATGCGCTACAGCTATCAATTTCATTACTTATATATGACTTTGGTTTTCTTATTTTTCTATCAGAACAGTCACAGAAATCATACTCGTAACAGGAATAGGACCAGAAAAATGACAAGTAAAGAAGGCTTGAATTCCTTTGCATCTTCATAAACAAAGTCTTCGGGGGATTCATTCAAAACAGATTCATCAAAATCTGTTGGGCTTTTTATAAAATAAAAAAAAGTATCAGAGGAGCTTTTCAGCTGCAAGCAGAGGAAACTAGTAGTTTCTTGGTGAATGTGTGACAGGAAGTGATTCATGTGAAGCCTGGTGTTGCCCATGAACAAATAAAAGTGCACTGCAGTGATTTAGTGCTGCGCTTCTGTAAAGTTGGTGAACAGATTTGAAAAGGAATGAAATCGAAGAAATGGGAGCGGTAGAGGCCAAGATGTCCTGATGTTTAGTCCCAAGTATTGGTCAAGATCCAAAAACACTAGATCCTACATTTCCCATAATTCCTCACTAGTGATCAGCTTGTTACATAAAGTTCAGTTTTGGTTATGTTGAATCCAATTAATCAAAGGTTCTATATGTAAGTTTTCTCTGCTACCAAACATTCCAAACATCTTGTTGGAAGGTGGTGGTGATGACAATGTTATTTTTTCTACATAAGAGGTTATAATATGCCCTCTGGGCAGCACTACTTCCTAGCAGCAGACAGGACGCAAGATGGACTAGCTGGGAGAGGGCTAGCTGCTTAGCATGCTAACTTCAGTAAAATAAAGAAAAGTTACAAGAGTTAACATTGGTTTTGTTTTCCAAGGATGGAAACTGCTCATAGTGATTTCTGGTAAGTAAATACCTCTTAATGCTAATGTTAGCTACGCAGCAACAACTTACATATAGTACCTTTAAAGAGAAACTGCATTGTACACATCTTGAGGAGGACTACTTCATATGTGAAAAATGTAGTATAAAGACAGATGAGTGGAAGAGGTTGGGTTTGAAGAGCACAGCTTTGAAAATCAAAACATTTTGAGCCTGAACTCATCAGACTTCTGCAGCCTGCTCCTCATCTCCACCTGAGTTTAGCAGCTGGACGCTACTGACATTACACACCCAAAACTCAAATCAAACTGCTGCTGGTTGAGTTTAAAGATTAAAAAAGATGAAATCTCAGGTTCTGCTGGACTGACTTCTTTTTAACTTTGAGGAGACAGTATATCCCCGTTCCATACTACAGGTATTATACATATACATAGTCTTAAACTTGTGCTGGTAAAATCCTCCATTTCCTTTGTTCACTGCATGGGTGGAGTGCCCCTTTAAAATGAGTTAACATTGTTCTCTAATTCATATTCAGAACATCAAGTCTTTGAGACAGTGGTGGGGTAGCAATGAAGCTGCAGAAACTGTTATTATACGCACATATAAAAAAAAAAAAATTATCATATGAAGTAGAAAACAGTGGATGCAGTGATTTAATAAAACACATTTCCTGTATATTTTTAGGAAGGAAGACCACACTGTGGCAGAGGGTCCACAGATACTGAGTGGGTTCCAGGCGTTTGTGCAATGCACAGCCAGCAGCAGTGAAAAAAAAACCCTATTGCAGTGCAATCACAAGCTACAGTCAGGCTCCGTCAGTACCCTATCTCACTGATGATACCCTCATCATCTCCCAGAACCTGCATGCACACTCCGCCATGTTGCCCTGTGTGTGCATGTATTTGTGAGTGTGTGTGTGTGTGTGCATGTTCCTGTGAGTGTGTGTGTGTGTGTGTGCATGTTGATGCATGTCATTGTATTAAGAGTGTTATAACGCCAGATAATTTTCTGCGGTTGTTGCTCACGGATATCAGGGCACTAAAGTGTGTGCATATAGTACACACACCTCCATGCCTGTGTGAGTAAATGTCAGAGTAATAATGAGCGTGTGTGTGTGTGTGTGTGTGTGTGTGTGTGTGTGCGTATATGTATCTGCGTTTGTGTGGTAATGCGGGGTGCCAAGGGAGCTCTTGGCCCCTCGTTTAAGGGTCGAAAGATTCTGATCAGCCCCAGACTCCATTAACAGAGCCGGAGAGGACGTGAGGGGTTTTCTTGTGCCGTCGAGTGGAAAATTGAGTCCATGTCACAAACTAATCAAATCGCGGCAAAGGTGAATGGAAGAAGAAGGGAACACACACTCACATGCATACACACACACACACAAAAACAAGGCTGACAAGTATCCAGGCCATCTTACAAAGTCGCTGACATACACAAAAGATGTGGACTGAGCAGATGGCTGCAGAACAAAAGTCTGCAAGGGTCTCTGTGACAGCGTCGCATTTGCATGGCTCTGTGTCAGGCTAACATTAGCATGGAACCCTACAGGGAAATAAAAACACAACCCATTTATAAAGTATGTGCTGCAGAGGGATGGAGTTGACAGTTGCACCCGTTGTGGTAAAACCAGGAAGACTTTGCTCGGATATTTGGTTGACAGGAAGGTTTTCGCTGACGATGATGTAGAGGGCGTGAGGGATTTCCTTCTAGCTGTTTAAACACACTGCTGTGACATGCTATAACGATGCTCGGTGACTGTTCACCTCTTCATGGAGTTATTGCTTTTACATCCCAGGCTCTGGTAATCACAGAGGTTATTAAAGAAGAAGGTGGGGGGCTGGTGTGGATGGGGGATTCTGTGTAGGTAAAATGGGCTTCCCATTGGCTGGCTCCACTCTGCCCAGACCTGCTCCTTGTCTTCAGCTTTACACCAGTGCATTGTGGAGCGTAGAGTTTATTTATTTATTTTTTTTCAGTGTCGCAGGCAGCAGGTGTGTGTGTGGGGGGGTGTAGCCCTAACAAAACTATTCAGGTTTCCGCTGGTGCCCTGTGCCCCGTGTACTCCCACCCCACCCTCCCTCCCTCCCGTGTCTTTGAGCGCTAGGAGGAGGAGGTTTTGGTTTTGGATTGAGCGTCCTTCTTGCCATTCTGGAGCACGGGCGAGTCACTGGAGGTCTTGGGCGTTTTCCTGGGTGGACTCTGTTCAGCAACGTCGTGTAGAGAGGGCTCCCTGTACATGGCCACTGGGGAAGGAGAAGGTTAAACACAGTTAAATGAGGTCATTCTCTAAAATTTCTCTGTTATTTACCCTTGAATGGAGAGTATCAAAGCCCCTGCTTGGTTGTAGAAGCAACTGATGATATAGGTGCTTTAAAATATGTTTATATCATAAAATAGGAACTAGTCCCATTGATATTCTGCTTTCAGCTCTCTCCCTTTTGAGTCTCCAGGTAAGAACAAGTATTGACCTGCTTTTCTGTCAGCCACAGTCTCTTTTTTAAATCTATGACTGGGAGTCACCAAAGTCAGAAACTAACAAATCATACACACAGGAGCTTTGACAATGTGAACATGACCTTGTTTATTCAAAATGTAAGTCAGCTTTAAATAGACAGGGAAACACTGGTAGATGAAACATTGTTGGAGAAAAAGCAGAAAGTGTCTTTAGACTAGGCTGTAGCTTCCAAACAAAGCAGACGGGCCTCTGTTAGTAGTCAGCAGACAAAATGTAGAGCAATGCAGTAAACTTAAGGATGACAACATCATGGGCTGTGGCTAAGGTTAGGACTATTATGCTTTGGAATAGATTTAAATAATAGGCTGGGTCTGCCTCAGGCAAATTTTTCAATCATTCAATTACAAGCTGACGCATACATTATTTATACTGGGAACAAGCTTGAAGATTTAGATTGAAGATTTCATTTTGTTATTGATGCATGTTGCAACACTGAGGTTACATTGCCTTATTCATCTGAAGCTCAGCTTTGTTTAAAGGTGCTAAGTGTGAGTTTTCTCTGGCATGGTTGCTTGCTGAGAGCTTCAGTCACTGTATTTATAAAACATGAGGTTATAATAATACAGCGACTCGCTATTAGAGAGTGATGACATGGTCTGGGCTCGGCTAGCTGGTGAGCACGCTAACATCACTAGAAGAAAAGAAGTGACAGAAACTGAACAAGAAGTAACACTGTTGTTGGAGGTGGTAGATGTTGGGCAGTAGGTGGACGTTGACCTCAACCATCCACTGATCTGCCATCTGCAGATTGTGTTTTTAATCTGCTACCGTGATGGATGAATTATATTGATTGTGTGTGCTGCTGCTTCTTAAGTAAAATCACCACAGTTTTGCAATATTTTGACCAAAGACCTTTCTACAAGGACAGATCCAGAAAATTAGCTAATAAATGGATAATCTATTATAGTTAAGTTGTTAAGTTCCCAATTTTAGCATAGAAAGCCTAAAGGTCAGAGGCTTCCAGCTACTGCACACACAGAACAGCATACACAGGACATACTAACGTCTTATACCTTCAATGAGTTTGGGCAGGAAGTGAGCAGCTCCCTTGGTCTTCTTGACACGGTTTCCCTTCATGACCTGTCCGTCCCGGTTGATGCCGATGTACCACGCCCGGCCCGACTGGGTTTGTCTGTACAGGATGGACGAGTAGGTCACGTAGTAGTTCTCAAACACACACTCCTTAAACTTACACTCCGGCGTGAAGTGTTCCTGTAACACATGCACAAAAAAAAGAAGGACACACATCAGGTCAGAAGAGAAACATAACACTTTCGGAGCATCTGCCATTTTTTTTTTTTATTTGTTCTATTATTTATATATTTACTCTTCATTTCCCCTGGCTCAGTTGGGAATGGGAGGAAATGGGCCCCACATTTCATTGTGACAGGGTTACAGGAGCATCTTTGGCTTCATCAACAAACAGCACATACAGACACATACACACACACACACACACACACCCATTCCAACACGTGCGCACACCTATTTGCCACATGGATAAAGTGGTTTGTGAGTTGGGATGCTATAACTCAGCTGATTCGGTTTACCTGTAACAAACAACAATCAACCGGATCCTTCACCCCCTCCATAGTTTAATGACCTCGCCGTCGGCCTTCAGCTCCCTCTCTCACGCATACACATGCACACAAGCCACACAGACACACATAGGTCTGCATTAGACAATACGTCAACACCGAGACCCCTCCCCCCAACCATTCACCCTCCCGCCCCATCTCTCTCTCGTTACAGCTCTCACATATTCCCTCTCTATCTCATATTCTGCCTCGCCCTCTCCACTTCATTCCCTCCATCCCTCCGTCATTTGGTAACCTTGTCAAGGAACAAACCAATTTGCAGGATTGATTTGGAGCCTTGATGTGACGAGTGAGCAGAAAAGGCCTGAATAAGGAGTTTGCTCTCTCTCTCTCTCTCTTTCACTCATTTCACCCCCTCCCCAACCCCCCACCCCCCTTTCTCCCGTCTTCTATCTCTTCTCTCTGCTTGCCCACCACTGCAGGCACGGTGCTTTAACGCCTGCCCATACCCATTGTAGCACACATAAACAAGCTAATTACATTGACTGTATCGCCCATTCTTTAATTACACATCCATTCACTTAGGCAGCCACTCATTTCCTCGCCCACCTATTAACTTTGCCCTGATAGCACAAAGGGAAATCTAAAGGTCTGGAGTCTCTTGGAAGGTGTAATCAGATTGTTATCATTAACTGTGTTTGCATTGCAGTGTGATGCATCTCATCTCCGCTGCCCTCTGAGTGTGTGTGTGCTTTAGTCTGCTTTGTGAGTTTTCTCACCCTCCAGACATGCTCAAAGTTCATTAATTGATTAACTGTGTAAACTAACCTGAGTGTGGCCATATGAATAATGTGTAGGGGCGTGTGTGTGTGTTGAAACCGTATCATTACCAATCCGTGACCCACCTTGTGCAGAGGAGGGTTTATTCGATTAGCCATTATCGTCCTGGGAGACCACCATGAGCAGAACAACAGAGGGAAGATACAGAAGCTGCATTTCTACCAGCAGGCAAAGTCAGATTTTCTGATCTAAGCAGAGAGTTGTTTTCTACGGGAACAATTCAATGTTTTTGTATCTTTGAAGAATAAACACCAGGAATGAAGTGAACAGAGGCTCAAAGAATGATCTTCCTGATCCTCAGCTACAGAAACTTTAACATACACCCACAATTATTTAGAAAAAACACTCTATATGAATGAATATTATACTGAAAAAATATAATACTATTCAACAGTGTATACTAGAGAATTTCACCACCCATGTTGCCACTGGGGAAACCAAGTTCTGGGAAGATAGTTTTACTGTGAAACTTCTCGCTCTGAGAGGAGAATTTTCTAAAAGTTAAGGAACTTTTGGGGCAGGGCTTCTAACACAGAGTGTAAATGACTGATCAAGACATAAAGTCGATGAGGTTGAAGTTCTGAAACCTAACGAGGCAGGTGAACTTCTCTACGGCAACAAAACACTTGCCAGGCTCTAAAATGTCCAGGGTGGTTTGGACTAATCACAATCCTATGACAGACAAAATACTGGCAATTATGGCCGTGCGGCTACACTGTTTGTCGTCATATAATTCATTAAATAATCATCTCACAACAGACAGATAGTACATCCAACTTGGTGAGTGTCTCTTGAATACATCTGCCCATTCTCAAATTAATCTTCTCTGTGATGAACCATCTGGGAACTTTTGTTGGAAAAGTATCTTCAGTCATAAAATATAATGATATGAAAACTGTCTCCGTTGGTTTCCATCATCTAGAGACAGAACATGGCGATGGAGTAGACAACACTTGAATTTTACTAAATAAATCGAAGAGACTAATCTTCCATCTTCTGGTGACTCGGATCACATCAATAACTCTTCATCTAGTGGCTGACTGAGTTTGAAACTGTTACTCTTCCTCTGTCAGTGATACTAACTTTCCTTTATGCCCTTGTAACAGTGGCTTGAGAAGTGCTATAAAAGAAATGTAATGATTCTAATTAAACTTTATTATTTGTAAAGTGTGTTATACTGACACTTATAATGCTGAGAGCGACAAAAGTGAACAAATGTTGCATCTCAGCTTGGACAGATACGGTGACTTTAGTTCATAATGCATCACTCGCGTCAGTTTGTTCTCACAGACATGATTTCACACAGAAACAGATGCTCCAGTGATTTAATATTGCACAATCATGATGTTGGAGAACTCACAGGAGACAGATTAAAGAATGCTCAGATATCCTGACTTTCATTCCCCAGTATTGGTCATGCTCCAACAGTGCTGAATGCCACGCCGTAATGCAAACTCATCACATTTTTCTTTCTTTTCAAACTTTGGAAAACCCCTGCAGAAGCACTGAAAACCATATTATACAACTGTCAAACAACAGTGCAGCTCAGTGACAGAGCACTGCATTAACTTCCAACACTCTGTTAGGGGTAAACCCCTGACCCCCTCCTGTTAAAACACATATTTGTGGTCGTTTGGTCCTTTTGATTAAACTGGATGTGTTTTTCAAGGACTGCAGGCTTTGGATGTAGAGAGAGAGCTACTTTCAAGTGATGAAAAACTCATAGCTTTTAAAATGATTGTGCACAAATATATCAAATGACAATGTGGAACAATGCCTCAAATTCATGTTGGGGATGGTAAAATACGACCAACAGTCAGTAAACAGGATTGGACAAGCAACAAACAAGCGCAAAAATCACTTCTGCTTTCACAGAATCTTTAATTTATGGTTTCATCTTGTAAAATACACCTTTAATATTTCATGTAATTTGACTCAGCGTACTGGTCCCATGCTAGCTGAATTTCCCCAGCAGGAAAACAGAAAGACTTCTGTGCAGCTACACAGTTTACTGCACATAATAGAGGGAGCTAAAGTGATATCCTTTTGTCTGTTTGGACATTTCTAAAACTTCCCCTGATTATACTTTTTTCATGTGGTTTTTGTGGATACATTTTAAAAAAATAAATAAATTAAGCATCACTGTTGCAGGTGACGTCAATGACATCACATGTCAAAATTGATTTTAATTAAATTATTCTTTCTTGGCCAGAAGCCAGTCACATGTACTTAGTCACAGAGCTGCCATCAGCATCGCTGCTTTATGGGATAACACACTGTTAAGCAGTCATTTATATAGACACATTATTCACACAGCAGACACACAGGGGACAGATGCACATCTGTCTGCAGAGCGTTTCCTCTGACTGATTTCTGACTGATCATTTCCTCTTTATCATAAAGCGCAGAGGGCTGACGTTCTCACACCTCTTCACCCAGAACATCCAACAAGCTACTAAAGGCAGAACATCCGGCTAATAAAGACAATGAGAGCTATCTGTCACCTGAGCACAATAACCCTCATTCCTCCTCATCTCAAAGTCAAACCAGACTTTATTATCAGTGATGCTATTCCACTTGTGCTCAGCAGGGGCTGCTGCAAACACATAAGCTCCTGTCACTGCTGCTGCTGTTCACACTCCAAAATTAACTTGTGTCTACTCGCCGCTCCATGAACACAGCTCTCCCCAAAGGACCTTGTTTAGCGCGATGGAAACCACTACAGTTGTACAACAGCAGCAAATGCAGAAAATTGCTCCTTTTTGTGCTGCGTTTTTGTGCACAACCCCCAGTGTTGTTGTATGTTTTGGGCAGAATTATTTGTGATGTCCTGTCATGTTGCATCCTGCTAATGGTTTGTAAAATCTCCAGGGTCTATCAGCAGCTTCCAAAGTTGCTTTCAACCGACTTCTGGAATTCACTTAGCTCCTGCTCTCACAAAGTGTCTCAAGTTTCATTTGAACAGATACAACAAAGCAAGAATATAAACATAAGGAGAAGTAATAAAAAAAAATAATAATCAGACTGAGGCAGGATCATTAAAAAGTTTCCATGATTGAACACATTTTACACTAAACTTCCGTCCTCTGTTGCACAGATTGTTTGAGAGGAGACATTAGTATCCTGTGTGTGTGTTTAGTTGTGTGTGTGATGGTGTGTACATCCAGTCATGCGTGTCTGCTGTTGTGACAGAGAGACATGACAGATCCCTCTTACATCAGTGGGAGGCCACCCAGCGCCAGATGACACACACACACATATAGACATAGACACACACACACACACAGACAGAAACACACACAGTCACAGCATCAACAGTGACGGATGGAGCGGTAGCCTCCCTCATCACTCACTCCTACAGACACAAGAGAAAAAGAGGGATGGAAGGAAAGAGGGAGAGAGGGAGCAACACGAGGAAAGAAAGAGAAAAACAAAAGATCACATAAGGGTTGAGGAGAAGAGAGTAAAGTAGGATTATTGTCTGGTAATGACACACACAGTCGTCTCATTTTCATCCGTTGACACCTAAAGACATTATTCAGCCGCGCTCACAGCCACATGGCTGCCATTAACCACTGAGCCTCCCATGCGCTCAGCTGGGGAATTGATTCTATGTAAGACCTCTGTGAAAAGTCAATAGGCATTAAGGGTCGAAAAAAACCTGGATTAGGCTTTGATTGGACGAGCGACGTGGCGACGCAACCAACCGTGAAGAACTTAAAGCGAATTACAAGCTGCGATCGGGCAACCACAGGTTAATCCGTGGGTTTTGAGTCACAGACACTTATCGACCGCGTCCCAGAGGACAAACGTATTTTGCGCCGTTGATAGGGCACACGTGTGTGCTGACTGTGTGTGTGTGTGTGTGTGTGTATTTGTTTTTTTTTTTTTTTTTTTTACAGCTTTCAGTAAATGATGTTTGCAGTTCCATGTGTCAGCAAATGCAGCTGATCATTACAGGAGGTTGGATGGATTTATTCAAGCAAAAAGGGCTTTTGTGAGCCAACAGCAGTGTTTATGATAGATAGGATGTTTAGGCTGAAGTGTCAACTTTGCTATGGAGTTGTGTTTTTCAAGTCTTAAACAAGTTATTACCTACTCATCACTAAATCTAATGCAACTCTAACTTTTTAAAATGATATTTACTTTAAGACAGACTATTAAAAAGTTACTGTTTTGAATTCACACCTATTTAATCTGTTCTTTTCCACACACGTGTAGTAATTTGATCTGTTTTGAATACGAAAATATTGCAGCTTTAAATTAGTATTAGTATAAGTACTGTATTAGCGAGACTAAATCCAGACTATCTTTATAAAATTGTACAGACTACTTCTTGTTGTGTGAGAATTAGGGTCACTAAGGTCAAAATGTCGAGTTAACTTCAAAACTCTTGTCAGTCAACTGGTTGTCTGTCAGATCACATCTGCAGCCTCCTTCTCTCAGTCCCGTCCCTGCTGTCTCTTCACTTCACAATCCAATAAAACAGAAAGTGTCATAAAAATATCCTGTGGGGGGGTAAAAAAAAATTTAAGGGGATTGCTGGGTTATAAAAATATATTGGTTTGATCGTGAAGTGAGAAATGTTTCCTTTCTTCCAAAAAGCTCTGGAGCCTCAGTGGGGTTTTGTGATGCTGAGGGCAAAAATAGTTCAAGTTTGTGAGGTTTTGTGCATGATGTGATTAGATGTGAGGAAATTTCCATCATAGCTTTTAGATCTAGTTCATCAAAAGATTAGATCAGAGTCATATCAACTGCTGCTGCTGCTGTTGTTGTGCCACAGCTGTGAATGCTACTTGCTACTAATACAGCTGTGAGCTAAACATTTTGATCACGACATGATAAAAGTTAACAGTGAAATAAAGAGTAAAGCATTTCTGTTCCTGTGTAATGAATGATGAAATATTTACCTGCAGGTGCAACTCTTGTTGGGAGGATAAGAATCAGCACTAAAAGCAAACAAGAGCTTGCAAGAGCTTGTTTACCAGAAAAGCTGATTATTATCTGAGCAAATGAGCAGAAAAAACAACTAAAACAGCTGAGGAGGCATCACAGGAGCTGGCAAAATAACTGTCTAATGATGGCCGTGACAATCGTTTATTAATTTAAGCATAGACGACACGTGGCCCCGCTGGCATCAAAAACAGTTTCCTCAGATTCTGTTCCCAAACCTTTTGCTCCGTAGCATTTAGATAAGAAAACTCTTCACTGTATTCTCAGGTGGACCAACTCACCCGCTCATGTGTCAGAAATATGAAAAACAACCTCTGACATTCAAAGCAACTTTGTCAAATCTCATAGCGGCACCAGCAAACAGTCTGTGCACATGGGTTTTAAAAGCAACATTTTTCTAGCTGACTTGTGCTACAACTGGCGGAGTGGTGCTGTTATGGGGAAATCTTCACACACAAAAGATGCTTCACTCTGAATAAAAGAGAGAGAGAGATGTGTCACAGTCACTGGAGCTGTGTGTGAATCTGCTGTGTTACTGCAAGATAACGCACTGCAAAAAAATGGTAAGGTTTGCAAGTAATGCATAGTTTTTTTTTTTGACTCTATATATTACAGTTATACTATAGATTTTTATCTCTGGTTCTGTCAGTTGCCAGTTTTCAAGGTCAAAGCTGAATTCTGAAACTCAAATATTTCAGCTGAATGACATATATTTTTGCATGTTTTGACCTAATGAAGCTACAGTTCGATATTCACTCTCCTTTTAGCTTTGCCGGCCAGTTAATAACTGGCTATGTGTCCATTTGGAGCTGGGAGACTGCAGAGTGATCATTTTTGAGACTGTCATACTGAGGAACTCCCTCCTCGTGCATTCCATATGATTCATTGTTAATGTAAAGCTATTGATTATAGCAGCTTTAAAATACTCAGGAAAAAAAAAAGCTGATCAAAGTCATCATGTGGCATGGCTTAGAGCTGGAGAACCAAATGTACCTTCAACTGTTTTCAAGGTCAAGAGTGGTCTTTGAAAATCAAATTAGAACGACCCACATAATGACCTATTTCTCCACAGGAAACACTGATTTTGTGAATGATCCGACAGACTTCACAACAACATAACAGGCTGTAAAGGTCTTTTTTTTCCCTGTCTTTCTTGGTCTGATTTGCACCTTTTGGCCTCTCAGTGCTGTTGTGAACCCTCATGAGTGTTTGTGAGTTGCTGACCGACAGAGAGGAGAAAAGAAGTTTTTAGCAGTTCAGGCGGAGCATTCATGCCAGTATTCTGGCATTTACAGGGACGCCCTAAGGACTGCTGGAGCTCGACCAGAGCTGATGGGCTCAGAGCATCCAGAAAACACACACACGCACTCTCTCTCTCACACACACACACTCACTCACACACACATGCACGCACGCGCACACAGGCACAGGCACGTGTACAGCATAAGACGACTCATACATGCAGGCAGACGAGAGTAACATCATCTACAAACACATATGTAAACACACGTTCATGGTGTCTGGCTGCACAAAAGGATGAATAAACAAGATTTACGCATGAAGCAACCCTGTGACACAAACACACGCAAACAAATGAGGGGAGATGGAAAAAAAGACACATGCGCGCACACATTCACAGTGTAATGAGAACAGCTGGAGAGGGTGCAGGCTGGTGCACAAGGGGGAAGAAGCAGAGAGGGAGGGAGGGATGTTCTCTGCTTCTCACCTTGACTGCCAGACCCTCGCTGTGCGTTTGGGGATTTTCCAAAGAGAACCAGAGATAACCTGCCTCACCTCTACACTACCTTCTTCATCTCTCCTTCTCTACTCCTCTTTCTTGCCACATCTCTCCCACTTTTTTCTTCTCCTCTCTTTCACCTCCTCTTTCTTCCTATCTCCTTCTGCACGTCTGTGCACACCTTTGTCACCACATCAGAGGGAACGCAGGCACACCTTTCTGTGTGTGTGTGTGTGTGAGGGGGGGGGTCAATCAGAGTGTGAAGGAGGGAGAGAGAGAGAGAGTGATGCAGAGAGTGAAAGAGAAAGAAAGAGGAGCAGAGGGAAGGAAACAAGAATGCTGACTCAAAGGAAAAGAGACAAGCGGTTTCTGATTCGATGGGTGGGTGAGGAAGGTCAGAGGAGAGGAGTTAGAGGCGAGAGGAGGAGAGAATGCATGGGTGTTCTGGGGAGATGGGGAGAGAGAGAGAGAGAGAGAGAGAGAGAGAGAGAGAGAATGTGTGTGTGTATGTGTGTGTGTGTGTGTGTGTGTGCAGGCAGCTCGGTCCTCTCAGGTCATTCTATAGGAAGACTTTGTTGAAGACTTTGTAGAAGGGGCTGACTAATTGCCAGTTTCACCAGTGCCACCTGTCAGGTGAGTCTGTTGGTGGGAAAACTCAAACACACAGACACATACAGACGGACGGACGGATGGACGGATGGACGGACACACACACACACACAATTACTTTATTGTCCTCTCTTCTAGTCTTAAAGCCCTGAGTGATGAGTTTATAATAATAAAATTGAACTCCTACAGGATGTAACAAAGCATTTAATTGGATTTAAAGGTGCCCAGTATATATATATATATATATATATATATATATATATAAATGTGTGTGTGTGTGTGTGTGTGTGTATATTGTCATCACTACTTGTGTAAGACTCTGCTGTCAGAGCTGATGCTGAACATTAATCATGAACATGAAGCATGTTGAGGGAACTGCAGCAGCAAGCAGCACTGTCAAGTTTATCAGCAAAGTAACAATATTAAGGTTAAAATGCAGCACACCTGCATGAATATAATTGGATGTGACATTGTGTGGCAAACACAGCTGTGAATGAGCCAATCATAATTAAATTGTTTTCCACAGATGACTCCAATCAGCCTATACATGCAGGACTTGAATGTTGTGCCTGAGGTAAAGCTACTTTTCATCCTTTTTGCAAACTACAAGTGTCGGGGCTGAGCGGAGCGGAGCTCTCCACGGTGCTGATCCTGCTGCAGGAAGCATTGGGGAGCTATCCTGGGTGCTCCGTCTTTCTCCAGCCAACATCATCAGTAGGAAGTGTTTTATCAGTGAAAGCATAAAGTGGTGGCTCCTGGGTGCGCAGACTATGTGGACATTATCCAGCACACCTGCTGCTTTGTTTCACATAGATACAGAAGTGTAAAGAGCAGATGGGGGTGACTGAGGTGGGTCAGGAATCATTGGATGGTAATAGTCACATCAGTGTCTGTCAAAGCCGTGCCATTCAAATTTGCACATAATGACAACAACTCAAATATCAAGAAATGGGGTAATGGTCACTACAATAGGATGTTGTGTAACAGTAGACCAGTTTTATGTCTCTAGTATTGTATGCCGTTACTCTCTAGCAGCCTGGTGTCAGTGGAAAGCTGTGTGTAATGGCACTAAGCTCTGACGCAGCACTTCTCACATCAGAGGCTGCAGATTTATCAACACATGTGTCCTGCTGCCCTCAGATGCTGCAGAGATTTAATAAACTTGAGGAGGAGCTTGTCCTACAGAGTGTGCAACTCTGTGGCAGTCAGACACACAAAATGCCACCTACTTACACATTTGAATGTGCCTTTCCTCCCACCTGTGCACCATGTGCATTCACATACCTAAAACTAGGGGTAATATTGTTGCTGGTTGTTGCACCACCACAAAAAATAGGTCCCACCATGTCTACTCATTAACTTCATTTGTTTCCTATCATGTAAGTAGGCTAACTCCAGACTCTAGAAGTTTTAGTTCAGACACATAGTTTTCCATGTGTCCTTTGGAGCTGCAGCAGGCAGCTGTTTTCAGAGAAAAGGCACCAAACAAGCCACTATATACTTCCTGTTTGACATCAAAAGGCAGACAAAGGAAACGCCGGAGACAAAGACAGTTTAACGACAAAGTGCTGAACATCTGGACATTTCTTAGTTGTTTCTCAGAAACTGGTAGAGAACAAAACAAAGCTTAAAAGAGACTCAATACAGAACTTCAGGCATCAGGACAGAAACATCAAACATCTATTTGACATATGTAAAAACTCCATAGTTGATGAATTTATGTTATATCAATGTATTTAACTATTTAGAAGTATGAATTCATTAGTTATAGAATACGGATTAATCATGCACAAGTCTCTTCTCTTCAAAGTATTTTGCCTGTTCATCTATTATTCTGTTCTAGTAAGGTAGCAGGAAAGTTAAAGAGAACATTTCTTATATAAAGCTTCAAGTATATCCTCAGCCCTGCATGGATCCTGTGACCTACTCTTCACAATAGCACTGCAGGAAAACTGGTGAACTAAATATCTTGGAGAAACCCTCCCCACACACTCTCCCTCCCTCTCATGCACTTCCTCTGTGCCACAGAGAACGGAGCTACTCGCTGTTATAGAACACAGTGTGGTGATGGATGTGGTAACGCTCTATATCACTAAAGACCATCCATCCCAATTAAGTGGTTTTGTAAGACATGGAGGCAAAAAGCCACAGCATGAAATTCATAAAGAACAACTCTAATCATAGGAATAAATTTACAGTAAAAGACAAAAAAAAACAATTACGTATTTGAACTTGTACTCATTTACGTTTGGCATCTTGTAACATGTCATATAAAATGTTTCTAGGTTTCTCCCTGTCTTCCCGTGTGCATGTGACCCTGTGTGAGTGTGTTTATGGTTTGTTAGTCCTGATCAGAATGCGGAACGGGGCTCTACCCTCTCAGCTCAGTGGGACAGCTATAACTCTTGACAAAATGCAGCAAGGCTATTGTTTTGGCCGCGGATGTAGCTGCGGCAATTTTAGGTGGAGATGAAATCCTGTCTTCTACCACTTCCTCCACCTCCTCCTCCTGCATGATGCCCCACATTTTTTTTTTTTTTACCTATTCCCTGCTCTTCCTTTCTCATGTCCCCCCTGTCTTGCCTCTCTTCCCTCCTTTCCTCCCTCCCATCTCCCAAGGATGGTCATGTGAGCAGAGGTGTTCCCTGTTTAGCGGTCGGTGCCTCCCTACATCTCTAAAGGTGTCCCCAGTGGAGCGCTTAGAAGAGGCCACAAACAGTGCAAAGAACAGGCGGAGGGGGGAGGCAAACAAGGGAGAAACAGTGAGTAACGAGCAAAGAAGAGGTATGGGTGGAGAGATAAAAAGAGGGGGAACAGAGCAGGGAGGTAAAGTAGAAATGCTGGGTCACAACAGGAAGCTGCTTCTATGAGCTTCGTTAAACACTCCAGCTGGGGAGGTCACTCCTATAGCCTGTAACTGTCTTTCACATATTTATTCAAAACATATATTAGTGTCATTGACTCTGTCTCATAGCTGTCTGCAAATGTTTACTCTTTCAAGGAAACACTTTAGAGTCCAAAACAGGAGGCATACGAAAAAAATATAAAAATAAAGGTCAGCAAAAAAGACAACTTGCTGCTAGTCAAAAAACGTAAATAAGTGCCTGAAGATTACTTGACGTGGAAAATTAGTTCGGATTTACTTCGCCCCCTTGATCAGAGCTGACGCTGATGGTGTCAGTTCCACTGAAATGAAATGATTTCACAGCAAAATGCTGGTGTCTTATATGGCTTGTGACTGCACGATAAATGTGATAAATTCTCATCCCGCTTTCACAGCTTTCAGACACAGTTTAGCTATGTGTGTCTCTCCCCTGGAACTGCATGTGGTAAAAAAAAGACAGAAAATGGGTTTTATTGCTGCCTCCCTTTCTCCCCATCAATGATTCTCAGTTTTGGGTCACAAGTGGGGCTGTGTTCGTTTATCCTCTGAGTGTAGATCCACAATGTCATCTGGCAGAGTAAACTTTTACTTTGCCCAACTTTCCCCTGTTAACTGTGGAGAGTTTGGCCAAAACTGGTCCTGGGTATCGGAGTCTGGCCCAATTATGTCTGCCTGCCTCTGTCAGATTGTTTATACCTGGCTGCACATGTGTGTTTGTGGGGATGTGGAGGGTGGCTAAATTGCACAGGGGAGTGAGTGTGAGTATGTGGTGTAGGTTCATTTTTTTTGCGGTGTGTGTGTGCCTTTGACTACATCTCAAAAAACTATACCCCTCTCCCTCATCCACAAATCACTCCTCCCTCCCTCTGCACTGCCATCTCTCTACCCGGGAGGCTTTTCCAGAGCGCACGGCTAATAAAGTGGGCCAGGTCCACGGCTGAGCACTATTTTTATCAGAAAGCAATTTTCAGGAGGTGCCCACAGGTAAGCGGGTCCCAGCGCTTCAGACAATGAAGCCATGACAAGGAGTTTCCCCCTGCCATTAACCTCTGCTGAGCTACTCGCAAAAGCCCCAGTGTTCCAGCAACACTGCACAGCCACTACAGAGGACCTGCTCCTCATCCCTGGATTCATATCGGAACCTCCATAACGCATTTATTTTATCTTAAATCACTGAGGCAACATGTATACATGACTGATGACCAACAAATGCTTGTTATTTGCTCTTTAGGTCTTTCTTGATATGTATGATTTGAGATTTGTAGGGCATCAGACATGATGGAGCAGAAGCAGTGGGTGGGGTATAAAGAGAGATGTATGGTAGCCCAGATGAATGACGGTACAGCAGAGGTGAAGGCGACAAGAAAATGATGAAGAGGAGGTGTGCATTGTTGGGGATGTGTAAAGACAGATGGATACACACAGCCCATCTGGCCTCTTTCTTCGTACAGCTGCTCTTTCTGGCTCTGCTGTGAAAAGGTTTCTGCTCATGCGTGTTGTCATCACAAAGTCAGGCTGCGGTTATATCTGATTAGTATTATCAGTGAACTGCGGCAAAGTGAAATCTTCAAACGTTTAGATGTAGGTCACTCAGTAACTGGAACAGTGAGACCTGTATTGGAGTGTGACAGATGAGTGGTTGCACTCAAGTCTTTCCTCTCTTTTTTTTTTTTTTTCACACTGCAGCTAAAACTATCCCCAGTCACATTTCTATCCTGATGTGTCACAGAAATGGGCAAAGTAAAATACCATAATATGGACATGAATATCTATAGAAAACTACTACACATTGCAGTGTAACACCTACTTAAAGTATTTCAAATAATAACCTTGACCAGGATAAGCAATTCAACCCTCCCTGGCCTTAAAATTGCTTTGATATAGCACCACCTTTATATCATTTAGTATCATCTGTGATTCTACAAACTTAGACCACCTCTGTCAACACCTGCTTTGGTCCAAACCGCTGGCTCTGACCTTGCTGCCTTAGCTAAGAAAATGAAGACAATACACTAGACCTGGCTTTTCTTCTGTCACCATCATTGATACATTACAGTTCCTAACTGGAAATACTATTTTATTTTTCTCATGACGTCTTGTATCATATGAAAACAACCATGCAGGCAAATAGTTGCTCGTTGACACGGGGCACTGTGAACAACCACATGAATCATGTTTCTGGCCAAATGATGAGTGTGAGTCTATTTAAGTCTGTTTTGGTTGCTGCCATCTCCTAAGGGAAATATCTGGTTCTTCAGCTGTTAAATTCTCCACCATGTTCACCTGCTTGTCATTAACTCTGTCTGCCTGTGGTTTGGTTGTGGGATGAAGTGGAGTACAGTGAGTCTATCAGGCCTCTTTTGTCGACTGCCAGCAGCTGCCAGCTGTTGCTGAAAACGACAGCAGATCAGAGCAGTGAGAGTGAAACAAAAATAGTAAATTCTCAGATCATAAAAACCAAAACAATAAGCTGAAAGACACTAAAATTCTCTAAAAGGAAGAGTGCAGGTTTAATAACATCCTTCATCACGTAGTCATCTGATCCATTGTTTATATGGAAACATTGATAATAGCAGCTTTAAGTAAAAACTTCTAATGGGATTATTTTCACGAAGCTTTTCTGTAGAGATTGTCCTAGAAAAAGAAATAAACAAACATCTATGAAGTTTGATTTCAGAGATTCTGAAAAAAGGAGGCCACTGGGGAAAAGCTGAAATAAAGAAGGGGGAGATTAAAGTGGGAGAGGGTTGAGCTGACTTTGAAAGGGAAGGGTTTCAGGACGAGGAGGGGGGGAGGACAAAGGGAGAGAGGGGAAAGGAGAGCAGAGAGGTAGAGGACAGACAAGGAGAGCTGATAAGGGACACATCAAGACAGGGATATATATTCTGAATAAAAGAGGTTCACTCGGGGTGACAGAAAGAAAAGGAAGGAGGGAAGTGGTGATGGCGGAGGGGAGAGGAAAAAGGCAAACCGCAAGAGAGGCCAACAGACACAAATGGCCGGACAGGGAGCAAGACAGACTGACAGGCGAGTAAAAGCTGTACAAGTGAGACAGAGGGGGGTGGGATAAAGGGAGATGGAGGAGGGAGAAAGAAGAAAGATGAGCATGGCGGTGGTTGTTGCTCCCAGCGGAGACGTTATGTTCGGTATGAGTCTGGTCTTGTCAGACCATCCTTCTTTCCCACTCTTCCTCTCTCCCTCCCAGCATTCTGTCCTCCCCCTTTTCTCTTTTCCTCCGCTCAAGAAGGCGACAACAATCAGCCCCGTTTGTTTTTACTTGTGCTAAGATCCTGTCGATCAAATCTCCCTGCCACCCTCTTACTCCTCGAGGAGATGGAGGAACCCTCGTGTTAAACACAGACTCATGTGTGTGTTGTTCTGTTAAAACACCAACGATGTTTGCGCCACATGTATGAGAAGGTAACAAATGCTTTTTCTGTTTATTTATTATTCATTTAAGTACAAGCTTGACAACAACTAAACAAAACTTCATCTCCACCCACATTTTTATGTTAATGCAGAAAAACTGATGCCTTGTAGTGACTCACTCCACTATTCTCCCTGTCACCTCTATTATCATCTCCTGAAACAAGAGGCTCACGTAAGGACAAAAGGACGCTGGCTCTGTCATTTAGCCAGTTAGTCACTCCCACTCCATTTTTATTTATCTTGCCCACAACAACTCACAAATACACAAAGAATTTGAGGCATTAGAAGTGGATCGTTTTGTGGAAACACACATTTGGCCTCGTCTTTCCTCTTCATCTCTGCTAAATGCTGAAAGACGCAGCAAAGTGTTACTTGTGATCCTTGAATATCTCTCATGGCTTAAGTGAGATGTTTGGCTGCATATTTTGCCACCGAGTTGAGTGAATCAACACTTGAGAGAGACAGAGGTTCATGCCTCTTCACTGAAGTAATTCCTTTTTTAATTTTTTCCCCCCTCTTGTCCTGACAGGAGTTGCTGTCACTGCTGGTGCCGCTGTGTTAAATGTGTCTGGAGGTTTAAGTGTGTCGTCTGGTTAAACAAAACCAAAGAGGGGAGTTGGGGATTTACCGCACTTGCATGTGATCAATTATTCATGTCGTGTGTTTCCAAGGGAAACACCACAGTGCCGACTAAAGTAATCAAACATCACACAGACAGATCTTTATCTTGAGTTAAAGCTGAACTGAAATGTAAATCATTCTGTCTTTTTATGCGAGGAAATAAAAGCTGTAACAACTGCAGCTACTGTGCATATATTTCTAGAAAAAAGAAAAAAAGAAGAAGATGAGACCATATTTGGAGAAATTTATGGGAGCACTTCTAAGTTTTAAGTCCTTCAGTTTAGAGTTTCCAGTGGCAGGATTGATGAGCTATGACTTAGACTAACCCTAACCCAACCAATTTAAGTTGTTTGTCTCTTCTCAATATTCAACATTTGGGGTACCTGGATGGCTGAGTGGCTAAGGCGCACCACGTTGGCATATGCTGTGCAGTTGTTCACCGGTTAAAGTCCCGACCTTTCCTGCGTGTCCTTCTTCCAGTCTCCTCCCTGTTTCCTGTCTCTACATTATCTCTGATTAAAGGAAAAAAATACTCAAAAAAAATTCAACATTTGAGGGATCATTCTGCTGTTATGTTTGCATTCCATTTGTAAAGTCAGCTAATTAGCCTTGCTGTCAAAGTCAAGAAAAACTATTTGCATTAGTTGTTACCTTCACTGATGCTATTTCAACATCTGTTCAATCACTGGCAACTCGCACATAAAATACTCATTACACAAAATACAAAGGAAAGCAGTTTTATGGATCCAGCTGTGTTGGTGGCAAATGACCAGACATACATTTGATGCTCGTGCATTAGTGCAAAGGAAAAAAAAAACAGAGCAACAAAAGTGACGTGATCAGGCAGTGTCAGCAAGAACAGTCTGTTGCCAATTACACAGAAAGGGATATTATAGTAGCAATGCAGTGCATAAACCTCTCATTACAAAGATGAATGCACCAAACGTTCAGTGGCACTGGACCACAGAGCCGTGGTCAGATGAGTCATTCTTTATCGTATTATCGCTGAGCGGGCAAGGTCACGTGTGGCCTACACCAAGAGAACAGAACAGGCCTGAATACTTAACCTTTATAGTGGAGGGACCCAGTGGCTCTGTTTTACTGTGAGGGGGGTTTGATGGTGTGTTTGGAGTTTACATGTTTGTTTAGGAGGAAGTGTCACTGCAAATCAACACAAAAGTTGTTGGTGAAGATGAAAATGGTAACTTGGGAGACTTGGGACCAAAATGTTAGTTTTTTTTTTTTTTTTTTCTTGAACTCGTCACCCATCTGTATCATTTAGATATTAATAGAAGATGTCATCATTAAATTAGATGATAAGGTGACTGAATGAAATTTCCATTACGCTCCGTTATGAAGTAGATGAATTGTGGTGGTAGAGGTTTGGAGAATTTAAATAAGAAAAGAACAAACAGAAGGACGGCTACTGGAGATAATACGAAAGGAAAATTACAGCAAAGAAGCATTAACTGAGAATGATAGAACTGATAAACAAAGATAAATGATGTTTCTGGAGAAGGCCAGGGCAGAAAAACTACCTTTCTCTTTCCTCCGAGCCATTACTGGCAAATGTACAGCTGGGAGGAGGTACTTCATTTTGAAATCCTTTAAATAAGTGTTGTAATTATCTGCTTGTGTGTATCTGTGTGTGAGTGTGGTTGCAGTGGGGAACACGCCTGCCACAGAGGGCCATGAAAGATTAATGCTGAGTAGCCACTGGAACACTGCCGCAGCTGAGGAGAGCCTTTGTTATCGCTACTGAAAAAAAAAAAAGGAAACACCTCTCCGCCTTGGTTACACTTTTTGTCCTGATGGTGCTTGAGAATAAACTTTGATTTGTGTGTTACACTATTAATTAATATAATCACAAAACTGTTAATCAGTGAATTTTGGACAATCATTCACTTGTAGTTAAACTCTTTTCCTGAAGTAGCTTATTGCTACACAATATGCCATTACAGCAGCTAAAGTGGGATCTTCTTACAGTTAAAGAAAGATCATCATCTTAAGTACTGAAAAAGTCATCAGTGACTTCTAGCAAATACTCTATTTATTCTATTAACATTTAAATGAAACTAAAAAAAAAATCTATGTAGTAAATAAATGTAGTAGTTCCCTCACTAGACAAAACACCACCACAGAACACAACCCAGGCACCAATGAGGAAATATGTTGTTTGTTAGTTGCTACAGTCTCTAATGTGTGTATGCAGTGGGTATATTTAGAACGGTAAAAAAAATGGGCAGACAGACGCTGAAGTGAGTTTAGGTAATATTTCTCTCTTGCAATGTAGATTAAAGAACAACCCAATGACTAACAGCAATTATGTCAAACATCTCCCTAATTATAAATCTTTAAAGAAAGTGCACATAAAAATGAAACAACAGAGGTTCCTATTATCCCATGATGTCACAGGACAGTTTCCAAAAACAGAAAGCGTAATTCAGCGTTTGTCCCCATAATCTAAAATGCCACAAATACCATTATCTAATGTGTTAGATGTTTACACTGATGTCACTTCTGTGGCCACAAGCTATAATTTCCCATAATCTTCAGGGAATGATGTAAGGACCTTGTTCCCTGCTAACGATTGCATAACAGGGTGTTGAGGCTCCGTACTGCCTCTCTCTGGACCATAGGGGCAAAGAGTGCAAATCTGGCCTTTCTCTATTATTTCTTTCTGTTTTCTTCTCCACCTCCAAATTTGGGTCTGATATTTGCACATAACAATAGAAGAGCAGGTGGTTTGAGCTGAGAGGTTAAAAAAATTCTCTTCCTCTCCTTTGTCCTCCCTCCTTTCTCATCTCAGAGGGATTTTCTCAAATGGTTTCCTCCTTCCCTTCCCTCTCTCTCTCTCTCTCTCTCTCTCTCTCCCCTCTCCCGGTGGTTATTTCCCTTAGTGAAAATGGGTCACCTTTCTTCTGTCAGGAGGATGCCTGGATAAGTATAACCTCTATATCTGTGTGTGTGCAAGGTTTTTACTGTCTAGGGGGGTTCCAAGCCCTGGAAAAGTCATGCAAGGACCATTTTCTGGAGCTCATTAGGGGGAAAGTTTTGGGGGGTTTTTTTGGGTCAGTGGGCTTAGAGGGGTTACAGAAAGGAAATGTTGTCACAATTAAATTTTAAATTTTCATTGAGATAATTTTTCTCCTTCCATTACAAAGAGAAAAAAAAAAAAAAAAAAAAAACGAGGCCCCTGTCCATCTGTCCACAACGCCCTCGACTCACACCTCCAGAAGAACGTCATGTAGAAACTTCATGTTGAAATGTTTCCATTGTGGAAGCAGCTGCTCCAAATCAGCAGCAAGTGAAGCCCCTGTCGAGGTCACAAACAAAAACAAGTGTGGGACATGTGGTGATGGAGAAGAACTCTGTTGAAAATTCAGGAAAAACACTGGATGACTAAGGTAATCAAATAAGCTTGACAAAGGCTGTTCAGAAGTAGGGAACTGCTGAATGTGATTGTGGAAAGAACTCCTGAACCTGATCGATGTGTCTGCTGAGGTGGGGGCCTGGTGAGGAACCTCTGTGACATCTGCTGAAGTTTTAATCATATCTCTTCAGAGGGGGTTAAGAAGCTTCCTAGTGGCAAGGTGTCAGGTGTGGATGAAGCCCTGACATGCTAATGCTAAATGCTCTGGATGCTGTTGGGTTGATATGCCTCTTAACTGCTATATAGGTGTCAGGAAGAATGCCTGGCAGACTGGCATGGTGGTTCACATCTTGAAAAAGACGGATGTGCTCTGGTTATCAGGGTTTCACACACTGTTTGGCCTCTGGGAAAACGTTTGCAGGAAAGAAGCTCCGGCTGTTGAACCTCAGATCTAGGAGGAGTGATGCAGCTTCTGACATGGACCTGGAACATTGGATCAGATCTTTGCCACTCAAAGGTTACTGACGGGATAATAAATGTTTGTGCATCCTGTCTGAATATGTTCTATTGACTTATAACTTCCCTCATGAGTTATTTTGGGGAGCACTGCATGTTTACAGGGTATCAGGACACTATCTGGTCTTGATACAACTGGAGTGAGAGCAGGATGTCAACCGAGGCTTCAGTAGATGATGGCCTCTGTGCAGCTGTATGTGATTTTCATGAACAGGATCTAAAGTTGCAGCTGGTGATGAGGGTGTCTGATGTGGGACCTCAGAACTGCCTCTGCTTTTTGAAGACAATGCAGTTCTTCTGTCTTCATCAGACCATGACCTGCACTGGTACGGTTTGAAGCTGGGATGAGAGTCAGCAACTCAAAGTATGAGGTGATGCTGCCTCAAGTGAGGGAGTTTAATTATCTCAGGATCTTGTTCATGGGTGACGGTAAAATGCAGCATGAGACTGACAGGAGGATTGGTGCAGCATCAGCAGTAATGCAGGCATTGTACCAAATTGTTGTGGTGAAGAGGGAGCTGAGCCAGAAGGCACAGCTTTTGATTTACCAGCCAATACACATTCCCACTGATACACATCAGCTTTGACTAGCAACTGAAAGGGGGAGATATACAGTTGGTTACTGTGTAACATGGCAGGACTCAGCTTTAAAAATAATCTGAAACAACCAAATTTGCTGTTCATTATATTAAAATGAACTTGTTCCATTCAGCTGGTGGTTTTCAAAGCTCCCCGAAGTAATCAGCTGAGCTGTCAGCTGACGTGGGCTGGCCTGCGCTCAGCTGAGCTGTCAGCTGAGCTATCGTTGGCGTTGACTCCATGTCCTGCCAGAACTAATGCTAAGCTCCATTTCTTGTTCAGTGCCTCATTTAAAATTTTCTTCATCAAAGAACATGAAGTTCCAAAAGTCAAAAAGAACTCAGTCCAAACCAGACTACAACTATATGTAATATTATGTTCACTTGAAGAAAGAAGAATTCTGTTATATCTCACTGCAGTTTGTGTTTGGCAAAGTGAGAAGCCGCTATATATACATTAAACATGCGTCGCAATTGCACAGCAAAGGGATGACTTAGTGTATATCAGTGTATGTTCATGTTCTTTCCGAGCTGATTTTTCATTTTTCCACCTGATAAAAATCCTGTATCTTCTTGGCCGTCTTTGCCAGTATGGATATATGCAGTGTTGGATGGACTTTGAAGTGAGCGAATGTGCCAAGAGGAAAAAGACTGAAAAAAGAGCTTTTCTTTGCATCCTTATAAGAGTACACTCTGATCCATCCCTCTGTCTCTTCATCTGTTCTTCCACCTAGCTCTCAAATCTGTGGCTCGGCTCTGCCGCTTCCACCTGCACATCAATGTGTAACACCTAGCAGGAAGCATCGTGTGAGATGTTTCACAAGTTGCTGCGCACAAGTGCTGCTGTGACTGAAAGCAGGAAACTGACTGATGCACAGATGCACACAGACAGTACGTTCAGTCGGAGATGTGGCCACCTTAGTCTCTTACCACCACTGTGTGAGCAAAAAGAAACCCGTTGGAATGAAAAAATAAAGTCTAGGATACTCAGGATGACAGTGGTGTGTCATGTGATGCTGCTGCGAGCATAAATCAGTCAGTCAATTTCCAGGTCAGTTTAACATTCATCTAAGTTCAGGCACACACTCAATAGTGTATTACTGCATTACCTCCATTTTAGTAAATACTACACCAGCATTTCAAATGCAGTTGTAGCTGTCACACACTGACTATGTTGAGTTTAAATAAGTACAAGCAAATACAAAGTCAGCAGTGGAGAGGAACCTTTTCAACCAGAGAAGCTGGAATAAAATCACACACTATTACTTTAAATGCATGACTTTACTGCTATGTGCTGACCGTACCGAAGTGTAGAGGTAGCCCTCGCTGTTCATGGCAACGTACAGCCCTGTCTTGGTGCTCTGGATGGCCACTATCCTCAGCCCCACAGGAATCAAGTTGAACTGCACTGTAAGAAAAAAAAAAAACAGACAGGGAGGAATGGTGTTAAAGCAATCATTCTTTTTCTTAAACATTCATGGCGCTTCCACGTGACATAAAAATTGCTTTCTAGCCATTTCCTACTTCATTTTCTTCTCCCTGTTGAACAGTATATCTGTCAGAGGTAGCAATAGGAAGTGTGTGAATGAACTGGCGGTCAGGGGGTGGGGGGTGAGGGGGCTTTATGAGGAATAAAATCAGGTTGCTGGTACACCGAAAGGCAGACAGTGACAGTACAGAGAATTCCCCTGCAGGTGAGAGAGAGAGATAGAGACAGAATAGCTTAGTACAGCTTTAAAAATACAGGACATTGCCTTGATTTCATTTCCTCAGTCCCGACACAGTAAACAGCACTTTGTAATTCACTTCACTGAATCCCCTGCTGGGGAACCTTGGATTTCTTATGTGCATAGTTCTCCATATAATCTGCAACCTGGTCACTGGAGCAGTGCTCACACTGGCCCTCATTTATCAAACTAGCGAATAACAGAAAATGGGCATAAATTGAGTGTTTCTACGTAAAGTGTGGCATTTACCAATTTGATCGTGAGCATAGGCTACAATGATATCTTACGTCAGGTCTGAGTTCATGTATGCAGTTTTTGTTTTTGACTTAAGGTGACTTAGAAATCCTTATCATAAACATTTAGCCTATTTATTACAAAATAGTTTTTGAAATATATATTTGGTCGGTGTCGGCATCGGTGTTTCTTCTGCCCCGAAAGAGAAGACGACCCGATAAGTGAGACCACTCTCTCCTCCACTCTGGTCAATGAAAGACTCGGGTTTGACCTGCCTCCGCCAGTCTGTTGATGCTGCACCTCAGGGCAGCAATGCGCTTTTTGGTGGCCAATTTAAGGTCGGACTTTCTTCTTGACCTTATTTCAAATAAAAGTTTTTATTTTTATTATTTTATTTTCTGTTCTATCAAATGTTTCATTGACCATCACAGACAGAAAACCTCTTCCGTACTCTGACTAAATAGTGAAACGCTGTTGACTGCAGCTGTTATTTCTTTCCACACTGTATTTTTTGGTTTATTTTTAATTCCTGATTTCAGGCTGCCAAATAATACTAAAAGGTGTGCATCCACCAGAGACATGTGTGCCTCTATTTCAGCTTCTGGGAAATTTCTCTTTTTTTGCTGGTTTGTGTCTCTCCATGTCGTAAACTCTAGGGGTTTGGCTTCTAAACCGTGCTTTCAGGAGGAGGTGTAATATGCTAATTACGATTGATTTTCGCCGCCGAATTTAACAACAGCCGCTCGTTCTTACGCTGGGATTGGTGTGATACACGTTTCGTGAATCTCACGTGAGCCCTGTCGTACGATGATTTCTCCGCTCATATTTGCGGTGGTTTCTACATTCGTTTGATAAATGAGGGCCACTGTGTATTCCTGCATGTGTTTAAATCTGTCATCACAAGCAGGCCGCCTACATACTGTATGTTCTCATAATTTGTTTCTGTTCATGCATGAGAACACATAAATACATGCATTTCTGAACTCTCCGTGTCCAATCTGTGTACAGTTTGTGCATGTGATTGCACCTGTGAGTGGTTATACTTCTCATATCTCTAGCATGCCGTCCAAACTACATTATAAGATGTGACATGCTACGCTGAGTGATACTGACAAAGCGGCCTGTGGCTCTGCAGCTGCTCTGTGGTCAAATTGTCACGTTGACCAAACGCTACCATGATGATAAAAATCCCCACAGCGGCACAGACTGGATGGATGAGAAACACAACTAAGACAGTTGAGTGTCAGAAGATTTTTCATGCAACTATTTTTAAATCTTTGTCTGACTTGAAGTTTCTTCTATAAAAACAACTTGTCATTTTTCAATATTTTCACATTTTTCTGTTCCAAAGAGAAATGCCCGGTTAAATGGTGAGACATCAGTCGAGTTTCCCCAGATCTGAAGGCTTTATGCTAAGATAACTGGCATCGTCTTGCTTCCTGGCTTTATGCACAACTGTCCAGACATTAATGCTGGGTGACTGGACTGTACTTTTTGTACCTTTTCTGTACCATTGCCTCTGTTTTTATCTTTTTTATGTTTCAGTTTTTAAGGTCATAGTCTATTGTTTTTCAAGTTGTTTCTATATATATATATATATATATATATATATATATGTGTGTGTGTGCACTACCAACCAACCTTATGTCGGTTCCTTCTATGTGTACTGACTTGAAACTTGGTTAAACTAAATATGTGTATTGCATTTGTATGTCTGTATGTGTATAAACTACCGGATGCCTTCATTTCCCTTTAACAATGTATCTTTCTATCTATCTGATATGAGTTTTTCTTCTAATCCTGAGAGTTCCTAAAATATTTGATGACTTCATTGATTAACTGAAAATATTCAGGTTACTGTATTTCAGGTTACTTCCTGATCTCCCATCGCACTGAAGACTTTACATGGATCCAACTCTCTCTGCTGAGCTTTGCTGAACCGCTGACTCTGCCTCCTTTTGGCAAAGAACAAATTCTGGAAAAAAAAAAAAACTAAATAGATAAGTGTTTGCATCATACATGTATTTTTTTTCCTTTGATAAATCACAATATACATGACAGAGTGACAGCCCAGTTGTCAAAATGACTGATTTCTTCCACAGATGAAAAATTAAATCTCAGGAGCATGTTTTAGATTCATGGAGCCATTAGTTCATATTAGACAAATCAATTTCAAATCACAGGTTCTGCCAACATAATGGATGGAAGTTAAATTATGGCAATAGAAAGTCAACGACAAAAAAGTTTGTTCTACAATCCAAAGATCAAGTGCCAGAGGCTCTTTCACATTCAATTTTATTTTTTTTTTTTTTTTTTTGGGAAATGTGAACTTTAACCAGATTTTATTTTTCATTAAATAGACTGAACATCTATAGTTTATCACTCCAGGCAGGATGGCAACATGTGTCCAGTTTGAAGGTGTAAATGTCGGTAATAAAAGCTGAACATGTACCCCCCTATCCCCTCTCTTTCTCTCTCTATCCTCAGGGCTGTGCTTCTATTTGCTCGATCGATTGCTGCATCTCAAACAGTCGGTTTCGCAAATGAACAAGGTGTCACCAAAGACCATGGGCAGGATGACAAATAGAGCGGGGCACGCACACGTCGCCTCCCTCCTCCGCCTCCCTTCCCCCCTCTACATATTGCATCATGCTTTCTACTACCTCTGCTGTGCTGATGACCCCACATGACCTGCTGCATGCTGGTCACAGAAGGAACGTCACACACACGCACACACACAAACTGTGAAGCCATTTTGCCATTATAGTCAAATTGGGTAGAAAAAAAATCTTCCCATACACAAACTGGAAAAGGAGGACAGTCTTGTCTGAGTTGTTGCATGTTGCATGTTGACCAAACTCATCTTTAAGTTCTTGTTACAAAAATCATCTATTTTTTAATATTGAATTTGATCTGTACCAGTTGAAAATGCAACAGTAAGGCATATATCTAATGTATGTTTTCCTTGTCCAAGTGCGTATGCCTCATTGGATTATGTTAGAATAAAATGTGTGATTTTTACACTACTCTTTCTTACTCTTATCCATCTCTATTCCTTAAAACAAGAACATTGTTGCTTTTTTTAAACAATGTCTTCTACATGAACAATCAGCTGGTGGTGATGTTTTTGAAGCTATTAACTGTGATTAACCCAATAAACAAAAACAGTCAACATTTAGAAAGGTAAAAAAACAGATTATTTATCTTTTTACAGCTGATGATTTGCTAATAACAATTGTCATTTCAGCCTATAAACTGTCACAAGCTAAAATTGATAAATGTGCTTTTACCTACATGTGTGTCTCATGGAAACAGGCAATGTTAGCTGCATACATGTTGTGTGAGACTCAGAAGCTTGACATGCAGATTTGCAGTGATGGCTTAGTCACTTCTCTACTAGTTGTTTTTTGTTCCTTCATCCTTCTCTTTCTATCTCTCCTTCTGAGAAAGAGTTTGCTTCCATTCTCATCCTCAATCAAAAAGAGCTTTGCTTGTCATATACATCACATAACTTTCTGCCTCCATAATACAGACAAGCCATTTTTCTTTTGTTTTACCCTTTTTTTACCCCTCATCCCTCTCTCTCTCTCTCTCTCTCTGTCCTTCTGTTTGACTCCCTTTTTTCTGTTACTCACAGAGTGAGTTGGAAGCCGCTAGATTAATCAAAAGACTTTTGAGGGGGAAACACAGGGAGGGGAAATGAGAGGAGTGGAGGGAAATGAAGGAGGAGGGAGAAGAGGTGTTGCCAAATCAATCCCACAAGTCAATTTGAGGCTTGAGATCATCTGCACAACAAATAAACAAGGAGAAAGTGGAGATAGGATGTGGGAGGAGGGGTAAGCAGTGGCAGGACACAGAGTTAAGCTGTGCAGAGGGCATCCACAGGCCTGCACACTGCTACTGCTACCGCTGCTGCTCTGCAGTGTTGTGTTGTGCAGCCCTGTTGGTTTCCACTTGAATGAGAAAAGGATTATAGTCATCTGAGATGACAGAGTTTAACTTCTGGACAGGCACTAGTCATTCTTTATCTGTGCCTTGTGTGTGTGAAGCAGAATAGATCAGAGTATGTGATGCAGCAGTCGTATAGATGTATGATAGAAGTGAGGCCACACTGAGACTGTCTGTGGTGAATCCATGACGCAAACCAATAACTCCACATATCAAAGCCTAAACTGAGTGATTATAATGTTTGTTTGCATAATCAAAGTATTGTAGTCTCATATTTAAGACGAGCTGTAAATACGTTAATCATCCTGTTTTCATTACAGTTACAGGGACTTAAAATAACATCAGCATCTTGATACGAGACACTCCACCGCGCTGGGATCAGTAAAGTGACACCTGAATTAATAAAGTCGGAGAAAACAGGTTGATTTGCATTTTCAACAAATGAAACCGCACCTCTCCATTCACACACTGTCATTTGTGTTGCAGACGAAGGAGCTTTGAAGACTCAATAGCAGATGAAATGACTTGTAGCTGAGCTTCACGCCTGATTTCCCTGGTGGTCGATGACTCTGGCGACTACTTGGCAACTACCTTCACTCTGCTGTTATTTAACTTCTACCTCTTCCCCCAGGCTTTCCTCTCCATAACTGATTTCTCTGTGCCTTTATCTGTCTTCCTTTCAGTCCATCTGTCTTTCCCTTTCTTCTTCTCTCCTCTCCCTCCCTGGTGCTTTCTATCTTTTCACCCCGCCATGTCATGAATTAACAACCCTTTTCTTATCTCACTGTGTTTTTTTTATTCATCTCTCCATTTTTCTTCCTTATTTGTTCCCTTTCAATTCCCCCGTTGCCCGCTGTCGTTCTCTCAGACCTCTGAAACCAATACTTTTCCATCCGCGTCCATTCATCTCTGTCTTATTTTGCCCCGCAGCTTTCTCCGTCTGTCTCCTCATCGCTCACTCTTCTTGTCTCTGCCTCTACTCTTTTGTATCCTCACTTCTCCCAGTTTTGTATTCCTCACACTCTTCTACTCATCCTCACAAGAGCGATCTGCAGCTCTTTTACCTTTTCCCCTCTGAATGAGACGAGCTTTCGCTTTGCATGTTCGCATTTTTTCTCTCATTGAACGGCGCAGCTCTCACACCGAGCAAACTTTCCCTCGTCTGGCTTTCAAGGCTTTAAATTTTCCTCCGTCTCTCTGCCCTCAGCGAGGCAGTGTTATCGAGCTCTGAGGAAAGTTAGACGGGCAATGGTAATTACAGTGGATAGAAGTCAGGGATTCAAGCCCCTCCTTATGGCTTTCCAATGTACACACTGAAAGTCAATAGCTTTCATCTCACTCTCTCCTCTTTCTTCTTTTTTTCCCTTCTTCTCTTTGTCTGTCAGTGTTTCTCTTCTTGTCTTGTTCTCCTCTTCTCCAAGAAGGGATGTCAGGATGAGACCAAATCTAGTGACAGCCACACCGGCAGTTCCATCCCTCACAACATTTATTCTCCCCCTGTTATCTTTTATGAATTTTTTAATCTTCTCTCAACTTTTAAGATCTGTCTCCATCTCTGTCTAATCTGTCACCCGTCTCACTTGTGGTGCTGAGGGATTCTTTGTAACATCTGAGCTCTCACAGTTCACGGCATGAACGTTTAAAAACTCTAAAACTTATTTCATGGGATCCAACACAATCATTTAATCAAGTTACAAGTATTTTCAAGTTTTAAAGCGAGTGGAAATTGGAAAAATGTGATGCCACTTGTTTTCATGCATCATTCACAGTCCAGTAGCACTGCAACTGGTTGTGGGATTGTTTGTTGAAGTTACCAGGACTGTCAATCAAACCTCTAAATAAGTTACAACCCACTAACTGTGACTGTTGCTTCTGCGGTCATTAATATTTTATTTTACACAGAAGCACAAGTGACTTCCTCCCCTGGAATTAACAGAGTCCTTTCTGACAAGTCATTGTATTAGTATTATGTGTTACTATATTTAGATTTATTTAGATGTCCTACTAGTTTATCTATCTTTATCCCACATAACTATATTTTTTTCCACATTGTATGTAACATAGTGGTGAGCGTATCACCGCTATGGTGGTAAGAGAGTATCATTATATTGCAGGTTATTTTTGAGCACTTTCCAAAACATATCACACAAGTTTAGCTATGGCTACTCAGCCAACGTTAGCATTAGCAGCTTGAGAAAACTCTCAGTGAGTAAAGGAATTAAGTTTAAAGGCTGAATTCACAAAGTTTCTAGTCTTCTTGTAATGCTAACGCTGACTATGTAGCAACAGCAAAACTTCCATATGGCTCTCTTAACAACTTGTGTAATGTGAATACTTGTTACAGTGATGCATGCAGTCTCCATACTGTATTAGCTGATGCTTGCAGAGAGAAAACACTGATGACAAAGGTGATGAAATGCTCCATTGTTCTGGTCCATATTGAAATACCTCAACAACTATTAGACAGTATGACAATGACTTTGGTGATTCTCTGTTTTTTTCCTCTAGTGCCACCAGCAGGTTAACATTAGTGGTTGAGAGCCTTGCATTACTCATAGATACTGTAGGTATCTATGAGACTTCAAATTACCACATAACTTAGATCAAAATAACAGCAAACACTTTAATTGAAAATCTTAAGCACCTTTGCGAGAAGTGTTTTACAATGTACTGATGTAAATTGAAATCTACAGCTGCCAAGCAGTTTGAAAACTGCATTAAAGCCTAAAACTCTTAAACAGTAAAGAATAAGTGATTCGTAAAGTGGCTGAAATGTGCAAAAACTGTGCTACAGTCTTTTAATAGCACCCTCATCCACAATAAATAGATAATAAATCTCAACTCCCTCACCATACTCTTCTTTCCTTCCTTCATTCCTCTTCCAGCTTTATTACATAACAGCCGGGAGGAGCCAAGAACGGGCAAGGAGAAGGGAGAAAAGAGCAGGGTGGGAGGAAGAGGTTGCAGCTCCTCTGACCTCCCACCAGAGGGGGGAGACACAGTGATTGAGGAGCCATCAGCTGCATACCAGCTGCTGCTCCTGGTCCCTTTTGTTCCCTCCCTTCTCTCCCTTTTTCTCTCTGTCATCCTCACGTTTTTCTCCTCCCTCTCGCTTCCTCCACCAACCAGTCTTGTCTTGCTGGCTCACTTTTCTCTGGCGTGTTCAACCATGCCCTCTTTCTCTTCCTCTGCTCTCCTCTCTGATCCCCCTTTTTTTCTGTTTCCATTCCTTTGTCGCTTTTTTTGCTTTAATATCCAGTCACTTTTAGCTTCCTGACAGCTTCCTCCATCGCCTAGTTATGGGAGCCCTGAGGGAACTTGGTAAAGAAAAAAGTGATAAAAGTATTGCAAGGCCATACAAAAGCCACTCTCGTCACTTTTTGTTCTGCTACGTCCCCTCAGGGCTTCCAAAACCTCCTTCCAACTTTTCTTCATGCATTAGCCTTGCCCTTCTGCGTCCTGTCTTTCTGACAGGACAGGCAGGAGGTGAACACAGCTGGTCATGGCCAGGTATGTCTGAAGGACATGGGATGAGAGGGGTTAGGAGCTGTAACCACTCCCCTTGTTCCTCCTTGCTCCCTCCTGCCACCTGGAGGTCATGATGTTTATGTTATACCAGGTCACAGCAGGTCAGAGGAGAGCTCAGCATCAAGTCCAGGTAGACACAGACACAAGTGCTGCACAGGCATGAAAAAGTGAATCTGAGACACACCTACTATCCATCACGGCAAAGGCCTCAGACATGAACAGCACTGTTACTACCTTAATTACTGACCACAGAAGCTGCTGATGTGGTCCTTTTTTGGATCTTCTTGGAATGCTCTGCAGTGGGGTGCATAATTAAGCGCGCACACTGGTTTTGAGAGAGCTGAATATGGAGGGTGATACCAGTTACATAGTGATTGCAAACCTCAGGAGGAATGGGTTTAGGGTTAGGACATTTCTGAAACTGCTTAAGGAAGAGGAAAAGAATCACACGGTCACTTTCATTAATAGCAAAATAACAGCTCATACATTACTTTTTATCAACGTGTATTTATACTTTTGAAGTAAAGGTATAGGAGAAGTAAAGAGGAAGAAATGCAATATAAACCAGGTTACAGTGTAATGTGAGATTTATGTCATAGTACAAATAAAAACAAAGTGACTTTAATATACAATAAAGTTTTATATTTCATCAATCAGACTGTTGTGTATTTAAAAACATTGGAGTTTTAAATCATAAATCTTATTCTGTTTTTTTTATTTATACTTGACTGAAAAATGTGCATCCCATTAACTTTATTAGTTTGTTTATGTGAAAACTGTGTTATCCAGATGGATGGAAATATCTATATGCAATTAAAATACATAATTCGTACCTCCAAGCAAATGTGGGACTAAGAATGTTATATACACAGAACACAGAGGAGAGAACAGGACATTGTTAACAGCCGAGCAGCTTATTTTAGCTCTAAGCATTTTAGTCATCATTCAGAAGTGGTCAATGAAGTTCTTGACAATATCAAGAGACATTTTATTGACACGGTTAGTACAAAGCATTATGTCTATTGGCTGTAAGAAGCAAAATATAACAGAGATTTTCAGGGGAAATTGCAGCTCCGATTGAAATGGAGTGAAACGGAAAGCTGTCTGATTCCAGGCCAGTTTGCATTATACAGTAAGTCTCTGCTCCCAGGGCAACTGCTGAAGATAAGCCTGACAGTCCGCCACACACACACAACCGCACGCATCCACGGCCATGCACACATATACCTCCACAGAGGTACAGCACATGCTCACGCAGCTATTTTTACCCTTTCAATATTCTGTGCAGCCAGGTAGATGATTGTGCTGCTGATTGATACTCAGTTACAATGATGTCAATCACTCAACAATTCCTGCATGAATGAATAAATAATCTGACTCTTCTAAAAAGTGCACAATTATTGAGTTTCACGGGACTTACCTGTCAACCCCCCCTCACTTACACCGTCCCCAGAGATTATAAAGAGCACAGAACAGCATTAAAGCAGATCCTGGGATTGATAGCATTATGTTTGTTGTAAAAATTAACCGCAAGTCAGACCCACGCAAACACTTTGTAGGGTGACCCGACGCTGACTGATGTTTAATATCCGGACACAACAGGAAGACAGTTATGCAACATCAGTCTTTACATCCGTCTGGAAATGAGCCCTGTTCGCCTTCGGATTTGCCCTACGGTATTACGTGATGAATATTTCAGATTGGACAGGAGGATGTTTAAAGTTCAGCATGCGCCGATGTTTGCCTCAGTGTAGGTGTGCTGTTACATAAACGGGAGAGGTGAGCGTGGGTCTAATCAGTTATGGCGGAGCTTTCTGGAGCTGTCGTGTGGCCTAATTTAACCAAATAGATGTGGTTGGAGGACATGTAACCCTGGCGCCACACAAATGGTTTCATCCGTTCAATCTAAATGACAAGTCTGCACAAACAATATTGCAAGTTTGCAAATTAGCATAATCATAATCCAATGTCTAATTTACATAAACATCGTGTTAAACTTTCTTTCCTGGACAAATACCAAGGGAAAGCCTTATAATAAGTACCTCAAGGTTAAGTCCGGGTCATTCTAACCTGGAAACACCGCTGCTGCCCAAGTATTCTGACATCTTTATAAAATGCTGAAACACAAACTTCACACAGGGAAACACAACTAGTGATTTTTTTTTTTTCTCCTCCCTAAAGATTATAAATCCAAAATTGTGCTAACTTCATGTTTTCCATCCAAACTGGTGTTTTGACAGAAAAAATGCTGTCTTGCCACATCAGGGATATCCTATAATACAATATTGATCTCTCTGGGAGGTTTGGAGGGGGTCCAGGGACTCTGGGGGATCATGGGATATGATGTTTTTGATCAGTAATCACCCAAGTGGTGACCCCTCACACGCTGAGGGGTGTGTTTACATTGCTGTGGTGGGGGTGTTGTAGTGTGTGTGTGTATCTGGAAACTCAGCAGCAGAAGGTTTTCTTGTACTAATGGGCAGAGCTTTAAGTCTTGATTCAGATCCTCAGAGAATGCTCTGCTACCATTAAGTGTCTTTAAAATACTACAGTTACAAGCTGAGTATATGCAATCACCCAAAATAGTGCTAAATATGAATGTGAATATCAAATATGGTAGCCATGTCAACACATTTAGGCAGTAATTTTATATCATAAAGTGCATGTCTGGCAGCCTCTGCCACCTTACTGGTGTCCTGTACTTTGCACAGCTGGCTGTGCTACTGATACATCTAGTCCTACTAATGAATGTTGGCTCCACTCACATTTATTTTCAGATCTCAAATAATGGCACAGTGAAGCATGATAAGACAAGATTAAAAGCACGTTTAGCTAAATCTTTAGCTGAATAACATCACAGTCTTTTTTAATTGTCAGTAGCAGGAAAAGAACACTGTAATTAAATAAGTACTCAGATCAAATGTGGTTCTATGGTTGTTGTGGATAAATTAAACTGCTTGACTTGAGGCTAAGTGGTAAAAAGACATGCACATACATAAGGAAGTTCCCACTGTTTATATCCTGTGCTGCAGCCCAGGACAGCACTTCAGTCCAGATTGAATTATCTCAACAGCTATTGCATTGTATTGTATTGTTTGTGCTCGTTTGTGCTTTTAGTGTTTTTCTTTCTATTTTTGTGCCAACTTTTATCACTGTTTCATCAGTTAATAGTCAACATTATATTTTAGAGGTTACATTGCTATTATATATGGCATTTAAAAGAGGCCCGTCACTAATTCGTGAGAATGATTCCATGTACAAACCATTTTGCAGCATTCAGGCAGCTGTTGTGACCTTTTCTCCAGACTCATGCAGAGTCCAGTTGGAAGTAGATGACACCATTTGGCTGCAGTACAATGACACTTACAGTGATTTAAATATCCTGTAAAAAATCCTATAGGAATCACAATATTATACTTGTATCTAGTGCCTGGGATAAGAGTAGAGTTTGGAAACATCATCTACCATTTGCTGCTTTAAAGCCACTAAAGTACATCAGACAAGACTGATACATGCACCTACAATATACTGAACACACAAATGACTTATTCAGACACATAGTTTGTAGCTTAAAGGTCAAATGACTGTAAGCAAAACAATTAAAAACATGTGTCTGAAAAGCTTCATCTGCGCCAGGGATCTGCAGTGATTTATTATGTAACGTGAACAAATCCTATTTAGTTGGCGTTCACCCAGTGCACTTCGCCAAGTGTGCATACATTTTCAGCGTGACTGATCCTGGTGTGAATCAAACCAGAAAGCATGGCAGCGTTGTTGTGCATGTGCTGTCGAGTTGTTCAGATATATGACAGCGGTACCAGGAAGTCCCCTTTTAAATGTCCTTTGGCATGGAGGCAGGGGAAAATCCCTCAGTCGGTACATGTGGTACTGACTGAGCCATGAAACACACACAAATTTATTAGATTAGCTTACAACACCTGTGTGTGTCTGATTGTCACTTACAGAAGGAGCTGCTTTCGTCCTTTGTGCCTTCCATGGTGCCATCCGGCAGCATCTGGAGGTAGAAGCCGTGTCTGCAGTAGAGCCGTGTGACGATGCCCTTCAGTTGCGGCTCTGCAGAGCAAACAAAGGGTTAAACACGTTAGCAACCAGGAGCGCACACACATGCACACACACTTGTTGGTGCATGTATATTAATGTACACACCTGCCCATGAGCGTGCACACTGACCAAACAACAGGAAGGTCTTGATATTTACACGGTAAAATAGTCAAACAGTGAAAAGTGTGTGTGTGTGTGTGTGTGTGTGTGTGACTGGTGTTCAGCAGGATTGATGGGACCCCGCTGTCTGCTAAAAAGAAGCATCTTTCTCAGACAGGTTCAAATGAGGAAGGCAAGCTGTTCATTTTTGTGTGCGTGTGTATGTGTTTACATCTAAGCGTGTGTGTGTGTGCTTGCAACAGCTGTCCATCAGACACAATGAGGTGAGCACTTCAAACGTGTAGAGGTTTTATGAAAAGGTTTGGGGGGATATTTAAAGAGATGCCACCTAGTGGTAGGTTTAAATGTGTTAAAAGTACATTTTCATTTTCAACAAATCATTCAACAATAGTCACTGAGCTAGCAGAATAATGAATGCTAAGCTAATGAAGTGTTTTAGTAGTATGGGCTATGAGAGTCTGTTCAGTGGGAATCCATGTTGTGTCATGTTAGGTTCTACTGCACAAAGAAATATGTTATTTCAGAAATGTAAAAAGAAAGAGGTACATGTAGAAAGAGAGTATATGTTGTATAAAATTCTTTTCAGCCTAATTTTTAATGAATCAATACCAGAGTCTGAGTTGATTTTCCATTTTTACTGAAATGAGATAAAACGACAACAAACAACAGACTTGAAAGGTTTTGTGCAGCACAAAGATAATTGTTGAATTGTTTCAGGTTTGTGTGTTTACATGTTTCAATACATAAGCCTATGGATACATGTGTGGTAAATGGGTGAAACCATAAATGTTATTATTTATTGTATGAACGAATGGATGGAATCATAAATAATTACATTTAATACTACATGTTTAGCACTGAAGGATAATACAGGTTACAGGTATTATGCAAAATCAGGTTTTATATATTTTGTGTAATTTCAAAAATACTTAGGCAAACTACAACTTTTAAATCACAAATAAGTTGTTATTTTACAATTATTATTTTTTCCGGGGCATCTGACATCAGTTATTTCAATGGTTTAAGTCATGTGGGATATTAAATGAGAAATGCTTTGGCTTAAAGAAACACTCATCGTCATTCTGAAAGTTTAATGAACCACCCCCTGTCGTTTGTTTACCCCACTCACAAATACCAACTGTCGTCATTTACTCAATGCACTGTGAGCCATCAGACTACTATTTGTTTCAGAGCCAATCAAGCATTTTCATCCATCACTGCTCTGAAGCTGACGTATCTTTCTTCAACCTCGTGTTTGCGTTGCTTTGCTGTGTTTCTTTTCTCAGCCTGAACAGGCATGACAGTGGGGGCTCTTTCACTCCAAAGTGCTGAGGGAGACTAAATAGTGGATCAGAAGGAATGTCAGAATGCTGAAGTGTTTCCACAATCAAGTTTTAATGAGACACATCAAATATGGATGAAGACGGAGAAGTACGAGGGCAGCTGGCAATTGGCCCTGGGTTGACAGCGCCGGTCTGTGTGTGTATGAGACATACACTGCAAGATATCCAGCCTGACATTTATACTCTTAAACTGCCTTTAAATTGTCCCAGTGGTATGTGGAAAGTGATGATGTAACACAAATAATCTATTTACAGAATTTGTGTGCATAAAGTTTTAAAACATTTTTCATATTTCACTATAGCCTTTTTTCCTTTTTTCATATTTCGTAATTCAGTCTCAAAGTAATTTAGTGTTGCACTTTCACACAAACAGAGAGCTCACCAGAGATGGATAAAAAAAAAAGACTAATAAAAAATAAATAAAAACTGAAGATAAAACAAAACAGTCTGCAATGTTGACCACACATCTGGTCCTGCACTATACAACACACTTCTGGATTTTCTTTTACCTGTTTAATGATGTGTTACATGCCAGAGTTTATGCAACATCCTCCTGATATGATGAAGTCACCACAACATGCAACAAATCTAATGTAAATTCACCCAAATTAACATATTTGTAACTGTGCAATACAATTCATAATTATTTTAGGATATGAATAATGATACATATTGACAGTATTAGTGAATGTATTTTACTTCCTTTGGATTTGAAGTTTTTATGTATCCATTTTCTTATTAGAGGGGGATGTGGCTGTTAGAAATCTCCCAATATCCCAGCTCAGTGCAACATAACAAGATGAGACACTGAAGGTTCAATTTGCTTTAAATGCGTTGCTTGGTGTTAAGTCTTTCTCTCTGAATTACCACACTTAAAAGCCCTGCTGTCACACACTGTGGCAAGATGTGATAAATTGAGTTGATGGCATAATAAACTATCCTGCACAGTGTCTCATGCTGTCGTCCACTTCTGATGTCTAAAAGGTGTGTTACAGTTTAACATCTTCTTACATACTCATCATTTTCACTGTCTCGTTATTTTGAAAAAAAAAAAAAAAAACACTTTCATGAAAAGTTAAAGGTGCTCTGTGTGAGTGTTCTCTGCTGCCAGGAGCAGGTGGTGATGGTTGCTCATCAAAAGCTTCAGCCATGGTTGTACATTATAGTGACTCGCTACAGGAGAGAGCACTAGCATGCTAACTTCAGTGAAAGAGTGGTGACAGAAACAGAAGCAAAAAAAAAAAAAAAAATCTATCCTATAGCTATCCTTGTCTCATTGGCTGAACTTGTCATGTTTCTGCTGAACGACTGAATTAGCTTAGTGCTAATAGTGGCTATGTGGTAAAAAAAAAAAAAAAAATACATTAACTTGTCTGAAAATGTAAATAGTCTTTACTTACTCTGTGCAAAGCCAACAGCTTTCTGTGATTGGCAGGAAACAGTTGAATTGAAGCTCATTAGGGTTTGAGTTAAACCCTGATGTCTGTAAAGCTTTCAAAGAAATACTAGTATGTAATCCTCCCTTTCATGCTGACAGTGTGACCTAACATGTTTGGAAGCTTTTCAATGGAGGATATGGAGCGGCCAGATTGAGTGTATGTAACTACTAAAAGATAAAAGCTCATCCCATCCATCGTTGGCTGACTAGACACAGGAGGTCAAACAGAGTGCAGTAATATGTAATATCCTGAGCGTTAATCTTAAATTAAGCCTCAGACCCCACACCAGGCCATGTGCTGCTTAACACATCTGCCACAGTGCAGAAACATATAGAGGAGGCTGATGTTGACCTTTAGCAGAACTCCACTTCCATCCAGAGCTGTTTGGTAACAACGATGTAATCCAAAACATTCAGAGGGAAACTGCATTGATACAAGCACATGCAAGATGACTGTACATACACAACAAACACACAAACACTTACACACACAGCATCTCTTACTTCTATAAATGTTAACGGCTAGAAGCAGGAGAAAATGCCTCGAGCCTTACCTGAGGCAGGATGTTAGTTAAACTGAAGGTTTAAGGCACACACACACACACACACACACACACACACACAGACACACACAGGACTGTGTAAAGAACCTTTTAGTTTGACTGTTTGACTGATTATAAAACAAAAAGCTATTACCAACAATAGGCTTCAGAGTAGTGCTGTGATACCAGACTATATCTATAGTTGATTATAGGGACACCTACATATATAATTGCATAATTACTCTACATAGACGTCAAACTAGAAATAACCCCCCCTCCCTCGATGACATGTATGGGGGGGTTATGTAGTTTTCAGTCAGTGCTCTTGCTCAGATGAGTCTGATGTGGGGGCCAAATTACAACCATCTCTCTGGCGAAACTGGAAAAGCCAATGAAATAGCATTAGGACTGTGGGACTAAAACAAATGAATGTTCATGTGGGCTGTTATCAGACAGAGTCCCAAATAAAGGATCCTGAAATACTGTATTACAGGCATTAGTCAACATTCAAAAGATTTGGTATCAGAGAGCATCATGTCCAGCACAAGAATGTGTGGCAGTGTGTACTTGTTTATGCATGCACAGGATTTATGCTCATAATCCCACAAACATTCAAAGCCAGTTATGGAGTGACCTTAATAAAGAGCAGGATTGATTTTACTTATTAAGAATTTCAACCATTAAAGTCACCCTGAACCCTCTGGCTGCCTGATGCCTCAAGTCAGATGACAGCTGGGCAGCAGCTACTGTTATTTCCAACCGCATTGCACACTGTCACTCTTAATGTGCATGTGACTGTGTGTGTGTGTGTTGGACACCTCCGACAGAATGGAGTTGGCTGAAGAAGCAGACATGATCTGCCAAGGACAGTATCTGTCTGTCTGTCATCACAACAACAACAGAACCACACAGTAGAAATATTTTTGTCTCCTTCTGTGAGTCCATCCTAGTCTTTCTCATCTCATGTGTCTTCTCACCATTTACAGTCCAGCCCAAGAGGAAAGTCAATACTGGACGATGGCAGAGGGCGGAATTTATAACAAGTGTCTGTGTTCAGTACCAGTCAAGACAGTATTGTTCACTATACTGTATGTGGTGATGAAGTCAAAGACTTCACAGGGATCCATCATGTTCTATGTTTATTCTTTTAAAATTTCTATCCATCTCCTTTCATCCATCCATCATTTTTTTCTCTACTTCCTACTGTCTCTACTTTCGTTGTTTCTTCTGCCACTTCATTTACATCATTACCTTATGCTTACTTAGTCCTCGCTGTCTACCTTATTACGACCCAACGCTGAATTACCAGCCAGACAAAGTGGTCTACTGGGTCCCAGATTCAGTATGTGTGTACAATCCACTATGAGCCTAATTACAGAGAACCCAGCTGTTTTATGGCCATTGCATATTGTACACACACTGTACATATACATATATTACATATACATATAAATAAAGTTCAGTTGTGTTTAATGACTTTACATTAAAATAGCACAAATATAGTATCACTGGCACATGTGTGTACTGGTTGCGGTGGATTTAATGGAAACTCAAATTTTGATCATTTATCAATATGACTGCATTTTTTCCCCCTTTTTTCTCCTGACTCACCTCTTTACTTCTCTTTTCCACTTTCACAAATTTCCCCTTTCCCCATGCCTTCCTCTGTCCCCCTTTCTTCTTCACCTGCTTTCTCCTCTGGAGAGAACAGGGGTGAATAGGGATGTTTGTTCAAAGCATCAATAAAATGTCACTGAGTAGCTATACAAACAGTGGAATGACAGACCTGTCACTCAGAGGAAGAGAAGGAGGCAGAAAGAAAAGGGGTAAAAAAAAAAAAAAAAGATAAACAGAAGAACTGGAGAAAGGATACAAGACATGACAAAGGGAAAAAATAGAGCAAAATGGGGGTAAAGTACAAGGTATACAGTTCAGTTCACCACTTTCTATTCAGGTTTCATTAACAAGCACTGAAGCACAAAAAAAAACACTAAGTCTGTTAAATCAGTTGAAGCTGGCGACACTGCAACAATCACTCCCATCGTTCATTTAGACATCATGTGAAATGATCTCCATTTAGTCTGTGTCAGCACCAGCACAGTCAAACTTCAGGGAGCACAGATGTGCTACATCACTAACACATCACTGATGAATTATGGTCACTGGAGTTTGCTAACTGTTTCAGCATTTGGCAAAATGAACGCTTGGAAATTTCTTTGGAGAGAAATATCAGCTTCATACATAATAGCCCTCAAAAAATGAATCCACAACAAACAAAGCAGACGGACTGCTGAATGTTGAGAATAAAACCACACTTTTTTATGCACCAGCTATAAGTGCTGGTTTCGCACCTTAAAGTGTTTTAAACACCAGTGCTGCTTAGTCATGCTGCTATAGGCTGAGACTCCTGGGGGAACTCCCAAGATGCACTGAGAATCTCTCTCTGTCGCTCTGTCCCCCAAATGCATTTATATCACACTCCTGCATGTCATTAACTTTGTGCATTTTCTCTTCCATCGTTCCTGTCTTTCTCCCCATCCTCATTTTGCAGGTATCTCTGACTACAGAGCTGGAGGATTCAGATTTGCCAGCACTACTCCACTATCATTACTATTAGCACTATCGTCATTTTTTCCCTACTATTACTGCAGCTATTTTTACTGATAACCTCATGACACCTATAGCTATTTATATTATTCCCCATAATAAATTTAAAGAAAACAGAATCTACAACTGTTCCTCTCTTCCCTCTCATCTTAACTCAAATGTCCACCGGACCTTGAGTCTGCTTCTATTGAAGGTTTGCTAATTATTGAATGTGTTGGTTTTCTCTCCATAATATTGTAAGAGCCCAACCTAACTCTATAAACTTCCATCAGGTGATGCATGTTGTGATTTGATGCTATATAAATAAAACTGTATTGATCTGTACTGAGTTGTTATGCGTATATATAGTTACTGCCCCCTGCCTGTGCAGGGCAGTAATGTTTACAGTGTGCTTTTGTCAGTTAGTATATGAGAAATCCAATCATGTTACTGTATTGAACAAAAGTCACTTTTTATGTATTGTTTTTAGTTGCCAAGAGCCTTTCTGATCAGAGTGCTGACAGTCTTCCTGCCAGCATTGATCTTGCATGGACGTCCAAATCTCCACAATTGCTTCTCATTGATACAGTAACATGAAATCGTCATTGAGGGAAACTTTAAAAAGCTGCATCAAATTCCATCTTCCTTTGAATTGCAAGTTTCATTGCAGATGTCAGTTCTTTGTTCCAAACCCCTGGAGTCTTTTCAGGGGTCTGGAGTCACAGATTGGCATCTGCCCCCGAAGGTAATCGGTCTTACTGAAACTCTGACATTGAGGAAAACTGACGGAAAGCTGCTTTCAAATTCAAAATGTAGAGACTCTGACAATTAATGGATTTCTGCACAGAAGAACCAAAGGTTGACTGATATACAATCATCAAGTCTTGCATATAAATGGTGAGGTGAGTACTGAAATATTGATCCAAATGATAAACATGGATAGGTTATTTTTTGTTTAAAAACATCACTACTTTTGACATTACAGAAACCTATGGTACTTGAACTTGCATTTGCCAATATTACACCTCTGGAACAAGTTCACTTCAAATAAGGCCTCTGGCTCTGGCACACGATACAGGAGATTGTCCACGAACTGAACGGCCTTCCAGATCCTCCAGCCCACACAGAGAAGGGCAAGATATTGAACTTTACATTTCAATGATGCACCATTATGCATGTGTGTGTGAGGCTCAATGAGTAAGAAGCACTGTATGAGTGTGAGTGTGTATTTTAAAGTTCTCTGAGCAGTCAATAAGGTGAGAAAAGTGCTGTAAAATTCAGCGCATTTACCATTTTTAGTAAGTTAGTTCGATACCAATCAAATTTACACTGGTACATACCACCGTCAAGCAAAAAACAATAAGCTATCACCTTATCCTCTTGTACTCAGCTTTTATATGTTACCCACCTAACTGCCTTAAATTAAATATATGACAACTTTAAATAGAGTTACAAACCCACTGGAGAACTGTGTGACAAAGTTTAGCTGAAAGCAGTGCAGGTAGTGACTGACTGATACATGTCTTCCCCTCGGGGCTTTCTGTAGGTGTACACGCTCGCTGCTGAGTCTGCCTACAACTACAACCTTTCACAAACTCATATACTCAACTCAGCTCCATTTCACTCAGATGCTGCTGATGCCAGACCCCCTACAGACTTGCTGCTTTCTGCACTGAACATACTAAAGTGTATGTTAAACATTGGACCGAAAAAAAAAAAAAATCCCAAGTTTGACTTCAATTAACATACATTTTCACGTCGTCAATATAATGTGTCAAAATTTACAACGCTGCAGAGGTTGTTTCTCTCCATTCTTTGAGCTGTCAAGCAGAACCGAATAGGCATATTGTAACACACAACTCTCAGTCAACTGGCTGACAGATTGTTCTTTGTGCCGCCTGACAGGTGGAAACAAAGCACAGTTGAATTTTTCAAGTAATTACTCCTTGAGGCCAAGCAGCAGAGCAGCAGTAATTTACAGTTGCATGCTGCTCATGCAGTAAAAGAGTGTAATCTTCCCTGTCTGTGCCAGCACTGCTGTGACTGTGTCACATGAGGCCATGCATGCAAACTTACTTTTGCATTTAATACTCGAGAAAAAAAAATCCCCCATCTCCAGTTTAGACCGCAGTGGTTCCTTCCAGTGGACAGAGGTCATTTCAGTAAAATTCACTTTTATCAACTAACACTGTGGGCATTCCTGCACAGCTGCTTAACATGCCATGGCTCTGCACACTGGTCCTAGAAACACTTCTCGGTTTTCCCCAGAGTTAATAAGCTTGTTACTCCCCACTGACTCTAATATTGTCTTTCTCCCCACTAGTATGAGAGCCTGAAGCTATTAATCCATGGACATATGGATTTTACAACTGCTAGTATTTCATCTCCCAGCATTTATTGCATCCAATGGTAAACGCTTGACGGCAGCCACAAAAGCAATAACACATCCTGTATTGAGATGAGAACAAGTGGAGTATGATATGTAGATATTTTTTTTCATATCGCAGTGCAAGCTAAGTTATTTTTCCATATTTGCACCCTTTGCTCAGAGACATCTGGAGTCAGGATGAGGGACACCACATGTGTTCTCATATTTTCACATTTCAACATTCACATTAAGTGCACAACTAAATTGCTTAAAATTAGGGGCTCACGGTGGCCCCAGCTGACAGTGAATAATGGGGATAAAGGTGGGGAGAGCCTATATGGTAATGGCCATATTTACAAGGACCATCAATCATCTCCAAACAGCCAGCAGCCTCATCCCTCATAGGATGGAGAGAGAGAAGAGGGCGGGACACCGTCTAAACAAACTGCTTCTCCTTTCCCATACAATCAGTTCTCTCTCATCCACTTTCACTCTCTCTCTCACTTTCTCTCTGCAGTCCAACTTTTGCGTTTAGGAAAATCAATAGTGATGAAAGTGATGAAGTGCAACCTTGCTGAAAGTCTACCAACATCCCAGTTTAGTCATGTTTCTGGTTATAGGAAGAATCATGTGGATTACACAGCAAAGTCATAAAAGTGCACATGACTGGCTGAGGTGAGACAGCCAAAGAAGAAGGAAAGACAAATTTTCCAGCCCTGGAGCAATGAAAAATGATTGCTTAGTAAGGAAAGTCAGTTGACATTAGTGAAGATATAATTCTGATGTTTTGGATACTGCGTTCCTGAGAGGAGATCAATGCCAACACTCAAACAGCAGCTGTGTGTTTACATCATCAGTCTGGCTCTTTGAGTTGTAACAATATTGAATGATGCAGTGGATTTACTATTACTGCACCAAAAGTCTTAACTTTAAAAGTGTTAACATGAAATATGAAATGATTTTATGATGGGGTTTAGGGTCAACACTCAGTTATTAATAAAATCCTGGCTACTTTCAACAGCTGTTTCTAAGAGCTGTTGAAAACTTAAACTTGCAGCCCTACCTGTGTCTCTCTTACAGGATTAAACAAAAACAAGATAGTGTAATGTATTTAAAGCACTTTAGATACCAAAGCTACATTTTTAAAAACATATTTGGAGTAAATACAATAAGTGCCAGGATGCTAATTGATGCTTATTGAGTTTTCCTCTCAACCGCAGCATTATTTTCTGTCCTGTAACAGCAGGGCAACATATCTGTGACTGACCAAGTGATGAAGTTACACACTACGGAGGTTTCCTCTTTGGTTGTTGCTCTTTCAAAATTAATTTACACAGTTAATACTATGTCATCAGAAGTTGTTTATTTAGCACCGCTGTCACCAGATTTACCAACTTTTTCAACGCACTTAGCAACTTTCAAAAAGCAACTAGCAGCAAATCTAGCAGTTTTACAAGAGACAAGCTGACAGACTGTGTGAATAAACTTCTAACTGTCTACATGAGTGATCTTTATTGCAGCAATCACAGCACAGACAAAGCAGCAGCTTGGAAATTGCTTGGAAATGAGTGCTGTTTTTGATGGTCCACATTTCCATCACTATTTCACAGTTGTCTGACAGACACAGAAAAACATGTACATTTTGTGAATTGAATTGTTTTTAAATATCCTATATGTGAGGACAGACAGTTGGATAAAGAATTAAAACTGGCAGACATTGGGGCAGAAAGAAGATTTGACTTTTCAAGCAGAATTTAGCTACTTTCCATGGAATACAATTGTTTACATCTGCTCTACAAATGTTTTGATATGCTTTGCATATCTATAAGTATTTCTACAGATACATTTCCATACATATATACATCATGCACACAAGGAAATTTGACCTCTGCATTTAACCCATCACACAGCTGCAGGGTGCAGCTATACAGCACCCAGGGAGCATGTGTGGGGACGCACCTTGCTCAAGGGTACCTCAGTGGGACCATAGCAGTTGGTGGATTTGAACCCGCGACCTTCTGGACACCAGTCTGCTTCCTTAGCTGGTGGGTACGTGTTTAGTTTAGTTAGAATACGGTGGCACTTTTCACCATGCACCTGTAGTTTTTCTTCCATTAACTCTATGTCTGGTCTAATCATGTGACATCCAGTAACATTATCTTCTGTTTGGGGTCAGATCTCTGTCCATCAAATGAAGGAAAGTGCAGTATTCGCTGTGTCCACCAGCTAGTTGCTAAACTAAAAGCTGCTTCAAAGCTCAATAGAGCTGAGGATCTATTACAAACAACACCTGGCTGTCTCTAGAGCATAATGTCAACATCCACATTTTAATTCCCAAGCAAGGAACACTCATTGCATGTCAAACTCCTCTCTCTCTCTCTCTAGACTGTCAACTGTCAGAGAAAGGCAACATGCCATGTAGCAGAGATGACACTCTTCACTACAGTGTTGAAGTAATCATACTTGAAGTAGCATCCACTAGTCTATGAATAAGCTCTGAGAAAAATGTTGACTGGGAACAAGAAACCACTTGAACAAGAAGTGACATAACACACATAAACACACACACACACAGGTCAGAGAGAGTGAAACGTGGTGGATTAATTAGAAAAGCGACTGGTGAACTTTTTCAGTCTGCGCTCTAAAGCTTAATGATTTAAAGCTTAAATGAATGGCCTAATGATTAAGTCTGAGAGAGGGTGAAAGAGAGAGAGAGACTGAAACAAAGGCAGCTGTCTCAGAAAATGAGTGAGGGAGCCTATATGGAGAGGAAGATAAGGAGAAGGAATAAAGGACAAGATAGAAAATGGGATGAGTGGAGAGAGTGAGCCAGAGGTGGTGGAGAATAAATCAAGAAAGAAGCAAAGAGGCGGGGAGGGAGAGGGAATCTTCAGCAAAGCTAAAGGAATGATACCCATGGGGGCTGTTGTGTTTGTAACCAGCAAACAGACAGACGGAGATGTGAGGACCACGAGAGAGGAGGAGCAGAGGCTGAGAGAGGAGGTGAGGTAACTAGTGAGACAGGTCTACCCTGGATCAGAGAGGGAAACGTGCGAACAAGCCAGTGGAAAAAAAAAAAATAATAAAACAGGGTAAGATCAGAGACATAGAGACAGAAGACAAGAGAGTGTGGAGAGCAAGTGTCAAAGACACAATGTAAAAGAGACATAAAGAGGAAACAAGAAAGTCAGGAGGAGAACAGGAATTTTATAGAGCAGCAAAGCGAAAGCTGAACATACTCGTCCTGTTCCTAAAGTAAAAAAAAAATCATCTACAAATATCCAGACATGAATCTTACAGTAACCACAACAGTGTAAGTAATATGTTGTTTTCTGACATGTTTCCTTTGCTTTACGTACCCACAGGCCTACTCGACTTTGTTGCACGTGATTTCTCTGCTGTTACCTGCAGCTGCTACTAAAGATTATTAGAATATAGGTAGTAAACATCAAGTAGGACTTTATTACTTAAGTAACATTATAAATCTTCCAACAAGGCTTAGATGATTGCTTCATCTATTTTAGACTCTGTGGTTCTCACTATTCACTTTCAGTGAGCTTGCACAGAAAAAATACACAATGCAGAGAGAGCAGGAGAACTGTGAAGCCAATAAAGCCATGAAGCCACTGCCCTCTAGCAGGTTAGTCTGATCCAGTATCTCTATGAACTACAGTTTGGGCATAATGGACAAATCTGTGACAACTGACATCCAGTGCCAATGCTGCTGGAAGTAATGTGCCTACTGTGTAACAAGGTAGAAAATAAGGCTGCGGTTGGTGTGATGGATGAGCATATAACACATCTGAGAATCTTTTCGTAACTAACCACACTACTGCTGCCTTGCTGTTCAGATATTGTACAAAGCAAGAATTATAAAAATGCTAGCAGGGTTTTGCAGAAGGATCCAGAATGATCACTCTGGTCTGACTGCAGGGTTGGTACAACCCCACAAACCCCAGCGACATGTTTCACTTCTTAAGAAAGACTAATAAAAGAAACTCTCAATGAATTACAGACGCTGGTGGAACTGATGTGATACAGGACTTCACCCCTCTGTATGCGAACCAACACAAAGGAGGCAGCTGCAAGTTTTCAGACATCTTTTTTTCTTTTTTTAAAGAAACATAACAAAGGTTGACGTGAGTGTTCCAGGGTGTTATCTTCACTTTAAAAAGCTTGTATTGTAAGAGAGCGCTGGAGAAACCTAATCAAAGAAGGAGGAGACAGAGATAGAGCGGTGCGAGTCAGCCGGTGCAGAGGTCCACAGTATCCCAGGACCCTTTCTTTACTGATGTTAATTACAGTGACAATCAGCAGGCAGACGCCGCCCACCCAGTGCGGATGCAGGCCAGGACCTGATATCACCTGAGGTGAAACGAGGATGAAGAGACATGGGGGAGGAGGAAATGAAACTGGATAATATGGAACAGGAGAGAGGGAGGACAGAGGAAAAAGAGTGAGGAAGAGGAATGAAAAAGAATGATTGATGGATGGAGCATCAAGGGGATAGGGGTGGAAGAAGGACACTGCAGACAAGACTGAAGGCGTTTAGAGGGAAGCTACGGAGGGGAAATAGAAGGAGGATGAGGAGAGGAAGGATGGAGGGGGAAAGAAAATATAGGAGTAAGAATAGCAAGAAGATGAGGAACCTCAGATGAGGAGGAAGAGAAAGGAGGATGGTGAAGGAAAGATGAGGACATGAAGGAACAATGCTGAAAGGAGCAGTCTGTGAAAAAAACAGAAGGGATGGAGAAATAAGGATAGAGATAAACTGTGTGAAAACATTTGCAGCGGGGCGGGAGCGAGGATGAAAGCGAGTGAATCAGCAAGAGTCGAAGGAGTAGAGGGCGATCAGAGGGAGGGAGAGGGTGGGAGGCGAGTGGAGAGATCAATCACCAATGGCCCTGGTGTTGTACCGCTGAAAAGAGTCAATGGCCGAGAACCAAACTTTCCACCCACACACTTTTTTCTCTCTTCATCACCAACATCTCTCTCTTTCTCTGGAATACCCTTCGCTCCGTCTTTCTCTCTGGTACAGTCTCTCAGTTTATCGCTTTCATCCGCCCCACTCCCTTAACGACACCTTACATCTTCCAGCTTTTTAACAGGGTTTTATATTTCTGCTCTTCCTGGTAAGTGCTGACCTAAACAGAGATAAATAGGAATATTCCCTTAAGAGCCATTAGAGGAAAATACAAGCCAATTCCCTGTCTATAGATGCTCTCTAGATGACACTTAAAGCATATTATGCCATAACTCACAGCAACACACAAGTGGAGGAAATAAATACCCACCAGGAAAATGGGAAGGAAATACCCCAAAAGGCACAAATTGGCAAAATTCTCAAACTTTACTACTCTGACGGATGATATTAATTGAATAAAAGTGTGGAAGTTGCAAAAATGTTGAGCTTTCAGTCCTGAAACTTTGGTGACTCAGAGCGCAGAAACGAGCACAAGCTGATTTGGGGCTGTTCTCAATAGTCTCATGGTGATTTTGACACAGAGTCATCACAGCTGACCACAAATACCACAGACACGGTCAGACAGAACCCTAACTGAGCTGATTAGACTAAAAATAACTATGGCTCTCAGTTCTTAGAGTCTGAGTGAGCCCATAAAGATGGAAGATGGGTGACTATTTGCAGCTCGTGCGGCACAGTTAATATGATAGTTTGGAGTGGTTACAAGTCGTCAGTGCTGCAAAGTTGCACATCGGAAAAAAAACTAATCCACCAAATGAGACACAAAACCTAAAAAAAAAAATCGAGACTGTCAACAATATGCTCTCACAACAGCGCTGCTTAAACTGTGTTAAATATCTTCAGACATGTATGTAAATGTTATTCCTCATGTGTTTATAGGCCAAGAAAAGAAAAGTGTACAAGCATGCATGCAACCACCCACGCACACATGCATAAACACATACACATAAAGGTCGTGACAAAAAATAGGCCCTGACACTTGCTGCTGTCATTCTGTTTCTCAATTGGCTCCCAAGAGACTAAACAAACAAAAGTAAGCAAACAAAATTCATGTGAAAGTGACACCAGATGCTTGAGGATGTTACATCTGTGTGTGTGTGTATGTGTGTGTGAGAGAGAGAGAGCGAGGCAGTGAAAGGAGAGAGTGTGTGTGTCTGTATGTAGCGCATTCATTCATGTGTGTATGTCTGTACACATTTGACATGAGAGCTGAATGTTTACGTAGCCACGTGAGAATACTAACGTGTGTGTCTCTGAGCATGTGCATGTGTTTGTGTGTGTGTGTGTGTGTGTTCTGGGCAGATACTGTGACAGAGATGGATGAGGCAGAGTGGGCCCTGCAAGGGACTGGTGTGCTTTTGCGTCAGTGACCTGTGACCTCAGCAGGGCCGGCAGCGGCGGACACGCTCTCCCATTGTGCATTAGTTAATGACCAATTGCTGCCGCCGTACAAACACACACACACAGAAAGACACAAAGGTGGGTTTTTCAGCGCAGGGGACAGTGCAGGTGTGTGTGCGTTGAAGCAGATGGGTAATGGGCTGGAGGGAAGGGTGAATCGACAATGACTTGACGAATTTAAACAACCCAGAAGGACTCTTTGCTCAATTTTTCACTTGGATCCCATCCAGATTCACTGATAGAAAGAGGACAAATCAATTCGCTTTAACATTATTATCAGAAACACTTCACAGCTCTACGTGTGCTGCTTTTAAACATCACAATGTCATTAAGAAATTAATTATAGTATTTGGTGTCAGGGTCAGTCTGATTAAGTATTTTAGGCTGACCCTGGTTCTATACATAATATCAAATATGGCTGCCTCATGTTCATTACAATGTCATGATATATTTTTATTTCATGCATATTCTATTTCATTGTTATCCAGTCCCACATGATAATACACGTAGGATACAAATGCTACTTAGTAATGTTGTAATGTTGTATAATGCAATAACAACACTACAAGATTTGATCATAAAAAGTAATAATTTAAAGCAGATCATTATCACTTTCAAATAGAGAAAGGCTGAAAGTGTAAGTAAGAGAAAGAAAAGTCAAAGTGACATTGGAGCTAAGAGTGGGAGTATGAGAAGCTTCTGGAGACTGTGCATGTGTCTGTGTGAGACACGTGAAGAACACGAAGAAAGTGAGTGTCAGCACCCCAACGTCTTACAGGTCAACTGGCTGCTACACGGCGAGAGATGGGATCTTATAAATCTGTGCGTCAGAGCGTGGGATGAAAGGTGGCTCTCTCAGCGCTACGGTGTAAACAGAAAAAAAAAAATATGCAAGAGACGTGTCATCGACTCCCATGATCCATCTGCTGTGCTGCATGTTTGCAAAATTAACTTTATGCAAAAATGGAGTGCTGGCCAGTGTCTTCTGAATAATTTTAGTGTCAGTTTGATGATGTGTGCTGCTGCAGCATTTACATTTTGAAACTTTGACCCAAGGTTTATGCCCTTAAACATAATTTTGGTTTCCAATGCTCCAAATCAGCCATTAATGAATGAGTTTAACACTAACCCTAATCCTCGACAACCAGTGAGTTTCTCATGACTTTCATCTGGGATCCAAAATCAAAAAGCATTGAAGCCATTGCACAATGTGTGCGAGGGAGAGAGACATTGAGAATCAATGTGTGTGACAGTGAGAGAGGACCGCTTTACCTTCTTCTATCCTAATTGCTGGTCTTTTCCCACACTGTTCTCTCCTCTCATTCATCTCTAAACATTTGAAACAACACCTCCCAGCTCCTCTCTCTCCTCCTTCCTTTAGCACAGTGCTGAGCCAGCACTTCTGCCTCCTTCACTCCACTCTCTCATTCTCTCGCTCCCTTCCCTCACTCTCTCTCTTAGCCACAGCAGTGGAACATGGAGCACAATGCTAATCAGGCTCTCCTGCTATACGTACTCCTCCCTCCCTGTCTCTCCTCTCTCTCTCTCTCTCTCTCACACACACACACACACACACACACACACACACACACACACACACACACACACACACACACGAATGCACACACACAAGATAGAAAACCCCGTCTAACGAGTGTCAGGAGTCGTAAAAAGGAAACAAAACTTCGCCTCGCCTTTTATCTGCCTCACTTTTTCTCATCTTCTCCCTCAGTCCCTTCCTCTCTCTCTCACTTTTCATTCGTTTTATGTTGGCATCAGCTCCCAAATGAGGCAATCAACAGTCATGGAAGTATCATACTGTCTTTTCTCCTCTGGTCATATCCGTCATAGCCATCTGTCATGTCGACTGCAGTATGTCATCTTCACATTCAACAACAATTGAATCATTTGAGTCATTTGAGTGATAAGACGTGATAAATCAACCTGATGTTGGCCATCACCTGGAAATCAACTTCTGATCCAGCAGGGCATCACATGTGGTTCTATTTACAAAATGATACTTAGTATAATGAGGAGCTGTGGTAGAAACTCAAGTGGAACAACTTTTATTTTTTTGCCTCCAGCACGTTATGAATTTTAGCTGTTTATTATTGCACTATTCTCATTCACAAATGATTTCACCATCTTATCCGGCAAATGATCCTTCTGTCTTTTCCCAATTAGTGCTGGGCTGCTGCTCTTGTGATTCTCTTTTAGTATCTTTTTCATGACCTCCGGTTTGTTCTGGGGAAACGAAGTTAGAGCAAAGATAAATAAAATACCTGCTGTTCCCAAAAAAAAAAAAAAAAAAAAAAAAAAAGAAAATCATGAAAATGATTTCAGGCTGAGGGAATTAAGTGAACTGTAACAGCAGTCAGTGTGATTATCAGGCGACTCTTGGATAATCTCATTCAAATTCTAGGTCAACAGTTGGACAGTTTTCATTTCAAATAGGATTTTAAAGTGGCTATTTAAAAAAAGATTTGTCTGCCAGAAGCTGTACTGCTGTAGCCGTGGTGATGGCGATGGTGAAGAGCTTCAGCCATTGTAGCATTTATAAGTCTTCTGAGTGGTGATACTTCTTCAGGACAGACTGGATACTGCAGGTATCCAGTCAACTTCAGCATTCTACTAGTCCATTAAGTAAACAGCTGTTGATGCTAACATTGGTTATTTAACAAGAGTAAAAATTACAAATACCTCCCTTAACTTGGAGGTCAATAAATCACCATCACCAACAGTGCTACAAGCTCTTGACTCTTTCATTGAATTTATCCTTTTCTAAGGTCATCGCCTGCAGCTGAAGACTGACTTCTGCGACTTTTGTCCCACATCTCTCACATCTCTATCCTTATGTTCTAAGTTCTAAAACTAAAAAGTGCTGATTACCACACCACTTACCTTTCTGTAGCTGCCAGAAGTGTCTGATTGGCAATCAAGCCAACATGAACCACTTTTGAAGCTGTGATTGAATTCTCTCTTTACCGCTAGAGTTCAAGGAACTCTGATAAACTTTAGCTTTTGTTAGGCTGACATATTGAAAGTACAGTGTTAAGTCAGTCAGTGATGTGACAGTAGATATCATGGTGGTTAAAACGCTTTAAAAGTGACAAGGGCACAACAAGAACATGGCAGGAAGACAACAGCAAACTATTGTGCGCTGATTTCAAAATAGTCAAGAATATCTTTGAAAAGGGTTTCCAAGGTAGGACATGTATTCAACTTTTCACAAAGCACCACAGTGGCATCTTGGGAAATGTGTTTACTCTCTTTCATGCTGAGAGTTTAAATAGAAGATCAGTATCTCTGCTGTCCATCACTGGTACACATCCATACATCAGTTTAAAAAAAATAAATCTCAAACTAAAGACGCCTCTGATGGTCTCTATGTAAACTTTCATTCTGCGTCATCCACAGGCTCACTGCAAACAAGAAGTACTAGCTAACTTTTCCATTTTTAATGTTGCCAACTTAAGCCTGTAGCTTAAGGTCTCAAACCAGAGCTGATAGCTGTCTCCAGTAACTAATCCAGTAACAGCACGATAATTCATTCACGTCATCCAAAAGGCCTTCACATGTTTGTCAACTGTTGCTCAGGGGCCACAGTGTATCAATCCTTCAAATCCTTCAGCTTCAAAGACTGTTGGAAACAGTGCAGCCAAAACATGATTGACTCTAAATGACTTGAATGTAAACTGACCGTGCAGCAAACGCTTTTTATTTCATGACATTAAAAGAGTCGCCCGAGGTGTGAGAATATTTGTCCTCAGAGAGTGACATGCGGAGTCAGTATGCTCACGAACAAGGACATAAGACATAAAGTAGTGTGTGTGTGTCGTGCAGCAGTTGTGCTGCATCTTGTCACCAGATTCTGTGTGACACAACTAATTAGGCTCTCAGCGTCAGACAGGCTGAACCATTTTACTCTCTCTCTCACACACTCTCACACACTCTCACACACACACACACACACACACACACACACACACACAACATACTGTCAGAGGGTACCAGATCATCAAGACAGGAAACACCCTGGGTGCTTTAGCAACCCAAAGAGTACCATGGGACCGGCCTAGTGTGCAGCACCACAGGCGGCAACTACAACAGGAGTCTCCTGCAATGTGGTTATGTTTTCTCCCAAATTTCTTTCCATCATTCACTCTCTCTCCCTCTCTTTCTCTCATCTCCAATCTGTGTCTTTCTCACTGTGTAATCATATCTTTTACACCATAGGCTCCCAATCTAATCTCATGCATCGGTACTCTTTAATTAAACTGATTTGCAGACACTCTCCTCTATTCTGTCCTCAATTCATTCATGCCCTCATACCAAAACACACACACTCACACTCACACACAGTCCTGCAGTACATCCTTATTCCGCTATGTCCTCGTTGGCAGCTCTACAATCAACTAAAATGCCATGCAGCTCACAAAATGTTAATGCTAATTATTTCTTGATCTCATTGAGGCAGCTGTTCCCCGTCCAGTACAATCCCTTTTTGATTGGTGACACCAAACGACGGCGACTTGACAATAAACAGCCGACCACAGTGTCCTGAAATGACACCTCGGAGTGGGCGGAGGAGTCAAATTGTCACCCGCCATTGTTCATGCAGTTCATTTGTAATCTGAAATTGAACCCCAGCGAGATGAGGTTATCCCTGCAGAGCACTGGGCCGCATTTCTGCAGCTAATCACAGCAAACAAGAGAAAACACATATACACACATAGTTTGTACAGTAGCTCCCGTGCCTCTGAGTCTAATTTGCTGCACAGAGATAATAGAAAAAGTGAAGCTACAGAACACTTTCCAGCTCTTCCTCTCTTTATAATTTCCTCTCTTTGTTCACCTGCTTATCTACCTCCTTCTCTTTCTCTCACCGTTCTCGCCCCAGTTCTGAGGGATTCAATTTCCCACCAGTTAATAAACTGCACTGTAATTATACAAGCTGCTTTATTGAACTGGACGGGGATAATTCCCTTTATGCGCACAGAGACGGGCCTCCCCTCAAAACCCATCCGGGCATCCCCATCATCTCCAGCCGGCCCGGTGATCTCCTCTTACATCTGTCCATCTGTTCGTCTGTCGTTCCTCTTCTCTTAGTCGTCCCTTTAGTGCCTCTCTTCTTCCCTTCTTTCTGTTGGCAGGTCAGTTCGTCTGGCTCTCTGCTAGTGATTCATTTATTGCCGTCGTGCATCTCCATTATGCTGCAGCAGAGCGGTGCTGCCTACGAGGGTACAAAACCCTGTGATAAAACTCAGCACACACAGCTTGAATTGGGTTTACAGAAGTCTGTAGCATTATCCAAGAGGATGAAACTGACTGAGTACATTTATATTTGTGTGGGTGATTTACTGACGCATTCAGGTGCAGAATAAGATTTAGTAAAGGATCAAATTAAATTCTGTCTTGAAGATGCGCTGCGTACTGTACAGACTGTACATATTGTGCTGGAAATGTCTCAAGCTACACCTGACTGTAAAATATAGTGTCTGAAAAACATTACACACACAAGAAAGAAAAATAAAAAACAGTCTCGCCTGCACACACTTCGTTGACTCTGTCATGAAGGAACTCTGACTATCAACTTGACTCACCATCAACATGTCTCTAGGTAATATGTGTCTAGCGGCTGAGGCAGTTAGACACAGGCCAGCGCTCACAACAGACAGGAACCGCAGACATGAACAACATGCATTATTTTAACACTACAATAAAACACATCAAGGATAGGTGCTTTTCTTTTTTTACACAAAAAGTTTACTTACTAAATTCAGTTCAGAATTATCAAACGCTATATCATCATAACATTATCATATAATTACATTTTTTCCCCATTAAGTCTAATGAGGTATTTGTTCTCATTCAGGTAATGCATGTACTGTTGGGTGGAAAAAACAGGAAAAGCAAACCAACTAGAACATGCTTCACGTAGGCTAATCAATATGACAATATTTTCTCAGGACAATACGTTTCAAATAATTAAAATTCACACAGTCACAACATGAGATGCAAAGCAGTCAGTTATGTCAGTTATGGTTTGTCTGTATCCTTAATGTTGCTTGGCTAGTAGGTTTCTATACAAAGTGCCAGAGAAAATCACATCCTGACAGAAGTTTTGTTTACTATGTGGCTGCTGGTCAGAAGTCTTTCATGTTCCACTTAATGATGAGGATCTTTATCACAACACTGTGACGCTATCACATACATTTTTCAATGTGTCAGGCAGCAGGCATGGACAAGCAGCTTTGTGTGCATTTTTGGATATTCATCCCATTTCATTTATTCTCTACATTAAACCATTCATAAACCATTACAGATATCTGTACCAAAACAACAGCACTCATCACCAACTGTGAGCATGTAGGGAGGATAAACAGTCACACAAAACAACACTGTTCCAATCGAATAAATTTATCTAAACACTAAAGACCTGTGTAATTATCTGTAGTTATTGTAGCTGTTAATATAAGTATAATTAACAATTTTGTGATACTTCAGTAAGCCTTTGGAGAAATTCTCTTCCCCTCCCCAATGTCAACAGTGAGGTAAGAGGTGAAGGTCAGATGCATAGAGCATCTCTGGTAGTGGCAGCATCTCTGCCTTTCTGAAGGACACTCGAGGTCACTTCAGATGAGCAGCTGTGTGGTTTAACGAGCAGCAGGGTGGTTTAATAGGAGCTTACTTAAGATCATCATCCAAAATCCTCAAGGGCCACAGATTGTTCAATGGGCAGCTCAGTTGTTCTTTCACGAGAAGTATGCAAATAACCTGGCAACCAACTCACAGAATCACACCAACATGTAAAGCCATAATGACTATCGTCAGGCCAATCATTACTGTCATGCAACAGGGAGGCAAAACAGGCCTAATTGCTTCCTTCTGAGGTCCTGGGAGATTTACTGTGTACATAAATGATAGCTTCTAGAGGGGTAGAGAGGAGAGGGGGGAGGGATAGAGGCAGCTTTTCAATAAAGTGATCAGCTTTCCCATGTTGCTTAACTCTCTCTCTCATTTTCTCTCTCTCTCAGTCTGGTTTAATTGGAGGAAATGCGAGGTGAACAGGAAGACGGCAGTGGTGGAGGGAATCTTCAGCCATTTTGTGTGTCTAATTGACGCAGGTGTGAGAGTAGAGTTTTTGTAATTGCAGTTAAGTCAAAGCCCCTTTAGGCAGCGTGAGGACCGAGAGCAAGAAGGCGGAGGAAAGTGGAAATGGAAAAGGATGATAAATGCTTACATTTAAAGGTGAATGAAAGCTTTGAAGTATGTAAAAAGATCACCTTGCAACCATTTGTCACACCATGGGGGATGTGAAAAGACCTAAATGTATAAAAAAAAATGGCTTATAATAACAAGGAGGATAAATAACTAACACCTCTACTAAGGTAAAAGTGAATAAACCCATTAGTTGTAACTGCTGGCCCCTGATCCTAATCCTACTAGGCTACAGTATAGCCTAGTAGGGTTATATAAACTTATAAACCAATAAACTCTTGGCTGCTCATGTTTACAGCCTTGTCTATTTTTAGCAATGGTCTGAGATCTCAGCTTTGGTGATACAGTATTGTCATAACAGATATTAAAAACCAACAAAAAGTTGTATTCAACTACAGTGTGTAAAGCAAGGACAGTCCCTCTGCAGCTGAAGTTATATCATAGTATAAGTCTGGCACACAGAGCAGACCAATTCCTCAAAGCAACACAACTGTCTCATTGTTTTTACATCCATTATTACATACTATAAAAACTAATCTGACAAATAAATGAATGTCTGTTAAGGGACTTTTAAGGTTGTTTGCCAGCATACGTTTAGCATGTATATTTATTCATTTAACTCCAGTCGATGAAATGTACTTGCGCTTTTGGAGCCATTACAGTGCCACAGCAAAAAAAAAGCCTGTTTGGATGTATAAATTCAGACAAACATTGTGTGAGTCCACAAAGTCATTGTCAGTGGACAACCTCCAGGCTGTACATCATGTTGACATTACAGATTACAGTCTGGGTGCCGTGGCTTCAAGCCTCCAGACAGTAGTTGCTCTAGTGTCCAACGCTATAACTATAACCTGTGAAGGTTCTTAAATTGAATGCCAGTCCCTTTTAAATGACATCCACTGAAGAAAACACAATGGCAGTATTATATCCACGTTCAATTTCAGCCGTATAGTTTATGTTCACCTCCGAGTGGCCTTCCAGCTATTTTAACGCACAAGAGCTTGAGGAAGTTTTCATGTTAAAACACCACGAGTCAAGACAGACGCTGGACGAGCAGGAGACAATAAAGCAGCACATCGGTGAACCAGCCACGAGTCCAGGAGCATAGTTAGGATCAGTCTATTTCCAAGGAGGGGATCTCCTCTGTTTTCTACATGTGACTCTCTGCACGCGATCCTCAGTCCCTGTGCTTCACTTGCTGAACTTCACACATGCTCAAATGTTAATTGTGATCCACATACACTTGCACATCTTACGTCTCATCCCTCCTTGACATATGCAGTCCCCAGCTCCCTGACTGACAGTAATCTAACATTTATACTTCCGCTGAAAGCTTCACATAACACAACACCACCCTGAGGGTGTGTATGTGTGTGTGTATGTGAGCTGCTTAATATTTGAAGCTGCTGTGTCTAAAGCCGGAGTGTTCACTTTACCTTGACATGTAGAGGGAGGAGGAGGGCTCTACATGTAGAAGTTACACCCAGCTTATGCTGCTGTACAAAAGATGTGCTTCATTTTATGGGACACAGCTCAGTTAGATCCAGATTTGAATTCTCTGAGACCACAAGATCTTTTTTCCATCCACATTTAAATGTCAACAAGATTGAGATTTCAATTTCTCTAGGTTCTGACTAGTTGTTCAGTCACTGTTTTGATTCCTTGGATGTCTCAGCATTGTATAAAATGTCCTGCTGATTTATGAGTAAATCAAATAGAAAACTCATCAGAACTTGAAACTTGATATTAAACAATGGATTCAACAATTTTTATCTTCACTAAAGGATACTTTTTAAAAACACACATATTTACAATGTGAATAATGTCAACTACTGGAGGCAGATCTAACCAACCATTTGGATTTTTTAACTCCAAGGTAAATGTATTGCAATCTATTGCTCCCAGTGGTGATCACGTTTGTGTCTTAAAATGTCAGCCATAAAAAATAATAAATTCTTAATTTTATTTTTACTAAAACTAAATCTTTTGACAGAAAATTTGTTCTGGCTTGTTTGACTAAAAGTATAGTCTGGTTTTGTAGGCACTAGAAAGAAGTGGCATTATCATTAAGAGTCTGCTGGTCAACGTCCGCGCTTCACTAGATTTTTCTCTAGTAAAATTCAAGTTTCATTCAGGCAAAGGGGGGTGTTTGTAAATGAATTAAAAATGTGGTAAGACTAATTTAACCCTCATGTTGTGTTCTGGTCAAATTCGACAGACTTAAAAGATTTATCTCAGAAAAATGAAGGTAATTTGATCAGACTGACCTTCGAGTCAATGACTTTTCATTTGTCTCCAATTTTAGGGGCTTTATTCTACTTGCTCCTGGTCATAAATGAGCAGTTACTAGAAATGAATGGGGGAGACTACAACTAGTGTAAAAAAACTGAGCTCAGGTATATTCTCATTTGTCAGATGAACACACACACACACACACACACACACACACACACACACACACACACACACACACACAGTATGAATAAGATCAGATCAACGGTGCATAAAGGCCATAAGTAACACAAAAGTTCAAAACTTGTAATGTTCACAGGAATTTAAGTTCTTGTAACCTTAAGTTTAAGTTAAGTTTATACGAGTTCTTGTATTAAAAAAGTTTTTTTTTTTTTTCTAAGTAAGTTTTTATTTTTATTAAAAGAGTTTTTATGATGAGTCTTAATGTACGGGAACACAAAATTGTTTAACATTAAATGAACACAACGTGAGGGTTAAAGCCTGGTCTCTTTTGAGAAAACAGACTCTTGCCCACGAGGATTTCGTTGGCGTTTCAGGTTCCTTTGTGAATGTTTTTGTATTTTTTTTCATTTACTGTCTGTTGCCGGACAAGCCTTGCAGTTAAAAAGAGTAGAGCAGCGAACCAGGATGGATGGTGAAAAAGGTACCTTTATTTTCCTTCAGCAATGGAGAAAAAAAAAACAGAACAAAAAGAAAAACTCCAAATCATTTATCTACCAACTAACCTTCCTCAAATAACAAAATAAATTAAATCATTAAATCAATAATACAGTTCTCTTTTCGCTTTCAGTATTCCCACAGTTCTTAGGTGTTCAATCCCTCACCTCACACTGACTGCCTTGAAGCCAGGTTTCCCCTGGCCTTTAAGCACCTGGTCCAGACCATCATTCCTACCGAAAATCAATTATGTCTACTATATTCCATTTTGATAAAACAAACCTATTAACACCTCTAATATCACATAAAACACATTCCAGTTACAAAATACCTTTCATACCTTCATTCTAAATATAATAAATAACATACACTTCAATACCCCCACAAACACCCCTCTTCTCCCACAGAAATGGATCCAGCACGTCCCCGACATCACCTTGGCGACGCTTAAATTGTCCCTCTTGGGCTACCGTTGGGTCCTTTGACCACAACCCGGAAGTTACTGCACCACTGTCCGGTAAGTAAGTTCGCTATTGTGTGCCACATGTGAAATGTTTGTACTTGTCTATTATCCTAAACCTTCAGTCGGCACCCCCTAAACGTAAGGCATCTTATTGACGTAGTTATGCTTGTGTGTTGCAGATGCCGTTCCACTTTGTGGACTGCCGATCCGTTCCTGCGTAAAAGAATCTAATAACAATAAATAAAGGCTGTGTTCGCCAGCTTGATTGTCTCTGGTGTCTTTGTTATCAATATTTTCAGTTCTCAACGGTAACGGGCAGCCGCACCGTTACACTGTCCAACAACAAGTGTTTACAGTCATGATTATACCTGAGAGATTTCCATTTGCTGAAACTGCAGTGAAAAACTTAGGAGAAGAGAAATAAAGTAAATTTTCATATTTAAATCATTGTGATTGTTCTTTGTGTTATGTTGCATACATTTTATATAATATAATATTCTATTCTATTAATTCTAGTAAGTCAGAGTAAAGTTAATTCAAGCAGTTCTTCATTACTGGTCTGTCACTGGGGTTATTTTAAATTAATATTTGCAACTTATAGAAATTAAATGTAACCTTGTAATTAAAATTTGACTATATATGTTAAGCAATTAATACATAATTCATATGCGAGCATGTGTGCGCGAGAGTGTGCGTGTGTGAGAGAGAGCGAGAGCGAGCGAGCGTACATTGACTAATGCAGAGATACTGTCATTGAGGGTACAAGGGCATCGCTAAAAGCCCTCTTTATGCAAATGGAGAGAAAAGGAGATGACAGTGTGTATGTGTCACAGGCAGGACATATCTCATAATGATAACTTATCTCAGCCAGCAGATACGCCTGATATAGAATATGAGAGACACACAGTAAGTGAGTGCGCTTCCATCGCTCTCTGCTTCACACACACATACATGCACACAATTACACATCAAGTCTCCCTCCCTCTCTGTCTCTCTCCGTTACATGAAGTGCTCATTAACAAATTTATTAATGGCCTCTTAATTATGTCTGCTTATCTTCCTCTAAAGCCCCGGCACTGCCCCCAGACTCCAATCTTAGCTTAGCTACATACACACACTGCATGCACATGTTCACATTAAACCTTTCTCACACAATCTATATACATAACCTATATGCATAACCATATGCAAGTCTCTCCTACGCAGCGCTCAAATCTTCATTACAAACACATGTGGTGAATTACTGGCATTTTTCAGGCTAAATTATCTGATGAGGACTCCTCTGAGAGTCATGAATTGACTTAAGCCTCTTTCATCCTTTCATTCTTTCTCTCCCCCTCCTCATCCGCCTTTCTTCATATAATTGGGCACTGCAGGTAGCTTCATCTTTCCCATGCCTCTCTTTATCTCCTCCATCTCTCATCTCTTCTTCTTCTTCTCCTTTATTCCTTCTCTATCAGTCTATCTCTCCCTGCTGCTCTGACCCTCCCTCCTTACTTCCATCCATCCGCTTCCTCTCCTCCTTATCCTTCTATCTCTCTATCACACCATCTCTTCCTCGCCATTTTAGAGCTGCTTTTACTTCTTGCTCCCTCTTCACTATCTGTCCATCGCTCACTGGCTTTCCAAGATATATGTATAAGTCCTTCCTTACCCTCTTACCTCATTACCCTCTTACCACTCTTTCTTTGCTTACAAATAAATCTCAGCAGCGGCTGCTATACTGTAGGTCCCTGTAAATCTATTTCAAATTAAATTTCTTAGCCTTTTTTTTTTTTTTTTTATAGATCTCGCAATCAAAATAAAGATAACATATAGAATTTGGTGATGTTATGACCATCATAGCCAAATTATCTGATGCTCTCAAAACTAACCGCTCACGTGACTGAAACCAGTCAAAGTGGTTTCACATTAAATATCAGTTTCTCTGCCACTCTGGCAAACTTGTTTACTATCAACATGTTAATTTGAAAACTGATAGTTAAAAATGATCGAGTCAGATATATTGTGAAAAAATAAAAAATAAATGTGGCTTAAAACTAGAAATACCACAATGTATAAAAGTGATGTGATGCCATTTAAACATGAGCAACTCAATAAAATCTGTATCATGGCTCTGGCTGTTAACTAGTGGAGACTAAACATCACGTGAGGTTAAAATATTCTTAAAAAGCACATTTTATCAAACACACTTGCCAAAATCAAAAACTAAAGTGATGGTACACATTTAATTTTATTTATTTTATTCATTTTAATTCACTATAAGCACAAACACTGATACTACAACATAAGTGTGGGAACACACACATGCATGCAGCTCACTTACATGTGTTTTGTGCTACATTCTAACAGATAGATAATGGATAGATCATATTATAAACAGTCCCAACAGCATATCCTCCCTTTCAACAGTGTGTGCAGGTAGCTGTAACCAAACACTCAATATGCTCGCAACAGTTTGGGTGAGAATACACACAACTGCTGCTGGTTGTACTGAAGTGTCTCCAAACCCAAATAGAGATGTCCCGATATCACAGTGATTCAAAGTCCTTCAAAACTCTCTGCTTCAACAGGAACTGACAAAAGGCTGTCTCTTGTACAAGCTCCCGCTTTGTACAAGAGACACCTGCAAAATCCAGACATGGCAACTGCAACAGACTCAAAAAAAATACACTTGGGCCTAACTCATGTTCTGTGAAGAAATCCCCCAAAAACTACATCTCAAAAGTGTGAAGTATGAAGGAAATAATCCATGAGCCTCATCATTACATTCATGTAATATATTCATATCATTATTTATAAATTCTCATTTCTCTCTCTTCCTAAACCTCTTCATTAGTGGCATCACACATCTATCTCTCATCATCCTCCTCCTGTCTCTTGGTTACCTCCAGCTAGAGGTCAGACTTCAGTCTGTCCTTGTCTGCTCTAATCATACCATCTCCCAATTCACTTTTAGTCCCAGAGACAGAGAGAGAGCGGGAGGGGGTTTCCTTCACTTTACTATGCAAAAGTGCTATGTAAATTATTTACATACATAAGCTTGTCTTAATAAAATCAGGGGTTTCTTTTTCACACTCATTTCTCTTGTGATGACTCAGGAAAAATAGCAAACATTTGTGCAAATGGGCTTCAGTAGAGGTGGCTTTTTTATGCAAATTGTGATGTTTTAAGGACTGAATGGAAATGGCAAAGGATGATGAACTTTGCTCAAAGAGGAGCTGCTGCTTTGCTGATAGTGTATGATAAATATAAACGCATTTACATTCACTCAGATCAAAACTTTATCTCACGGCAGCATATACACCTTGTGGTGGTTACTGTGGGGATATAGAGAAACATTCCATTCTGCTGTGAGACAGGAAAGCTCTGCAATGTACTTACAATAATATCATTATTATCTTGTACTAGGGGTGTCAGCGTTAACGCGTTAATCTATGTGATTAATATGACAGAGATTATTAAAATAATTTAAGGCCTTTAACGCAAGTTTGTTTACTTCCGGTGTGCTGACCTCTGCCGAAATCCTGTCCTTCAAAGCTCGTCCAGCGGTGTATCTGTGGAGCCACACGGATTTTGTATTTATACTGTTTGTTGTCCCATTGTTGTGATAATAGATGAAATAGCTGCCACAATGATCATTTCCTGAGCTGTAAAAGTCTCGTCTCAGAGTATAACACGGTCAGCTTCACACATACATTTCTAAGTTACTCACATCGCCACTTCATTGTACTGACACTGGCCTGTTTACAGTTTAAACTTGGCCTGAATAATGCAGTTTCAGTGTGCTCATTTAATGAATGCTGATTGTAGCCAAATGGTAAAAGAGGCCATAGTGAAGACAATTTGTTATGTACAGACTGATAGGTGCAACTGCACTATCTCACTACCAACTCACTCACTCGCTCGCTCTCTGCCAGGGTGCTAAAATGGCGTCCTGCCACAGAGTCCATGTCCCCAGAAGCGAGCAGCCAAGGCTCTGTGTGATGGGAGCAGGTAGGCACTGTACACAGCTGGCCTGGAGTCAGCAGCCTGAGGGAGGATCACGTACTAAATTGTGAACGTAGGAGAGAATCACACAGATCATACACATTAGCATGTATGAATCTGTGACAGAGCTGTCTAATTGTGATTCAGTTCCCTGAATCCAGCCTGTTCTCTGTCACATTCAATTTCAGCCACTGAGCCACTCCACATCTCTGTCATGTCATCATTATCTGCCCGCTCCAATATTCAAGCTAAGGATGTGTGCGCCACCTTCCTCAAAGATTCATAAATTTCTACTATGCACATTTTATTCCTGAGGTTTCTGCGTCAGATGATGTCTTGCAGGGCTGTATTTCGCTGATATATGTTGCATGTTACACTGATCATCGACAACATTAAAACCAGATCCTGCTATTAATGATGCGCAATCTGTATGTATATATAAAGCCTGACCAGCGAGCGACGTCTTAAGTTGAAAATCTGCACCATGGAAGTGTTAATCCTTGATTTAAGCGTAAGACATGAATTTGTGATGAGAAGTGACGTGAATAAGTTATATCAGCTGGTTTCATTATGAGGATTTAATGCTTCTGCCCTCCATTTCAGCATGTCTTTAAATGGATTACATGAAAATAGTGAACATGAATACATATGTTAATATATCTATTTATGCCTTGAACACGAATGAATGAGGATAGATGTTCGGTAGATATGAGTCATCGTGGTCGACAGCATCGTGGGTTTGAATCTGTCTTGTGACCTTTGTGAATGTCAGCACCCGGCCGTCGCTCCATCCCGTCACTTACCACTTCAAAACGTCTAATAAAGCTGAAATGGTTTAAAAATAATGATGATAAATATCTGTGAATGGCCGTCCTTCATGGCCCAGCGGCTTTAAGGGGCTTACAACATCTCTACTTGCAAAGATTTCGAGCGGCGCTTCCTCCCCTCTCTGTCTCTCCTCTGCCCTTTAGCTTCCTGGTGCCGGTGTGATTCACATATCCAGCATGAAACCGTGAGCCTTCTAATTTGACATAAATGGATGAAAATTATTTCAGCTGACTACCCGCCAACCTACAGGACTTTCATCTTAAGGATAAGTAGGATTTAGTGAGACTTCCCACTCTCTCTCAATATCTGTCAGCTGCCATGCAGCAGGAGATCAGTAAATACACGAAAGTACACACATGAACTCATGAGGAAAATTACCTTAAATATATACAGGATGTATGTGCAGCAAACTTCAAGTTATGACCCTTTCCATTATGCTAAACTCTCACATGGACACCTGTGTGTAAAAGCCAGTCAGTGTTTTATGTTGTGTTTTAATGAAGTACATCACACTAAATTCATAAATGGTAATATGGGAGACAACAGATGGTGACATATCAAACTGTCACTAAAAACACTGTGATGAGGAATAATTGGGTTCACACATTTCATCACTTCTTTCAAAACAGACCGCCAACAAAATTTTGGGTCCCAGTGCCATTTCATTAAAAATAATTATCAAACTAATTATTAAATAGTAATTATCATTAAAACCATTTTAAAAAAGTGTCAATCAAAACTTCTGAATTAAGGATTTAAGGAATTATTAACCTCCTAAGACCTAGCGTCCACATACATGGACATCACATTTTGGGTTGTCTATACCATAATATTTAATTACGTTTAACAGGGCCCGATGTCCACATACTTGGATACCTGCAGTGTGCAAGTAAAATTTACAAGAAATTAAAAATGCATATCAAACAAGAGCTTGGGTCTTAAGAGGTTAAGGAACTTTAAACCTACTTGATTTTAAGAAAATCTTTCAGGCCTTGTTGAGTTGAAAATAATGCTGGTTTTTTTATACCTGTTCATACAAACAATCAGTTTTTTGTTTTTGTTGCAATATGAATTTTTCTTGTACCTCAATAAAAGTTTAAATGGCCTAAACAATGCTGGTAACATGACACAGCAGGAAACTGTATGAGAGGGGACCTTTTTTACTGCTGCACCAATAAACACACATGTAACAGACCTGTGATAGTGATGATGTGGAGCAGTGCAAATGACCAGAGAAAGTTCCTCAAACTGAAGCTGAAATTGAACATAATGATGCAGAAGAACTTTTGCTGCAAAAAGGAGCCATGTCTGTTGTCTGGAGATACTTTGGTTTTAAATGGTTAGACGTGAAGCTAACAATTATTTACTACAAATGCTGTCAAGATAAAGTTGTTGCTGGAGGCTGCAACACAAGCAATCTGCTGCCTCACCTTAGCCTCGAGTTGTCAACCATTCCGTTAAATACGGATTTGTTCCGTATTTGAAAGATAAAGACTTGTTCTGTAAGAACAGGTAAGAAACACATTATGTTTGTTGTTAGTTGCTTTGAAAGCTGAAGGCCACAACATTAACAATAGGCCTTAAGATGCTCAAACTAATTTTTTTTTTTTTTTGCGAGTCATCTATGTTTTTTTTAGCTGTATATACTTTTAAATGTTACAATAAAGATCCATCTTCAGACATCTGATATAATGTCCATTCTTAAGCTCAAAGAGAGCTCAAACCAATCAGGATGGAGATAATTCACATTTTAGGTCAAGACATTAAACTTTATCTTACTGTTACTGTAACTGGGTTATTATATCATGATATAGTCACTTGGACCGACAAGAAAATCAAGAAATTATATTCTGCACTACACTCGTAAGATGTTAAGACTTAGTGCTTAATGGCTATCGCTGTGTCCATCCCTCTCTCTCTCCAGAATGGGAGAATAATTGCATGATGGATAATTTAATGGTGGAGGTAAACTCAAGATTTAAAGGGATTCTGCATGCAAAATGTCTTCTGGGTGAATGGCAAACATTTGCAGAGTATGAATGGGTGGCATTTGTCCTGTCTGAATGTGTGTATGTGCATGCAGAGGGCTGTGGGCTGGGAGGCTGCGCCCTGGCCTGTCTCCAGCTCTACAGATTGATAGCACATTAAAGTGAAGGACGCGTCACGCACCTGTGCTTGTGCACCACGGGGGAACAACACACAGGTAGACAGGGTGCTGCAATCAGCAAGGTGCCCCACAAACACACACTCATTGGGGAATTTACAGTCTATCTGCTTTGTACATTGTATATTTTTCAAAGAAGCCAAACACATGCCAAATCCTGACACAAAGAACACATGTATGTGCTTTAGTTCCAGAGTCCACATGCACACATGGGCTCACACCAGGCCCAGAGGGGGTTGATACAGTATAGATCACAGCTCTGTGTGCACCATGTCCTCTTTTATCATCACTGTGTGTGTGTCTATACATTCAGTGTGAGAACATAAACTGCAAATGTACACTGCATGCCTGTCTGTGTGATTCGCCACATTTCTCTTCACAACAAGAGGTGTTACTGTTTGCATTTGTTTACACAGACAGACTGTGGGCATGTACATTATGTGAAAGCCTGAAATGTTATAAACTCTGTCTCTATACAGTCACATAATGGATTATCTCTATATGGACAGAACTGACTGACTATAGGCGTACGCGAGTTACATTATTCAGTGCTATTCGTGTTCTAACTTGGTAACAGCACTTTAACTACAGTAAATGCAGCATGCATGTTTAAGGGCTCAGATGGAGAGGAAATGAAAGAATGTTATAGCTGCGATGTCACAAGACAAGAGACTGATGAAACATCATTTGAGGATCAATTACCTTAACTTCTAGGTCACATAATTACAGGGTGATACCTAAATAATTTCTTTCTCAATAAGAGTGATCTCAGTCCAGCTAATAATTATCTAAATGTGAGAGTTTTCATTTTACTCTAAATGGACAGTTATGGTATTTGTGGTGTAAACGGCTGTAACAGTAATAGCAGTAGTCCCACTAATTAGCCATGTGGAGCAAGTGTCAAAATGTTTTGTGTAAAAAAAAGCCCAGAAATGTATCATTTACCACCTTGATGGTCGTATTTATAAAGTAAAATCACACACATTGGCTCAAAAACCACAACAGTCATTGTCTGATAAATACATACTTCAGTATTCCAGTGAACACGTCCGGCTGTTTTGTTCATTAAAACTAACAAATCATCCAGTTTTACAGCTGCCAGCAGGTAATGATCCTCTATTAGATTACCTCTTGAAGGATAAAAGACTTCCATCACTACTGGAGCTGGAGGGGCTTGAAATGGTGCAACTTTCTAAATTTCAGCAAAACAACTGCTACACATCATCATTCTCGTACTACCGCATTTAAAAAAAAGTAATATTCACCTAATCATTTTTAAAATCTCCTGTAATAAATGTTTGTACAGAGAATAGCATAATACATTTGATCTTTTCATTGACAGGCAAATGTAAGGACTGAGGTGCTGCTGCAGAGTGCAGAGCTGCTGGTCCAGAACACCTGTCAGTAAATCCTACACCACCCTCGGGTGCCATAGTCACAGTGATCAAAGTAAATTAACACACGTTCAGAAACAGACGCAATCGGGAAAGCATGCACACACACGCTTTCCGCGTAAGGCTGCGTTATTCTCACACATCACTCCACAGAAGGTCTAGAGTGGTGTGTGTGTTTACATGTTTACCTCTCACTCAACTCATACACAAACACATGTACAGAAGAGAGACAGAGGAAGGAGGATATAAATGACACATTTGGTCAGATGTTTGGTCAAGAACACTGTGGGTGAACTAAGGTACTCAGACTAACCATGCATAACCTGGACATGTGTGTGCATGTGTGTGTGGCCATTCTCAAACAAACTCTCCATGTGACACACGTCCCGCTCAGCTCTGCACACAAACCATGCGACAAATTGATTGCATATAAAATGCTAATGCAGGCCTTATTGTCCTCAGCATGTTAATATTGCAATTTAAACAACAGGCATTGATTAAAGGGACAGTGTGCACTTTCTTTGGGGATTTGTGACATTGAAGAAGGCAAGGTTGGGCTAGTGGTGGTGGGGGTGGAAGATGCTGACTCGACGCTCACAGGTCATTTGTTACTTGGATTCTCAAGACTGTGAATCCCAGCAGAGCAGAAATTGTCTGATGCAAAATAAGATGTTAGGTGCCGGTGTAGATAAACATATACATACATAAGCATATTTGCATGCATGCTTCATCGTGTGTGTGCGGTTTAATGTCAGCTGGAGGTCATTTGAAGAGCAAAGTCTCCAGATCTGAAATCCTTCGGCCTCATTGCCCTGCTCTCATTACACTTTGGTGTTCTCAGAGCCGTGCTGTGCCATGCCGTGCCGTGCCAAGAATGTGCCATACTGAGTTCAAGCAGCTCACTTCATTCCTACCAGGGCACTGCAGCCTCCAAAAACCCAACACGTCGTCACCAACTCACACAAGCAGCGCTGGATGCTTATTTATCGGAATGCACACAAGCAACACTGCTTGAGCGTCAAACTGAAATACACAGTCACACACTGAGCCACGTCCACCAGAAATATTCTATTTTGTCCGATAATGATGATTGATGTCCATCCAAAAAAGCTCTGCAGCAAAACAAATGGTGGTTGGCTCCATAAATCAATTGGTTGGGAGGTGCGGCACTGAAAGCCCACATTGATCATCACACAGGCCAAATGTTAGCATCTCCAAATCATTTATTCCAGGCTCCATTTCATACACAACATCTGCCGCACTGGCAGAGGCAGAGGGCGAAACCTGTTAGGAAACAACAGTTGGCTGATGGTGGTACACCATGTTCAAGACATGGTCACATTTCCTTTGGGTGTAAATACTTAAGTTTCTCTGTGGTGGTGTGTGATCAAATTTAAAGCTTGTCATCTGTGATCAAAGGCACAGAGCTCCCACATGATAAATGTGTGCGACATCTTTATGCGCAGTCTGGACAACTTCCCACAATGAGAATACTGTAAAAATCCTCTCATGAGCACTCTTTTGGAAACAATGATTTAATGAAGCAATTTTAAATGCCCACTGGCTTGCACCAGGTTAATTTACTGTGTTTTACTGTACAGCTGTTCATTTCTGCATCTTCACTGCACTGTTTCAAAGGAGGGAGCTTCTTCACTCAAAACTCTCAGCTGCTTCTGCTTGGTCTTTGCTTCTTTTTATCGAGAATACCATCAATATTCCATATATATTCCAGGGACATAACAACCACAGTGGCCAAGCTTTGTGTATACACAGAAATCAAAATTTTAATGAACATAACAAGTTTGTCCAATTGTATTGTTTTCCTTTTATTCATCTATAGGATGAATAACTTTTTAAATGTATGATGATGATGATGATGATGATGATGATGATAAGAATAGAAGCTGTAATTTCAACCCCCTTTTTTTGCCTAGAAGTTTAAAAAGATAAATTTTTCTCAAAAATCTGCAACACAGAAAATTATGATTTATTATGTTGTGCCATATACTGTGAACTTTTATTTATTAATCTTGTTTTAGAATTAAGGAAAAATATGGAGCAGCACATGGATAAAAGATGAGAATATATGGAATATGACTGCATAATCTCAAGATAACAGCAGCCACACAGTCATGCAGCTACAGGACATGTCAAGCCGCAGCTAATCTTGCAGAAATTCGGCACTTTTAAAAATTATTATGGGAAAAATTGGGTAACCTACACACAGTATGTCAAGTTTCAACTGGAGGATTATAAGAAACTTAAAAGTGTAGAGTCCGACACATGATTTTAAATCGGACTGAGACGGACAAGTTTTGTCAAAATGAACCATATGCAGTAAGAGAGACCTGCACAAACTACAATGTTGCAAAAAGAACTTATACCTCACCCTGCTACTTTTATGGTTCCATAAAGTAAAAGGAAAAAAGATCACATGTAAAATTTGATGTAAAGTTTAATGCACTCCTTAAAAGATGCTACAAGTGAATATCAATAAAAAGAAAAAAAAAATAAGAGTAAATGACAGTTAAACTGCAAATATAACAGCAGGTCTTTATCATTAAAATTAAATGTGATAGTTCTGTTAGTGTATTATTAATGCTGCTATTTAAAACGGATGTTTTATATTGGGCGACCATTGTTCTATTATGAAAAACATAATAGCCAATTTCATTCAAACAGGTTCAATTATGTTTCCACAACCCCACACTCTTGATACCTTTGTGAAAATATGCAAAACATCTCCAGAGGGCAGGAGAACAACAGTAAACAAAGTCCAAGACTGAACAATCAGAGACCCAAACATCAGGCATCATGCTAGGTCCTGATCCATTAACAACAGAGCAGCACTTATGTAACATGGCAGCACAATACATACAGTATATCTGCCACTGTAGCATCCAGTGATTGAGTGACTGGCCCCAAGACAAGATGATTAGACACAGGGGGAAAATACAGCAAGTCAAGAGAGACAGGCAGACACCGAAGGGAGAGAGAGGCAGTTATAAGAAAGCCAGATGTCCTTGAGAAGATAAGTGTGTGGTGTGGCAAGGGGACAGGGTGATCAAAGCTGTGGGAGAAAGGGAGGCGAGATAGAGAGGAGGAGAAAGCCGGTCAAAGGATAGACAGAGAGGAAAGGAGGAGAAAGAGAGAAAGCTGATAAAGAGAGTGCGAGATAGAGAGAGAGAGAGAGAGAAATATAGTTCTCCCTGGTGTGGCCTGTCCAGAGTGTCCGGTCTATGAGGCAGTAAATTGCCCCAGTTCAGTGTGTGCTCTCCAAACGCTGCCACACATTATTGATAAATCAGTGTGTGTTAATGAGAGGAGCTGATGTGACCTGATGAATCACAGCACAACAATGAGTCTCATACACACCACATATACACATACACACACACACACAACCTCAGAGTCTGACCGGGTACGTGTCCTGACTACTGTCACACTGTCATTTATCGTTTGTCTCAGACACAAACACGCACATATTTTCTCTCGCTTCTACATTCACACAAACACACACTCTCTCAAACACACAAACCAATTTGCAGTAGCTGGATGAACACTTGGCCCCCGCGCTGCAGTAACAACTCTGAATGTTATTCTATCCTGTTAACAGAGGAGAGGAGGGCTTCCACGGCAGCTCCAGCAGGCAGTCAAAGGACAACACAAGCTATTTTGGTTTCACTTTGATATCCAATAGGCAGCTTAACATCCTCATTAGATCATATCAGCCCTATATGCACGCACACATCACACTTTAACACAAAAAGCAGAGGCAAAATTATCTCTCACCCACACTCCCTACCTAGCTTATCATGAAATCTTATTTGTTTGTGTGTTACGTGTGTGGGTTTGTTTTTCTGTTTGTATTTGCACAAACGTGTGTTGGTAATTACACATACGCGTACGTGTGTATATACTTAAAGTGTGTGTCTGCTTAGGCTGGTTGGCTTGTGAGTGAGTGAGTGTGTGTTTGCACAGGGCAAGCTGACCTTGTTATAAGCTGAGTGGGCTGTAGTGCAGGGGCATCATTAGTATGGGTTAGGTGAGGGTTATAGTGTGTGTGCGGTGTGTATGTGTGGAGGTGAGGGGTGACAGAGTAGGGAGAGATGGGAAATGACAGTGTAAGAGAGGACGTCAGAGAGAAAGGTATGTGGGTCAGACCAGGACACACCAACACACGTTAGTCCTCCACTGCCTCCGTCACATGCAAGCAGGTAGGCAGCAACTGTTTGACAGCACACAAACACACACAGTCATTCTTAGGTGCAATAGCCTCAGATGGCCTTCAACGGCACAAAGGGAACCTGAACTATCTGGTCAGAATGCACTGACACACTAGCAGGCGGTGTTAGATGCATGATAACATCTGCACCCAAAGACTCACACACACAGAAACACTGTCTATTGGATGTGCTATTGCGTCACAACATGCTGATCTGTAAATAGAGTGAGCAGTGTTTGAAATCTGAGGGACAGGACTGTGAGCTGACACAGGTCTGCTCTTGAAGTGTTATTTCTTATTAAGCAAATCGTTCTGTTTTCAAGGGGAAACACAAACTTGTGACACTCGCTGGGGTTTCACAGAGACTGGTGAGTATTCAGCCAGACATTTTCAAGATGACCACATAGCTCCCAGAAAAATATTTAACTGTCTCTTCCTCCCTGAGATATGTTTACTCTCTATTGCTAAATCAATGTACAGACACTGCTTGCCTCCACCCAGTTTTTATTTTTCATTTCATGGGCTTTCTCAAAAATTGGTGGAGTGTAACGTTAAAAAAAATGAAAAAAGGGAAACGGAAAAATCCCTGCTCTCAGTTATTTCTAATTGGCCTTGCAGATACCAAAACATTCAAACAGATACATCTATCAAGTAAAAGCTACTACCAATATTTAATAAACAAAACAGTATAATAGAGTTGTTATATGATGTTGACAGTATTTAGTACTGGGAACTACTGACACAACTACCTGCTCTCAACTGTGGTTTCAAAGTAGACGAGAAAAACAATAAAAACAGCAAGACTGGTAACTGGTACTTGTCTGATGTTACACCACTGACCTGCAAAGCTGCCTGTTCAATAATGGTCTTCTGTTGAAACTTTCCACGAGTGTGATGGTATTGTTGTGTTGCAAGAGTTTCACCAGCTGAACAGCTGATGAATAAAAACTACTGACTGTCACACCTGCACAAGTCACCTTAGATGTCATTTGTATGTAAGATAGATACTAACATAATGATGATAATATGATGATTATGACACTGCATAATACCAAAATGTTGTCCCAGAGGATCATCACAGTAAAAATATGGTGTTACCTTTAAACCTGCACAGGTCCTTATGTTTTAATACAGTGTGCTGTACAGTTATCAGTTGTATTTGAATTTAATTTTAAAAATTGACCATTTCTTAAAACTGTTCAACCCTGCTTTTAAGAAGATTTGAGAATCAAAAGTCAAAAAGGTAACAAGAGTGAATGGAAGCCAAAGAAGGCCAAAAGAAAACAACAGGACCACACCAGTAAACAACACAAAGCAAGAGACCACAAGCCGCATCATGCAGAATAAGCCAATAGAAGCTAAGTGATGCCAGTAGAAACAATGGAGGCCAGCTGGAGGCAAAGTGAAGGCAAGCTGTAAGCAGGACACTCTGAAGTCCTGCCAGAAGGAGGAAGAGGAGGAAGTAGAGGAGGAGGTGGAAGCTCAGGAATATTCTAGCTGTTTATTTCTGGCCAGGGGTCAACTGTGGCCTCGGGCTAAAGCTCCAAGAGGGAGGGAGAAACTCACATTTGATCAGAACACACACACACACACACACACACACACACACACACACACACACACACACACACACACACACACACACACACACCAGCTATAGCATGGACACTCATGGCCAGGGGTCAGCAGTGTCCTCCATATGCTGAACACACACATTCACGCAGAGACTCCTTGAGAGAATGATGAAGACGCACACGGGACTTAACACAGACCCCTGTAATGGTAACAGCCTGAAATGGCATCTTCTACCACAGCCTCCATACCTTGTCCCATGATTACCATAATAAATCCATGAGAGGGTGAGAAGCACTAAAGCCATTAGGATGAAAATGGTTTCAAACAATGGGTAAGGTGCTCATGCGGCCTTTTCCCAAAGAGTTGGCACTGCCACGACCTGTCCAACATATTTTACAACTGTAATTACAATATAGAGAGCAGCCACCACTATAGCAGATGCTGCTTCCCACGTTAGAGGTTCTCTATGTAATTATCATGATGAACTTGGCACACTGGGGCAATAAATATCACAGAACACACACACAAAAGTGCACTTGCACGGGGTGGAAAGGACACACACTGACTGTACTGTATGTGTACATGCAGATAGACTGGCAGATGTGGGAAAAGGAGCACACACACATACACACACGTACGGTGGTGAGGTGAGGACAAACTCATTCAGGGGGCATGTAAAGTACCTCAAAAAATGAGTGGACAGTGGTAGATGACAAATGACTACTTATTAGGCACAAAAAACACAAAACAGCAAAAACCTTGGTACCACATGATTCAGCCTGCCAAGGTACATTTTGTCCGTGGACCTTTGGCTACATCCCAGTGTGCGTGTGTGTGTGAGTTGAACAGCTTTGTGGGGACCAAAATCCTAGAACAAACAAGTTATAGTGGCTGATTGAGGGGTATGACTTGGGTTTAGGGTTTAGAATTACATTTAGTGTTGACAATTCAATTGCATTGGTTAAGTTACAATTAAAGGGACAGATGGAAGACCACAGAGATAGGTGTAATAAGGTGTCTGTTTCTACAGCTCAGTCATATCAGTTCACATCTAAATATAGAAATGTATTATTGTTGCAAAACATCAGCATTTTGTAGTTGTTAATATACAAAATCAAAAGTACAGATGATTCAAATTTCATTTATCTTTGGCTCATAATGTCAAAAACCCATAACCATATGCAGCACAGACACTACACCACACAAATCAAGTGTCATTGTCTCATTTAGCTTCAATGAATAATTTTGCAATTACATTTAACATGCAAACACACAAGATAAATTACGCTGCACTGTGTTTCACTTGCCTGGAGCACAGAAAGAGTAATGGCTCCCAGAATCGCAAATGAGGCGCCTCTTGACATTTTTATATCACAGTAAATCACTGTATGTATGAGGCATGTTCATTGTGTGCTTACAGATTACTGACTTGTGTGGATGTGTTGACATGCACCTAAACCAAGTCATCACTGCAGCCACAGCACAGGATAGGTCGTGCCTCTGGTTCATGGTACAGATCTGTGTGTTTGAATTATGCTGTCTTATTTCCTTTGCTGCCATAAATACATGACATGTTTTGTCCAGTTACCAGAAGATGGACTGGGATGTTTCCCAGATTCAGATTAAGCCTTGAACCAGAAATTACAAGCTGTGGATGTTCTCTATTGAAGCTTTACAGTTGAGGATTAATCTGTAGTCTGGCAAGTCAACCATCAAAATCCAGTTATCCAGTACAGGAAGAAAACAAGAGCATAGGAGAAGAGAAGATGAATGAGGTGCAGGATGGAGAAATTGGAAAACATGAGGGTTAAACAGGCCTGTGGGAACTCACCCGGTCTTTTGTCCATTTTTCTCCCTCGACTGCCACATAGTCGAACCTTGGATATTAATATGAGAATTTGCTTCTGGCAGAGCGACTTGTTGCTCTTCGGGCAGGGCTTGCGCTTGCTGGCGATCTGCCGGTTTGCTTGGGGATCCTTGACCTCCCTGCGCTGGCGAATGAGGGAGCTGGCGAGAGCGGCCATCTTCCCAGTGCTGACCCTGCCGCCGCCTTACCAGCCTTTGGCGGCTTGGTGGCGCCCAGGTGTCGGGGGGTACCGTGGGCCACCCCCCTGCCCACTCACCCAGGGCGACGGAGCACCGCTCAGGGAGGGGTGCAGAGCGGAGGAAGGGGCTTCCGAGGATGGACCGAGACAGCAGTGGAGAAAGGCAGAAAAAGAGGGAGAGGAGGGGAGGAAGAGGAGGAGGTGGGGGAAAGAAGGGTGGATCTCTCAAAAGGCCCACCCAAAACAGGCAACTGATGCTGGCTGAGTTTTGGATTGACGAGCGTTTCCCTTTAAATGTCCTTCTGGTTGTTTTTTTCTGGTTGGGAGTCAGGTTCAGGTGAAGCCTTGATAAGACACTGTTCTTCTGTTGGGACAAGCCATGTTGTTATCCACCCAAAAACCAGTGGACTGTAGTCTGTGTCCCCTAAAGTGTCTGTCCCAACCTGAGCATACACTTACCCTCCTCCTGGAGGTCCTGGGAAGTTTCAGTCAATCCTGTCTAAAAGGGTTCAGCCGCATTGTGAAGCCAGACCTGAACAAAAATCACATTAGGTCCTCTTAACCCAGTCCTGCAGATCACAAGCCGGATCCAAATGAGTGGGATGAAAAAAGGTCCGAGTACCAACTCTCCAAAATGACAGGGGCGACACTGCCCGGACACACTGCAGTTCCTTTTCTTTCTGTTTCTCACCTGGAAAATTTTTCATCCGAAACAACGTCAGAGAAATAAGTAGAAGTGGGGACTGTCCGACCTGAGGTATCAGCTCTGCAAGCTGGGACGAGGATGAAGGGTTGCAGACGGATGCTGCTGGACCGAGTGCGGCTTCCTCACTGTCTTTCAAGCTCTCCTGGCATCACCCTTGCATTCACCCGCACCCTGAGAGAAGAGAAGAGAGGAAACAGACACAGGCTTGATAAATCCAGCATTTCCCAGAGATAGAGGTGACATTCATGAACGAGAGAGCGTGGGGGATAGAGAGACGGGGACACTAAAAGAAACAGAGGGAGGGAGTGCGGTTGAGTCTATCTATCCCCCCGTCGTATCGGGCTCTCCAACTCTCTCGGTAGCGCGCTACACCACAGCAGAGCGCAGCGCTGTGTCCTTCAGCCACGCATGCCACCTCACAGTTGAGAGAACGAGGGATGAATGGAGACAGAGAAAGAGGGAGGGAGGGAGGAATGGAGTGAGAGGGGATGAGGTAAAGGGGGAGAGGGGGTGTGCTGGCAGGTAGCCGTGCCTTACGGTAGATGCTGTACTCCCGGTGCTCATGTGTGAGTCTCCACCGGTGGGTGACAGTAGTCCGATCTGGGTCTGTTGAGTCCAGCTGCACAGTGTGTGTCCATGTGTGTGTGTGAAAGAAGTGTGTGTCTCTCCGGAACAAGGCACCTCTCAGCCTCAGCACACACGTGTGCGTGTGTGAGGGAGTGTGTACGTGTGTGCGGAGAGGCAGCACAGTGTGAAGGTGTATGGGTGTGAGAGTGTGTGACAGAGACAGCATGTATGTGTGTGAATGTGAGTGAGTGTGTGTGTGCGACTCTTGCTCGTCCCTGTTCACAGTGCATTACCGAGCGAGCGCTGGCAGCATGCTTCACACACTCTCCCTCTCTCTCTTCCACACATATACACACACTCCCTCACTCTCTCTCCCTCCTCTCTCTCAAGTCTATTTCCCTAAACCCTCCCCTTTGCTCTTTTCTCTCCCTCCCATTTCTCCTCCCCCTCTGTCACTCAAAGCCCTCCTTCGACGTCTGTGATTCAAAGTCCCCTCCTACCCAGTCTCTGTATACTCTTCATCACCCCACTGCTGTACAGGCCCAGGCAGAGCTGAGCCGGCTCAAGACCAGAGTTCTACCCCCCACCCCACTTCCATCCCACCCTACCATCTCTGATGTGATGTTGTCTTAAAGAGACAAACTAAACAAGGTTGTCAGTGCTATTCTTTCAGCAATGACAAGGACGTATAGATGCCATGTCATAGTCTGAGTAAGTCAGTCGGGACTTTGCGTCACTGCTGTTCACATCAGTCACTCACACAAACACACTCACTAACACTGGAGCATAATAGTCCAACAGGGCAAGAAACTAGCAGGCAAATAGAATTAGTCTGATTATTTAAGTTGCTTTACTTAGAGGTTTAAAAACAAATATTACACCCAAAATTCAGGTAATGACTCCTAAACACAGAGCAGATCTGTGTGCTATCCTCTTTATTTAACGTATGAACATGAACATGCATCTGGACCTGCAACCTGAGTTTATTGAACAAGTAAACAACATCCAGGGGAAAGTGCATCTTTCACATCAGTTTACAGGCTAATTAGCTGCTCAGCTGCAGCACGTTATGCACCATGTAAACCTAACTGAAAATGTCACTGCAGTTTGTTTAGATGCTGGTGTGGTTCCTCTTCTTCTAATATACAGACAGACACAGACATGGAAAATAGACGTATTGAAAGATGTTTTTTACTTCCTCTTAATAACACAAAAAACAATCTAACAATACATTCAGAAATATGTTGACATCACTGTAACCTTTCATGACTGCATGAGTTTTTCACCTTGATGGTATTCTCTGTGCACTGTCCCAAAATGACGCTTGAAGAATAGGTAGTCTGTCGCCTATTGACCATTGCCATATCTCAAAACCTAATGCACTATCATTACAATGTATTCTCATAACATTTTATACTCAAACATTGAATCTGGTCAGCACCAAGCAGGTCACAGTACATACTAAGTGATCTTGGTAAACGAGACATGGAAAGTGCTGTGTTGAGCTTCCGCCTCTGCTCGGTGAAAAATAAGGCAGGGATTTCAAAATTACATCACATCTGTGACAACATCAATGTTTACTTGTGTCCAAAATTCATTCTGTGATGCCTGAAGTTTAGTATTAAAAGGAGGATTTTAACAAACAAAGAGTTAAATGTCAGGAAAATGGATCAGTAGCAAGAAGTGTGGTCAGTGTGTTTGGTACCAAATATATTTGTCTAGACAGCACTGAAAACATGTTTATTTTATTAGATGTTGTAATAGTGCTCCTGTCTTTGCCAAGACTCTCTCTTACACTTTGGAAAAAAAAAAACAGATTTCAACCGCAAGCGCTTTCTGGTTAAATTGAAGCCAAAACAAAGAAAAATAAAAACAAAAACAAAAGTACTGGGCTTGAGCAAGCTATTGCAAGAGGCAGCACCAACATCAAGTTTAGGCTGCAGTTTAATCTTCTGAGAGTGCTGGTACTGCCTCTGACTCCAGTTGACATCTCTATACCTTCTCTATTGGCCTCCATTCAACTCTGGTCCGTGAGGGTAAATTCATCACTGCCCGGGTTGAATAACCCTGGTGATAAGCTGGCAGCATGGCAAGATTTTCATCACTCTGTGGCCAAAGATGCAGAGATGTGGTGAAACTACATCACATCAAAGCAAAAATATCTCCCTTCTACCTCAGTCACTGGTCATTAACAGTTGCACATTACTACAATGTTCCTGAGTTTAAATGACTCGGTGACATTTTAATTGTCTCAAACTAATGTTCTTTTGCCAAAAAAAAAAAAAAAAAAAAAAAAAAAAAAAAAAGGCAAATGTTTGTTTTTAATTATACTAATTAAATAAGTATTTTTTGGCATGATTACAAACTATGCATCTTAGATTAACAAATTATAACACCATGGTCCAAACATCAATTTCTCCTTGTAAATAATCACATTTAAGTACAATGGCTTAAAAATATAATCACCTTTCTCGACAGAGTTTTGCTGGCAGGATTAAAGCATGGGGGACATCACGTCCTGTATCAGCTTCATCTAAACTGCAAAAAAAACATCACCAACGACAATGAAAAGATGAAATGACTTCCACAAACACAATGTTAAAATCAGCGGTGGCGTGAAAACAAAATGGAATCTGGTCTAATAACGAGGCTAGTTTACAATGTTTTAAGGCAGCTTTCATGTTCATTTTCATAACAATAAGTCCTCACAATCATCTGTAGTAGTAGCTACGTTAGAGGACTAAGTCGTTCATAAATTGTACCAGAACTACACTGGACTGGGCTAACAATTAGTAGGGGCAGTTCCCATGATAAACTGCACACGCTGCTTAAAAAAAGAAAAAAAGAAAGAGTAATCACCTCCCGTTTGTGGTACAAGGTTTACATTAAACTGTGATGACAGCAGTGCAACAGTGTTTCACCCCCCGAAGCAGTCAGCAATCCCCTGAGAAGGCAAATGTAAAATGATAGCGGGATTCTTTGATTGTAGGCAGACCTGCTACTGGTCTCCCCCTCTCTGTTTTTGCTGGCCTTGCAGGGAATGAGAAGAGAAAACCCTGCAGGATTTCCCCTACACACACACACACTCACCCTCTCTCTCTCTCTTTCTCTCACACTCACACACAGACTCAGTCACCTATCACTACCGTATTGCAGTTTCCTGAGCTGTTAAATAACATAATTATCTCTTGCTCTCTTGCTGTCCTGTTCTCTTACTGCACCATGGCTATCTTTCCCAATCCCCACCCAAGGGCATCCCTGACTCCCCTCTACAAAAACCACACACCCCATCTATTTTGGAAATTACCCCACAATCCCCAGCTCCAACTCAACCTCTTAAATCACACATTGGGCCAGTGCCGAGGCAGACAGTCGGCCAGACTGTGGGAAAAGCCTAGCAGCTTGTACATACTTGTACGTAAGCGAGTTTTGGTTTATAGGGGTGTAGAGAAACAGACGCCTGTGGATTGAAATGAAGACATCACTCGTCACAGACAAGCCAAGGCGCGGTACAGAGAGTGCTGGGAGGGAGAACAGAGCCGCCAAGGAGACAGACAAGAGCTCTGGCCAAGACAGAGTTACAATGAAACAAAGGGGCAGAGAGGACAAGAGACAAAGATATGTACCAAGTCTGTGCAACATCTGTATGTGCATGTTTGTGTCAGTGCACGTGTGTAAACACGGCAACGCCATGCATGGGTGGCTGCACATGAATCTATTTTTTGTGAGCGAGTCAGTTTCCACTGGCAAATACCTCTGAGGGTGACAGGGCGGCCACAGCCAATATCCCATCAATCCCTCCATCTAACCCACCCAGACACGTCGGTCCAGGTCTGTCTATGTAGCACCATTCACATTAAATCACAGGTGTCTGTAGCTTTAATACTGCCCTGATTGCAAAACACATACAGCACTGGGGTGAATGGTTTAACAACAGATAAATGAAATATATCTTAAGTCTTAATTTGCACTGTATCAATGACAATCATGAATCTGATGACACTATTAAACCTATTTCCGATTTATTATTTTGGGAGATTGTTAGACGATACATGCTTTTTTCCAAGAGTATAAAGCAATTTTTAAATGCCGTTGTGACTTGGGAATTCAATAAAAAGTTGCCTTCCAAACCTCACCTCCTCACCCATTTGGACAAAGTAGATAGAAAAAAAAATTTCACCTTAGGTTCAACTTTGGAGAACTTGAGGGAACACGTACGTAGAGTGCAAACTGAAGGAAGCTATCATCACTTATTAGCTCTGTTGCACCATCCACTTTAAATCAGACCTCCTCTGAGTATAAATGGCTCCATAAAAGATGAATCATTTTCAGTCAGTTATTAAACAGGAGTCAGCGGAAACAAATGTCTTTTGAATAAACTATGTGAAGTTATTGTCCTGTTAGCTTGGAGAGTTTTTTTCCCTCTTCAATAACTCTTTAATGAATGAAATGATGAAGAATCCTAAGAACATAATATCAAGAGGGAGACATGGCCCAGTTGAGAAAAAGAAAGAAAGTTGTTTTTTTTTTTTTTTTTTACTCACCGGTGCTCGCTTGGTCCTGACTTACTTTGGCGTCGACTGGTCTTTCCAGCTACAGTAGTTCACCAAGACTGCTTAACTCTCTGATGTGAGTGGAATTTAACAGCAAGCAAGAGAAGACCTATAATATCTTTGATCTTCTATCTACCCCAGTTGTACTTTGCCAACTGTAAGCCTTGAATTACAAATCCATGTGGATACACTCATGAACACATACAACCTATGCACATACTTAATCTTTTATCATTGTACTTTTGGTGTGCTTGGAGGACACATGTACAGCTGGTGCGTCACAAAAAATTTCAGACCACAGCAGACCCTAGCATACCTGGGATGCGGAAAGAAAACATGAGCCTTAGCTTAAAGAGTTGAGCTTTGAGTTTAAAGACAGTGTGCTAGCATCATCCTGCCGATGAGGGTATTAAAAATACTACCATTTATCTGTTAATGATTAGTGTGATTAGTAATTAATGATAACTAATGATTAGTCATTTACTTTTGAGTCATTAACCTTTAATTAGATAAATTTTGACTTTTAGTGTACAATAAGAACTATTACATATTGTAATTTTCCATTTGCTTATTGGCACACGGTTACCATTATTATTAACTGGGGCTGACAGTTAAGCTGTGAAGAAGGGATGCACCAACACATTTGTCAAATATCGATGCACATTCCTCTTGTTGGCTACAATGTATGAATGAGATTGAATTCACTGATGTCAGTTGCCAGTGTTCTGGTTGTTTACCATCAGTCAGTCAGGTGCCATGAGCACAAGAAGCTATGTGAGAGTATGAAAAAAATATTAAAAATTAAATGGTTTCTTTTAATTAAAAACTGTATATAACAATTTTTCATTTAAAAATTGTTATCACGGAGCACCCAGATGGCCAAGTGGTTAGGATGCACCACTTTGGCATATAAGGCCGTGCAGCGATCGCCAGTTGGAGTCCCGCTGCAACGATTATTTCTGAGTGTCATCCCCTTTCTCTTCTCCCCATAGTCCTGTTATTCTGCACTTACTATCAATAAAGGCAAAATTTCCAAAAGATATAAACATTAAACATTGTTATTGTATTAGCCTGAAATTACTCGGTCAGTGCTTCCCCACTGTAAAGTAATTACAGTGGTATTGTATCATTAACTTGTGTTTCACATGTAGAAAGTGTAACCTGCTTGTAATGCAAGATGAGCAGTGACAGATTCACTCGAATGTTTATGTCTCATCCCTTAGAGACCATCAATGTCTGCACCATATTTCACTGGATCCTGATGAAGATGTCTATCAAACAGACATTTCAATCAACCAGCAGTGTCATTACTAGTCACTGGGCTGGCAAAATCTATGTTGCTGTCTTTTCCTCTGTCTTGCTCTGTCTCTACATTCTTCTTCACTTCCCATCATCATCATCATTTCAGTCTGTCTCTGTCTCATTTCAGCACAGTAACATGTTATGACCTTTGGCATACAAAATATTGCTAAAGCATATGAAACTATATCGAGGTGATTCCTTTAAAATGTGTGTTATACGGCTCTAACCTGCTGTCACAATTAAGTAATGAATTAATTATTATTTTCCACCTCTCCTCATATAACATCTTTAGGTCTCTCCATCTCCTCCTTCTCTCCTCATGTTCCTCATTTCATCATCTCTTCCCCTCCCACCGTCTCTCCTCATGTAACCCTCTGTTTCTCTGACACTGTAGAGGTGACTGGTTCTCTTTTTGCCTCTCAGTCTAATCTCTGGCTCATTATGTAAAGGCGTGTTGGCTCATTTGTTATTTCTGGCTCCCATAACCCTGATTAAGGTTGTTTTTTATCCCCTTCTTTCTCTCCACTTCCTTTTGTCATCCGGTTATCAGCCGTCATTAATGATATCAACAGCGCCCTTATTTAAGAAAGGTTCCTCCCTTATGTTCTAAGGTAACATCTACATTTTAGCTTTATGAGACAACTGACTCGCGTATTAACCTGCAAGCATGAATAATTAATCGCTATCTTTCACAGCTAAATTGTGTATTTAATGCATTTTATCATCATGTTTTTGTTTTATCCACCTCAAACAGATGGAAAACATTTAGCATAAATGAATAAATAAATAAATAAAAACACTTTGTGTTTGCATGACTGATCACACAGTGAGTGTTTCGCTGTGGGCAGCTCACTGATATTCAGAATTCAGTGGTGTAGGGAGGTCTGCAAAATGCCACAAGAGCAGCAGGGAAGGGAAGGGGTATAAATTGCACTATTTAATGCAAATAAAACTAGGTACTTTAGGCACTGGAGGTCAATGCTGGGCAATGTTACTGCAGTGTTACCAGTTATTTCTATATCATGTTGAAGACAGCTTTAGTAATGGAGACAAGATCTGCAAAAGGTGCATTCTGGAATGCTCTGACATATAAGCATTGAAGGTTATGACCTACACTGGGGGAAAACTTACAAACAATCATGTTTTGTAAAGGTTGAAAATGTGCAACACTCACCGAGAGAATTTATCCCATTCAAGCATCTGCACAGAGGGAAAAAAAAAAAACGTGCCTGTGCATTAGAGACAGAGCTGTAAAACATATAGCTCAGGATTTGTCATCTCGACATCAGCAACTAGGTGAAGGGAGCCGAGGGCACTAATACATTATGATTTCATATTTCAGCCTACGTCCTGCCTGGTGAGACTTGGTGTCACAGATAAATACACCCAATAAAGATAGATAACACACTCAGTGCATCTATAAAACCACAAATGGAGCCATGTCAAAGCTTATGCAAGAGGTTGAAAAGTGTATGTGCGTGTCAGTTATGCGTTTTATGAACTGTGTTTGTGTCAGTCAGTTAATTTGTGTGTGCATGTGTGAGGGTTTTGCTCTATCTGTGTGTTACCCCCTGCTCACCTCTAAATCCCCTGATACAGCTGTGGATTAGACGCTGCTAAATTATGCCTCAGCGGTGCTGTGCTGCCTCAAATAACACAATAATGCACCATCCCTCTGTGTCACTCAGTGCCTGTTTAACCGGCACCAGCTTGAGACAAAATGGGCCCCAAATTTGGACTGATATGGAGGGCTTTTCTGTGGGGGGGCCTTAATGAACCATATAACAATGCCACATTGGCCTCCTTATGCTGCAAATAAACCTCTCAGTGGCAGCAAGCAAGGTTAGACTGGGATGTTAAGCATTTATTTAGTATGTTTAATGGATGTTCATCATCACACTTCATAGATGACACAACTTGGTGAGGAGAAACAGATTATCTCATTTTAAATACTTTCTCAGTTTTTGTTTGTCAGTTGCCCCAGGGACTGCAGAACTTTCACAGACTTCACTACAAAGGTTTAAAAAGAATTAGAGAAGAATTAAAAAAAACACAAATGCTACTTTAGGGTTATAATCCTCAAGATTTTCATAGAATCAAGCTCAGATTTTGATTTGTATGTATCGTCAACATAGCCATGCAGTGTTTTTACACTTCGTATTAGTTTTTACTGGTGGTGGCAGAGGCCAATATTCCTGTACTGAATTTAGTCTGTCTTTCAAGACACAAGCAAAACAATGCAGCATTTGATCCAGCACAATTTCATCCCCAGTGTCCACCAGTTATACAGCACAGTTGAGTGAGCTGTGACTCCCCACAGCAGGAAGGCCAGAGGCCAAGAGAGGAGGCTTCACAAACATTTCAGCAATGCAGGTATGAAGTAAACCCAGGGCAGTGTTTCTTGTCCTTTAACTGCAGTTACACCACTGGAAATAAAGTAAAATAGCACTGACTGAACAAGCATTACACCTCATCTTTTAAAAAAGTAAGCTACAAAAACTTACCCTCTCCGCTATCAACTCTGACTACAGACACGATCAGCAGCTACTCGAGCCATTCAACCAACGATCCGAACATCAGTCAACCATCCGACAACCAGCCAAGAGGAGCAAAACTGCCTGTCCTCCAAAACCCCACCAGCAGGCTGGGTGAAGCCAGATCGAGCAGGGCCAGCAGAGCCAAGCTGTGATCTTACTCAAAGCTAAAACTTCCAAGCCTCACAGAGCCACTCGCACAATAACACATTACTCCAGGGCGCAGAGCAGAATGCACATTAGAGATGGACAAGTTTCTCAGCTGGGTTTTATTGCTTATTGTAAAAACGAAAAAAACATTTTTCATTTTTGTCACAGGTATTGTACCACGTCTTACTTTCTCGACTCTAATTTGTGGCTGTGCAAGGAAAGCAACCTCTCTTTCTGGTCTCTGCACACAGGATGATAATGTGAGTGCAGTAAAGCATTCCTTTTTGTCTGCAGTACAAGACAAGTAACAAGACAGAAGCCCACAAAACACATTAATGATTCAATAAACAAACACACACTGTGCTGTACACAGCTCAGGGCCATAGACTGGAACCAAAGTGACAATTAATGTGAGTACAGGTGCTGTTAAACAGAAAGGTGCAAGATGTAACATGCTACACTTTGTTTAAATATTGTGGAATATGATGTGATTTTTGTCATTTGTCCTCTATAATAAAGTAGCAATCAAATAAAATGTCTGCATTTCCACTGGTAAGAAACATCACAGCTCCTCTGCCTGGAGTCAACATTGTCTCCTATTAAGAGGTTCATTGGGTTTAGGGTTTATCAAGATTTGTTAGTTGTTTTCTTGTCATAAATTTACCTCTGTCACCATGCATTCTAGCAAAGTCAGACCTTGGACTGTTTCTATGACATTGTATAGTTTATTTACTGAGAGGTGAAGGTGTGATAACACCTGGTCAAGGTTGTTTCTCCTGCCTGTGGCAAGTAGTCACCAGCCAATCAGCAATCAGGACTGTGAGCAGGAAGATGTGATGTGATTTAAGATTATTTTTGTTATGGACAAGATACTAACGCAGAATGTTTACCAATGTCATCTGGCCATTCAGACAGTTGACAGAAATGAATGAAGAAAGGACAAAAGGGACACAGGGGCTGTTTAATGACGAAGGACCTTCCTTTCTAAA